>JAJJWX010003264.1:1200000-1693812 GCA_023529315.1 Papaver bracteatum
AAGCCACACAAAGTCATTACCCATCAATTCTAAAAAAGAGAAAAAATCAAACCTACTGAGAATATATCTTGTTCAAAAATACGGAGGAAGGGAATATGCAGGAAGTAGATCATCAAGTGGAGGTAGGGACACCTTCCTTCAAAACTTTGGATTCTACATGCCCAAGTAGCATGTCACGTCCTTTGTGATTTGCGAGGGAGAAATCCAATAAGGAGTTGGTTAAATCATAACTATTACTCTTGTTTTCCCCTTTGTTTGAGTTCTGCCAACGGCAGCTCGAAGCGTTCCTATGGAAGTATCTGGAGAATGGGACACACCTATTAGCGTTATTACTGCGCTATTTGTATGATTTGGCTTTCCACTTCGTTGAATTGTTAGAAGAAAAATGGAAGAACCCGTTTTTACGCAAAAGGGGTTTTAGGATTCTTTCGGGAGATTTCATTCGTTCATCAAATTAAAGATATGAAATTATCAAAGCGGCATGAATGAAAGAATATTACTGACATGGCTTCAGTCAAGTAAACAAAAAAAAACTGAAGTATCAAACATCTACAAGCTATGAAAATATTGTTCTTCAGTAAATAATGGAATGGAAAACTAGTTATCCAATGCCAGCGCTAAGATCGTGGAGTTCTCTCCAAGCACTTGCTCCGGCACCCTCTCCAACAACGGGCATCCCGAAAGCCATTTCGGAAGAAGCTTTAACACCTCTCCAAATCCTATTCCAGCGCCATCTTTAAGATTTTCTCCAGCGGCCTCTCAGCCCCATCGTTTTCTTAAGATTTTCTCCCGTGCCTCTCCAACGGCCTCGTTAAATGCATGCGGTTCCTCTCGATGTGGAAGATTCAATAGTATCCTCGATGATCGCTTCAACCTCTCCAACTATAGTTTCGGCATTCGGGATGCACAGGCATCCTTGTCGGCAACTACTCCAACATCCTCTAGGATACTCGATTAAATCCATATAGGATTCAAAATTACGATTTTGTGATGAACAATGTAATTGAACTTTTCTCGCCTAGAGGTTTCTTAAGGCTCGATCCTTCGCCGCTTCAGTCGGCGAGTAAATCTTTTCGACCACGGCCTTTGGATTAGCGAGATGCTTCACCACCTGAGACTTGACCAATAGTCGCTTAAATGCATTGCCTCCAGCTTTTTCACTCATGTCAACGAATCCATGAAATATTGAGCACAACATCCGAACAAGGCGTGAAATGGAGAGGCATACCACGTATGATCCGACCAGCCTTACGAAAAACAAAAGGTTGATTTTTTTCAACACTTCCTCATATCTGAGAAAGTTTGTCGACTTTAAATTTATCTTAGAAGAGTCGGAAAGATGATCATTACTGAGAGTTCCCATCATATCTTTGCAAAAAAGCGTTATGTCTACTTGATCATTAACCTCGCGATAAAGGGGTCAAAAGAGGAGTTGCGAGAGGATATGAAACAATACAGGAAATAAGATGAATACAATTTTATGGTAATCTATATGAAGGAAAAAGGCTCGAGTGGTCTTTTATATCACGTAGATCGATAACACACAGGAGAAAAAACTCTTTCACACGCCGTATATGAAGGCTCACGGATACAAGATATCCTGGATTAGATACTTATCTATATGGAATAATTGTCTCACTTGGGCTATTGTGAGAGGGAAATTCTCCGCTACGGAACAAAGTAATGAAACAAAGAATAAGAGGCGAACGACGTCTTTTATATGCGCGCACGGAATGGCGAATAGAATAGGGTTTCATGTTGGGACATGTATGGAATAAGGCTTTTGGACCTACGGTGTCAATATTCCACAACACCAATCTCGGCATCGACCCGGAAGTACGCCTAACACTCCAAGCGCCGACCCAATATCGAGCCAATTTCCAAGCACCAACGTTCCATGACCTAATCCCCGCTAGCCCATTTCCAGGCAAGCACCATCATCACCGCTCCGTGGTCGAAGTCGCGATGCTGACATCAATGGTCCATGGCCGGGCTTCGCCAACGAAACACCCATGGCCGAGCCATAAATACGCCCGAGCCGCCAACACAAGGATCATAGACTACTCATGTCTCCTGCCAAGGGTTAGTCGCATTTTCCGGAAACCTCTTCATGTCTTTCCCTTCATATTTTATCCTTGTCTCGCCACCATCATACTTACCAGAAACAAATGCGGGTTAAGTAAGGGACTTAGTGGTGGTTTTAGTCCAGGGTTTAAAATTGTAAACCTTTCATTTAATATTCATCACTGCGCAAATAAACGGAGCCATGTAAAGCGAGAAAGTGTTCAACCCCTCCACGGCACATTTATTGAGCAACTCTCAATATTTCCTCATTAAATTTACCTAGAATGGTACATGTAGCAACAATCCCGGATATTACGTAAATTTTGGCACCTTGCATATATTATTCGGTTAATATAAGTTTCTTTGAATGCTTTCTATGCTATGTTCCCAATTGGCAGACCCTTAATGTTGATATGGCATGACAATTTGTGTTCACTTGCGGCGGAAGTAGCATGAATTTCCAAGTATCAAGGATAAGGTCCCATAAAGTATTCAATTGGAAAACATGTTGCTCTACGGCAATAAACTTAAAAGAACTTTGTGTCAACACATGGAATTCAATCAATTTTGTGATAATTCACAAGATTCAGATGTCACCACGACTAATTTGCAAAAATTAGGGTTTTGCACCATCTACCTGATATATTAGACCTTACTGTCGAAATTAAGCCTAAGAAAACTAGGTAATTAATCATGGATTAGTAAGTGTAAAATCTTTCCCGAGAATCGGAAAACGAGAAATAAAGGAGTCACATAATAGGAGAAAGCAAAGGGAGGCGTGGCCATGCCTTAGGCTGTAAGCCATTTCATTGGCCATGCTTATGTTGCCCTAACAGGACCTCTTTTTTTATTAAATCGGGTCACTCTAAACTTTCCACACTATTAGAAGTGTATTGCATATCATAGCTGTTACTCTCTTTTAAATAATCGGGTTGCTATAGACGTACCACGATGTAAAAAAGAAAGCAAGTCGCCAATACCAAATTGTCTTTCCAAGTGCGCCAATCGCGGTGGCATAAAGCATTTTTAGCGTCGTCGGCACTGATAGGTGTTGTAAAACACCTAATTTTATATCTAGTATTTATGCTTTCTTTGCTATTTATTTTGTAAAATATGTATCTTATGTTTATTTTTGAGTTCTTAGGTGCAATGGAGAACTTGGGGGCAAAAGAAGGAAAAAGCTTTCATTTGGAGCGTAAAAGGGCAAAGAGGTCAATTCACATGCGAGTTTTACTGGGCGCGAAGCGGAGCCGAGCCGATAATATGAGACTGCCACGATAGCTTAGTCTAGAGAAGCAACGGACCGGCATCATGGTGCCAACATATATTTAAGGGGTGCATAAATCATTTTTGGTTACCCCTTATCTTTTACTTATGAGTGGTTATATCCAACCCATTCTTACACAATACATAGAATTCAGATGAGAATTCATTTTTCAATCATTTGGGTTCTAACACTTAGAGTGTGTGGCTGCTAGGGTTTCTGTGTGTTTGAAATTCAGAAAAGAGGGATCGACAGAGATGGAGCAATTCAGAGTAGGAGAAGAAATTTAAGATGTTGGATGTTGAAACTAAGCTGGGTTTTGTGTAGTTGTTCTGAGTAGATCGATTGTTGTGATGTTCAGGGTTTTATGTTCTTATAATTTGAAGACAAGAAACACTCAGAGAAGAATGAAGAGATGATGTTCATAGGGGAACTGTGAATCGAAAGAAGAAGATGATGATTTAATGTTTCTGTCAAATTGCGAATTGGGGTTGAGGTTAAATAAATTGGTTTGTGTGTATGTTGACAGGGAAGGATATGTGCAAAGTATCATCAAAATTAAGCTTGATTCTGTGATACCAATTTCATGTCCATGAGATGTTTGTGGAGAGATCTGAAAGAGCAGCTAAATGGAGTTTCTGGTAACTGAGTAGGAGATGCAAAGTGGAGTTATAGAGTGGTGCTGAAGTAAATTGGTGATGCAGCTGTTACAATAACTGGTGGTTATGAACTGCTATTGGATTTGTCTTGGTGCTTTAAAACCAGGGAAAGAAAGATGGTTCTCAGTTGTAAAATGGGTTGGTGTTCAAGCTCAGTTCAGAGAAGATACAAAGAAGAATGAGGGTTTGAATCTGGGTTATGAGAAAATTTTGGTTACTGTGTGGTTTAGTGAAGTGAAGTTCCAGAGAACTGAGGGTATGAGCAGGTCAAGGAGTTACTACTGTGTCTCAGGCATGGAGAGTTGCAGCTATGCAAGAAGGTGGTGGTGCTGGTTTCAGTGGAGTTGCAGGGAAGGTTGTAGATTGGTGGAGCGGCAATGATGAACTGAGCATATGGTTTTGAGTCTGCAGGTGTTGAAAGGAATTTGGGATTGTGGTTGAAATTGGTGGATAATCTGTGAGAGGAGGAGATACTGAGTACAAGGAAGATGGGTTTGGCTGAAGGGTTGTATGAACTGGAGTTGAGCTGGTTATTGGATCAGCTGAGATAGGATATGACTGACACATAGCTGTGTTGAGGTGATGTTCTGGTGGTTACTTGCAAGGGAGTTATGGAGTTAGAGCTGAAATGAAGTTGCAACAATTGTTATAGGGAAGGTTAGTGGTTGTGCTGGTTAGCATAAGATTGCAGTTGAGTTAATGAAGGTGGCGAGACACAAGGAACTGAAGGTGGAATGGTGGTGATATGGAGCTTGCAAGGGACTGGATTGGTGATCTGTGGTGAACATGGTGCGGTGTTGCTTGTTGGTTACTGTGGTGGTCAATTCGTGAAGCCGCAGAGTTAGTGCTGTGCCAGTTGGGTTGCAGTTGCAGGTTATAAGGTGCAGCTAGAACGAATTATACAGATGGAGAAATTGGTAAAGAGGGGTTGCTGTTAATGGTTTTGAGATGCGATAATGAAGCTGGGTTTGTTTGTCACAGTGAGATGGATTAGAATGCAGGTGAATGGATTTGGCTATGGTGGCTATGGAATTTGAGTGATATAATGAAGCTGAATTGGTAAGTGGCCTGAACGGTGATAGCTGTGCAATAGCTGATAATGAGAAGGCCTGAGATGGTTGATTTTGCTCAAGTGTGGTGGTGGTTCTCGACAGACTATGTGTTGCAGGTGATGCTGTGTTGCTGTTCAAAATTGCAGGTGCTGGTGCTTGTGGAAACTGCTTGAGATTGGCAGGGTGTTGAGATGAAGATTAGTCATAGCGGTGCGAACTGGGAGTCATGAAGGTCAGCAAATGGAGCTGGGGTTGAGCATAGTCGATGATAATGTGATGAAAGTGACGTGCATAGCAGCTGTGACGATGGCGAGAGAGTGAGTTCGAGGCGCTGTGAACAGATGGGAATGGAACTGATTTGCTTAGCGGTATGGCTGGGAAATTTGAGTTGAAGTCCCAGGTGAATCTGAGCTATAACTGAGTACTAAAAGCTAATTGCAAGAGATCCATCATGGCTGGAGAAGAAGTGCAGGGATTATGCACAGCCAAGATGGCTGGCCAAGGAGCTGCGATGCAGAATGATACTGCAACAGAATTATGGCTAGTGCAAATGGGCTAGGCCAAGCCCATTCAGCCTTGCCCAGTTAGCTTACATAGCCAAATCAGGTGGATTCGGTCTTGACCCAGCTGACTCGATGTTGACCCGAGTTTACTCAGTTGACCCGACCGAGCTGACTCGTTGATCGGTGACCGGGTGGATTTTGCCAGTCACCGGAGGTACTTTCCGGCGCCGGATTCCAGCCATAAACACAGTTTTCCGGCGAGCATATTTTTGGGACATATTTTCAAATGGGTTTCTCACACTTGGTTCATGGGCTTGGTGGACTTCTTGCTATTGGACCGTGGGCTTTGAAGACCTAATTTGGAAAGTTGGAAAGCTATAAAAGGAGGAGTTTCTATTCTTTATATATCACTTATCACGTATTTTTCTACTGGGTTTTTGGAGGAGAGCAGCGACTAGGGTTTGCTTCCATTTATTTTTATGTTCTTCATTTTATTTTTAATAATAATTATGTTGAGTTCAAAAACCATGAGTAGCTAAATTCTTAATATTGGTTATGGGATAATAAGTGGATTTCACAAATAAAATCTGATTCAATGCATTAGTTTTGTCTCAAGTTTATTGTTTATGTTTCATTGTTGATATTGATATATGATTTGATTGTTTAGTTGGTTGAGTCCGGAATCAATCCGATTTGCATTCATATCTAGAGCTATATTAGGGTTTTCAATACGAAAACGTTGTTCATCCCTGATTCTAAGTAATATAAATGTGGGTAGTGCTTGTAGAGATATATCCTACTAGTCACATATGAATCATAACTTGGGTTAAATTGATTTAGTGCTTTTACACATTTCGATTGCCTTGATTAGTCTTATTCCATATAGCTTATTGCTTCTAGGGAGTTAAATCTAATTTGCTTTTACACTTTAGGTTGCTTTCTAGGAAGAATTCACATATGCATCTTTTAATGTGGTTGTGATGAAATCAGGGAATTAGCGGGATATTCTTGCGATCAAGGTATCCTAGGGCTTTTAGTAAATGAGAGATTAAATTTCAATTCTAGTCATTGATGAAAATGTGTATTTGTGAATGAAACTATCCCGTGACCAATACTTTCTCCATATTGATTATTTTCATACTTTATTGCTTTGATAAATCAACATCCCCCCTTTGGTTACTAGGAAACTAAAAATTTGTATAACAACAATAGCCTCTCCGTGGATACGAACTCTTTCTTATTGCATACTACTTTATTTTAGGAAGTAAGAAAGTGAAATTATATTTTTGTCGGCTGACAACCGACCAGATTTTTGGCGCCGTTGCCGGGGAGGCAAACGGCTTGTTATTAAGTTTTAGTTTCTTTTTATCATTTTCGGCTTGCATATTTGCTTTCCGTTTCTTGTCTTGTTTCTTACTTGTTTGCGAGAATTATTTTTCAGGTACTAATCCCTGGCTTCTAAGGATTGGAGTTATCCAAGGTGCGGGATTTCTACTCGAAGAGGCACAATACTCCAACCAAGTCAAGACACAACGGAAGAACAAATCTTGGAAGTAGAACACGAAGCTCTTCATCAAGAAGTGGAAGAAGAGTTACAACTAGAAGAAGAACTAGAGGTTCCATTTGTTGAAGAACCACTAGTTGAAGAAGAAGCAATGGAAGACGCAAATCGTACACTCAAGGATTTGGCGTCTCATAGGCTTGATGCACAACGATGGTGTATTCAAACCAACTCAACCTTCGAGATCAATCCGGGGTTTCTTAGAGAGTTGCCAAAGTTTCATGGTATGGAGAATGAAGACCAAACAAGCATCTCATGGAGTTCTATACCATTGTCAAGGCTATGCTTCCAGCGGAGACCGATGCCGATGGTGCAATGATGAAAGTTTTTCCATTTTATATGGTGGACAGCGCTAAGGATTGGTTGTATTGTTTGCCTCCCGGAAGTGTCACAACATGGAATGGGTTGAAGAAAATATTTCTAGAGAGGTATTTTCCTGCGTCGAAGGCTACTCAAATTCGCAAAGAGATTTGTGGAATAAAGCAACATGCGGGAGAGTCTTTGTATGAATGTTGGGAGCGATACAAGAGATTGGTGGCAAGCTGTCCTCACTATCAATTCAGCGATGCTATGATAATCCAGTACTTATACGAAGGTCTCCAATCAAGTGATAAATATCTTCTTGACGCTGCGGGTGGCGGTGCACTAGTGAACAAGACGGTGGCCCAAGCTGCCGAGTTGATTGAAAGCATGGTTGCAAACTCGCAACAATTCTACACAAGAGGTGAACCAATGATTAGAGGAGTGCATGAAGTTAGTGATTCATCATCATCACACCGTGATCAAAGGATGGACAATATGGAGCACATGATGCAAAAGATGGCTGCGGTTATATTACCTTCGTATGGTGAAGAGTTGGAGCAAGCTAATGCGGTTTTTCCAAACCAACCAAGACGGTATGATCCCTATTCCCACACCTACAATCCGGGATGGAGAGATCATCCAAACTTCAGCTATGCCAACAAGCAAGGTGCGGTTCAACAACCTACCTTCAACCGTCCGAGTGGATTTCAACCGCAACAACAACAATTTCAACCTCAAAAGAAACAATTTCAACCGCAACAACAACAACAATTTCAACAACAACAGCAGCAATTTCAGCAACCACAACAATCGGTGCAAAATCAAGGTTCTGATATCGATGCAAAGTTACAAACAATGATGCAAGGTATTTCTACCATGTTCAAGGAGAGCCAACAAGAAACCAAGAGTGCGATTAAGGATTTGCAGACTCAAGTGGGCTCCATGGAAATTGATATCAACAAGTTGAAAGCACAAAATAGTGGAAGACTCCCTTCTCAACCCATTAACCCAAAATAGGGAGTCAATGCAATTACGTTGAGAAGTGGTACACAACTTGAACAACCCAAGGTTGCTGATTTGGGTGAAGAGGAAGTTCCAAAGGAGCCGGTTTCGGAGGAAAAGAGGGATGAAATTCCCCAAACACCCGAGGTACCTATTCCTAACTCTAAAACTCCTATTCCTACTTATGTTCCTCCTATACCTTTTCCTCGTAGATTTGCAAGTTCTAAGAAGGCGGAACTAGAAAAGGAGATTTTAGATGTTCTTAAGAAGATTCATGTGAATATACCACTCATTGATGCTATCAAGCAAGTTCCCAAGTATGCAAAAGTGTTGAAGGACTTGTGTACCAACAAGCAAAGGCTTAAAGGTAATGAAGTGCTAAGTGTGGGGGAGAATTCTTCGGCAATCTTACAACACAAACTCCCACTGAAATGCAAGGATTCCGGTAGCTTTGACATTCTCGTCATAATTGGTAACACCACTTTTAACAAAGCAATGTTAGACTTAGGTGCATTCTTTAATGTTATGCCGGCATCCATGTATAATTCACTTAATCTAGGTCCTTTGAAAAAGGATGAAATTGTGTTGCAGTTAGCCGATCGCTCTAATGTTTACCCAATGGGTATTGTTGAGGATGTTCTTGTGCAGGTTAATCAACTTGTATTCCCTGCTGACTTTTGTGTGTTAGAGATGGATGAAGGTGCACCGGACTCGTCTCTTCCATTGCTACTTGGATGTCCTTTCATGAAAATGGCTAAGACGATCATTGATGTAGACAAGGGAACGTTGACTATGGAGTTTGACGGAGAAATAATACGTTTCAACATTTTCGAGATGATGAGATATCCTAGTGATGTCCACTCTTGTTTCTCCGTTGATGTTATGGATGCATTGGCACAAAAAGTGTTTGAATTGAATGGTGATGATGCTTTGGAAACTGTTTTAACTACATCCATGGATAATGGAGTAGAGTGTGGTAACGAAGTTAAGGAAGCCCTTGGTGATCTCAACTCACTACAAGGATGTCCGGAAACTCATAATGTCTCTTTTATTTCTTTACCATGCAGTGATGAAAAGCTTTTACCTTCTATTGTTAAATCTCCAAAGTTGGAATTGAAACCTCTTCCAAGTCACTTAAAGTACTTGTACTTGGGTGACAATGAAGAGTTACTTGTGATTGTTTCTAACGAGCTTAGTGAATTACAAGAGCAAAAACTTCTAAGGGTGCTAAGGAAGCACAAGACGGCCATAGGATGGACAATCGCTGATATCAAGGGTATAAGCCCTGCCGTTTGTATGCATAAGATTCGTTTGGAGGACGATGCAAAGCCTACAAGGGAAGCGCAACGTCGTTTGAACCCTCCCATGATGGAAGTTGTGAAAAAGTAGATACTCAAGCTTTTGGAAGTGGGTGTTATCTACCCCATATCCGATAGCAAGTGGGTGAGCCCGTTACAAGTTGTACCAAAGAAATCAGGGGTAACGGTGGTAGAGAATGATGAGAACGAACTCGTCCCAATTCGTGTGCAAACCGGTTGGAGGGTTTGTATTTATTATAGAAAGTTGAATGCTACTACTAGGAAGGATCATTTTCCTTTACCTTTTATTGATCAAATGCTTGAACGTTTAGCTGGACATGCTTATTATTGTTTCCTTGATGGTTATTCAGGTTACAATCAGATTGTGATAGCACTGAAGGACCAAGAGAAAACCACTTTCACTTGTCCTTTCGGCACTTTTGCTTATAGAAGGATGCCTTTTGGCTTATGCAATGCTCCAGCTACCTTTCAAAGGTGTATGGTAAGTATCTTTTCCGAGTATGTTGAAAACATCATTGAAGTGTTTATGGATGACTTTAGTGTCTTTGGTGATTCATTTGACCTTTGTTTGAACAACTTATCTTTAATCCTTGAACGATGTGTTGAAACAAACCTTGTGCTTAATTGGGAGAAGTGCCATTTCATGGTAACTCATGGCATAGTTTTAGGCCATATTATATCTTCTAAAGGCTTGGAAGTTGATAAATCTAAGATAGACCTTATTCGTGCTCTAACCTCTCCCACTACGGTGAGGGAGATACGTTCTTTTCTTGGTCATGCAGGTTTCTATCGTAGGTTTATCAAGGATTTTTCCAAGATAGCATCACCACTTTGTAACTTATTGCAAAAATATGTGGTTTTTAACTTTGATGAGAAGTGTATGGCGGCATTCAATCGTTTGAAATAACTTTTGATTTCAGCCCCTATCATTAAACCACCGGATTGGAGCAAGACTTTTGAGCTCATGTGTGATGCTAGTGACTACGCGGTTGGTGCGGTGCTTGGGCAGCGTGTGGGGAAGATACCTCATGCTATTTATTATGCTTCTAGAACGTTAAATGAGGCCCAACAAAACTACACAACCACTGAAAAAGAGTTTTTAGCTATTGTATTTGCATTGGAGAAATTTCGCTCTTATCTAATTGGTACAAAATTTGTTGTTTATTCTGACCATGCAGCTCTTAGGTACTTGCTAATGAAGAAAGAAGCGAAACCGAGGCTCATACGATGGATTATACTCTTGCAAGAGTTTGATATTGAAATCAAGGACAATAAAGCAATTGAGAGCACCGTTGCGGATCACTTGAGCCATCTTGTTGTGGACAAGGAAGCTATCCCATTGCGTGAAAGTTTCCCGGATGAGCAACTATTCTCAATTGCATGTGGAGAACCATGGTATGCGGATATTGTGAATTACTTGGTAACTAAACAAATCCCAAAGAACTTGTCTCGTGCTGAGAGGGACAAACTAAAGCGGTTAGGAAACCAATATATATGGGATGATCCATACTTATGGAAACATGGCAGTGACCAAGTAATGAGAAGGTGCATTCCCGAATCTGAGTTTAATTCTATCTTGTCATTTTGTGACTTCTATGCTTGCGGAGGACACTTTGGAAGTAAGAGAACCGCTTACAAGGTACTTGAAAGCGGTTTCTATTGGCCAACCTTGTTTAAGGATGCACATATATTTTGCACAACTTGTGATAGGTGCCAAATAATAGGCAATCTAGGTGCCCGAAATCAAATGCCACAAACCTTTATTCAATTTATTGAATTTTTTGATGTATGGGGTATTGATTTTATGGGTCCTTTTGTCAACTCTCATGGGAATTATTACATCTTACTTGATGTTGATTATGTCTCTAAATGGGTGGAAGCTAAGGCCACCCCTACTAATGATTCCAAGGTTGTTTCAGATTTTGTGCAAGCTAACATTTTTGCAAGGTTTGGAATTCCAAGAGCCATAATTAGCGATGGGGGTTCTCACTTCAACAACAGGACTTTGCAAAGCTTGTTGAAGAAGTACAATGTGTCACATAAGGTTGCAACACCTTATCATCCTAAAAAAAATGGACAAGCCGAGGTTTCCAACCGAGAGGTGAAATCCATTCTTGAGAAGACGGTGAATCCAACAAGGAAAGATTGGAGCATGCGGCTAAATGATGCTTTGTGGGCATATAGAACCGCATACAAGACACCTATTGGGATGTCTCCTTTTAGGCTTGTGTATGGTAAACCTTGTCACTTACCCGTGGAGATTGAGCATAAGGCATTTTGGGCGATTAAGCAATGCAATATGGAGATGGATGGGGATGGAAAGCAAAGGAATCTACAACTCCAAGAGCTAGAAGAGCTTCGCAATAATGCATTTGAAAGCTCTCGCATTTATAAGGAGAAAACAAAGGCCTTTCATGATACTATGATTTATAGAATTTTTTTTTGTGTTGGGCAGAAAGTGCTTTTGTTTAATACTCGCTTGCATTTATTTCCGGGTAAATTAAGGTCACGATGGATCGGACCTTTCATTGTTACTAATGTTTTTTCTCATGGTGCAGTAGAAATTCGTATCATAGCTACAGGCAAGGAACTTAAAGTTAATGGGCACCGGTTGAAACCATATTATGAGAATTTCACTTCCGAAGTGGTGGAAGGAGAGAATTTTGTGGATGCACTCCCTCTGGAGGAGTCATAGAAAGCAAGGAGATAGTCGGGCTGACGACTTTAAACCAAGCGCTAAATGGGAGGCAACCCATAGGATGAGTATCTCTTGTCTTATTTTCATTTTCTTGTTTTGTTTTTAGCTTTTTCTTGTATTATATTGATTTTATTTTTCTGATTTCTTATCATTTGTCATGCATAATTTCCCACCTTGACTTACTTTGGATGACTCAATTTACATTGAGGACAATGTAAAGTTTAAGTGTGGGGGAGTGGTTAAGTATTTGCATTGTAAATTTTTTCAAAATTTTCAACTTTTGTGTAAATTAGTGCATGAAAAAGCTCCAACTTGTAGTTAGTTTAGAGTCACATAGTATCCATGTCGCTAAGATTACATCGAGATTCTCATAAGAGTGACTGAACTTAGAGATGACAGAGAACATGATCGGGTTTCTTATTTGTATGAGAGTTAAAGTTGGATTTAACCATGCCAGTGGAAAATATGGTGCAGACTGAATTCGGTAGTAGAGTAGTGGTCCCCTATAGTGGAGACTACCCATGTTACATCATGAGAGGCACCGACCTTCATTTCTTTGTACCTGTCTAAATTTGTGCTTTTAGAGTGTGTGTCACCGTACGTAAACTCCGGGTAGAATGGTGAGCTACCCAACCTCCCACCAATAGAAGCACTATTTTGATCTCTTGAGTGCTATTTTATCAATCATGAATGGTGACATCGAATTGCTAACTTACATACCACTTGTAATCTTGTTCGCAGTTAGCACCATCCACTTTATATCTCTCTACACCAACAGGTCCATAGAAACACCATCATCATCAACAAGGGAAGCATCACAGGTTCGAAGGAAAGTTGAAGACGTTCTAGGTTTACAAGCAACGATACAAAAATGAGCAGATTTCAGATTCAAGTATATCAACAAGGCAAGGAGCAAAATTTTTATAAGTTGAAGACTATTGTACAAGAATGAAGATTATCAAGATGAGAATTTAAGAAGTTTATGATATCGAGACATACAAGTTGTGAAGAATCAAGCGGTAAAGTACTCACACCATGGCATTTGTACTTGCATTTTTATTTTTTTTGTTTTATTTGTATTATATTCTCTTGTCTCAATAAAAAAAAAAAAAATTGGAACATAGTTATCATTATGCTAGTTCCCTTGAAAAAAAAAAAGTTCTTTAGGATCATCATTAGTTTTTATTTTTGTTTGTTTTCATTTTGTATTTAATGCTTAAAAAAAAAAAAAAAAAAAAAAAGAATAAAAAAATTCATTACATCATATTTTGGTTTGTTTAGATTATATTTTGGTTTTGTATCCATTCAATAAGCCAACGGAAGAAGAAATATCTACAGTGAAGTTTCAAGCAACAAGGAATAAGAGGAAAAAATCACATTGTCAAGATTCTACGAAGTTCAAGAGTTATCATCGACAGTTGAAGACAAAGATTGAAGACCGAAGACGTTTCTATGGATGCTGTGAGAGTGGTGCTAGCTGCATGCCGAACGGATAATGAGGTAAGTAAGCATATTCCCACCTTCGTTAAGTGGTTGATTTCCTTTCTAAGAGATCGTCAGAAAAAAAGGGTTTTCGAAATGAATAAAAGATGTGGGTTTTCAAAACATTTCGGAGGGTTTGCCTTCCTACTATTCAACGTGTCACGGGATTCTCTTTTCATTCCTACCTGGACACATGTGTGACCCATAAAGAACTATTTATTATTGAGAGCAATTTCATAAAATCCTTTCTTGTGAGGCAGAGTCAAGACTTTTGATCACTCCGAACCCGAATTTCTTTCGATAAGGGATGGTTATTTATCTCTCAACTTTGAAGAATGAGATTGTGTTCATATTTGTGTCTAACTTCTTATGACTAGTGTGAAGAATCTCTATGTCTTCTTAGTGCGTTGGATACTATCTTTTCGGAGAACTTGTAAGTTGGAAATGTAGGTTGTGTGGGTATTTCTCTAGAAAACACTCACGGGAATTGTATGTATCCTTTAGAATAAGTTTTGTTTGATTTGCTCGAGGACTAGCAAAGTCTAAGTGTGGGGGAATCTGATAGGTGTTGTAAAACACCTAATTTTATATCTAGTATTTATGCTTTATTTGCTATTTATTTTGTAAAATATGTATCTTATGTTTAGTTTTGAGTTCTTAGGTGCAATGGAGCACTTGGGGGCAAAAGAAGGAAAAATCTTTCATTTGGAGCGTAAAAGGGCAAAGAGGTCAATTCACATGCGAGTTTTATTGGGCGCGAAGCGGAGCCGATAATATGAGACTGCCACGACAGCTTAGTCTAGAGAAGCAACGGACCGGCATCATGGTGCCAACATATATTTAACGGGTGCATAAATCATTTTTTGGTTACCCCTTATCTTTTACTTATGAGTGGTTATATCCAACCCATTCTTACACAATACATAGAATTCAGATGAGAATTCATTTTTCAATCATTTGGGTTCTAACACTTAGAGTGTGTGGCTGCTAGGGTTTCTGTGTGTTTGAAATTCAGAAAAGAGGGATCGACAGAGATGGAGCAATTCAGAGTAGGAGAAGAAATTTAAGATGTTGGTTGTTGAAACTAAGCTGGGTTTTGTGTAGTTGTTCTGAGTAGATCGATTGTTGTGATGTTCAGGGTTTGATGTTCTTATAATTTGAAGACAAGAAACACTCAGAGAAGAATGAAGAGATGATTGTTCATGGGGGAACTGTGAATCGAAAGAAGAAGATGATGATTTAATGTTTCTGTCAAATTGCGAATTGGGGTTGAGGTTAAATAAATGGGTTTGTGTGTATGTTGACAGGGAAGGATATGTGCAAAGTATTATCACCATTAAGCTTGATTCTGTGATACCAATTTCATGTCCATGAGATGTTTGTGGAGAGATCTGAAAGAGCAGCTAAATGGAGTTTCTGGTAACTGAGTAGGAGCTGCAAAGTGGAGTTATAGAGTGGTACTGAAGTAAATTGGTGATGCAGCTGTTACAGTAACTGGTGGTTATGAAATACTGTTGGAGTTGGCTTGGTACTTTAAAACCAGGTAAATAAAGGTGGTGCTCAGTTGAAAAATGGGTTGGTGTTCAAGCTCAGTTCAGAGAAGATACAGAGAAGAATGAGGGTTTGAATCTGGGTTATGAGAAAATTTTGGTTATTGTGTGGTTTGGTGAAGTGAAGTTCCAGAGAACTGAGGGTATGAGCATGTCAAGGAGTTACTACTGTGTATCAGGCATGGAGAGTTGCACCTATGCAAGAAGGTGGTGGTGCTGGTTTCAGTAGAGTTGCAGGGAAGGTAGAGATACATATCTTTTTTACGACGTATGGGTAGGCGATATGTCTATTGCCAATATTCTTGAGGATTATTCCCTCAATCGTGCTGTTCTGGTGAGTGAGATAATTGACAGTGGTTCTTGGAATCTAAATGAAGAGTTTCGGAACACATTGCTGGCTGCTGGCATTGAGGAGGTGGAATTACCGATCATTTTGAATGGGAACGATCGTCAGATTTGGAGACCTAATACTTCAGGTCAGTTCACGGTGAAAGCCGCCAAAGCTATTATCCGTAAGAGATTTGCGAAACTGGAGTGCACGAATCTACTGTGGAGGAAGTCTGTGCATCCGGCATTGGCATCTCGAAATTTGAAGATTTTACGAAGAGCTTGCGCTACTCTAGACCAGGTCCGAGACAGGTTCAAAATTCAGGTGATAAATAACTGTTGTTTGTGTAATAATGCGGAAGAATCGCTGGACCACTTGCTTTGGCATTGCAGGTTAGCTGAGATGGCTTGGAGCTGGATTTCAGACATCTTTGGTGTTCAATCGCACCTGAACTTGTCTACAGCCTATAGGGCGGTGCGTGGGAGAAGTTGCATGATTAAAGAGCTATGGCTCCTTGCTGTTCTGGTGGTCCGTTCGGAGTTGTGGCAAACTCGTAACCGTTTTGTTTTTGAGAATAAAAAGGTTAGCTGGGGATTCTTTAAGACCACTGTGTTCAACCAAATCAACGAATACTCAGTTCACCTAAAAGGCTACATGTTTAATTCAGTCGAGGATTTGTCGATTCTGGATTTCTTCAAGGTAAGACATAGGCAGGTGAAGCTTCTGGTGCCGGTTGAGTGTACTTGGGTTCCTTCAGCTGTTGGTGAGTTGATGTTGTGCTGCGATGGAGCGGCTAGAGGGAACCCGGGAGTGGCTGGGGCAGGTGCTGTGGAGCGTGACCATCATGCTAACATGATTGGAGCTATGAGTATTGGTTTGGGCACAATGACAAACTATATTGCTGAAATTTCTGGTATTCTAAGTGGTTTGGAGTGGGCGATTCAATGGGGATACCCAAAAGTTTGTATTCGTTCAGATTCTATGGGGGCTGTGTTGGCCTTTTCTAGCGACAAGCTTCCTTGGTTTGTTCTTCAACGCTGGAAGGAAATCTCTTCGCAATATGAAGCTATTCGTTTTGTTCACGCTTATAGAGAAACAAATTTTGCTGCGGATAAGATGGATAAGACTGGCTGTATTCTTCCTAATGCGGAGAGAAGACACTATCTTGGTCGACCTGTTTTTTTGAATTCTATTGAATTACCAAATGTATCTTATTTTCGTTTCAAATGAGGACCAAGTTTATAGGGGTTTTCTGACCTCTATTCTTCCTCTTCATTTTGTTTTGTAATCTAGTTATCAATTAATACATTTTGGAATTACCAAAAAAAAAAAAAGCAGGGAAGGTTGTAGATTTATTGGAGCGGCAATGATGAACTGAGCATATGGTTTTGAGTCTGCAGGTGTTGAAAGGAATTTGGGATTGTGGTTGAAGTTGGTGGATAATCTGTGAGAGGAGGAGATACTGAGTACAAGGAAGATGGGTTTGGCTGAAGGGTTGTATGAACTGGAGTTGAGCTGGTTATTGGATCATCTGAGCTAGGATATGACTGACACAGAGTTGTGTTGAGGTGATGTTCTGGTGGTTACTTGCAAAGGAGTTATGGAGTTAGAGCTGAAATGAAGTTGCAACAATTGTTACAGGGAAGGTTAGTGGTTGTACTGGTTAGCATAAGATTGCAGTTGAGTTAATGAATGTGGCGAGACACAAGGAACTGCAGGTGGAATGGTGGTTATATGGATCTTGCAAGGGAATGGATTGGTGATCTGTGGTGAACATGGTGCGGTGCTGCTTGTTTGTTACTGTGGTGGTCAAGTCGTGAAGCCGCAGAGTTAGTGTTGTGCCAGTTGGGTTGCAGTTGCAGGTTATAAGGTGCAGCTAGAACGAATTATACAGATGGAGAAATTGGTAAAGTGGGGTTGCTGTTAATGGTTTTGAGATGAGATAATGAAGCTGGGTTTGTTTGTCATAGTGAGATGGATTAGAATGCAGGTGAATGGATTTGGCTATGGTGGCTATGGAATTTGAGTGATATAATGAAGCTGAATTGGTAAGTGGCCTGAACGGTGATGGCTGTGCAATAGCTGAGAATGAGAAGGCCTGAGATGGTTGATTTTTCTCAAGTGTGGTGGTGGTTCTCGACAGACTATATGTTGCAGGTGATGCTGTGTTGCTGTTCAAAATTGCAGGTGCTGGTGCTTGTGGAAACTGGTTGAGCTTGGAAGGGTGTTGAGCTGAAGATTAGTCACAGCGGTGCGAACTGGTAGTCGTGAAGGTCAGCAAATGGATATGTGGTTGAGCATAGTCGATGAGAATGTGATGAAAGTGACGTGCATAGCAGCTGTGACGATGGCGAGAGAGTGGGTTCGAGGCGCTGTGAACAGATGGGAATGGAACTGATTTGCTTAGCGGTATGGCTGGGAAACTTGAGTTGAAGTCCCAGGTGAATCTGAGCTACAACTGAGTACTAAAAGCTAATTGCAAGAGATCCATCATGGCTGGAGAAGAAGTGCAAGGATTATGCACAGCCAAGATGGCTGGCCAAGGAGCTGCGATGCAGAATGATACTGCAACAGAATTATGGATAGTGCACATGGGCTAGGCCAAGCCCATTCAGCCTTGCCCAGTTATCTCACATAGCCAAATCAGGTGGATTAGGTCTTGACCCAGCTGACTCGGTGTTGACCCGAGTTTACTCAGTTGACCCGACCGAGCTGACTCGTTGACCGGTGACCGGGTGGATTTTTCCGGTCACCGGAGGTACTTTCCGGTGCCAGATTCCGGCCAGAAACACAGTTTTCCGGCGAGCATATTTTTGGGACATATTTTCAAATGGGTTTCTCACACTTGGTTCATGGGCTTGGTGGACTTCTTGCTATTGGACCGTGGGCTTTGAAGACCTAATTTGGAAAGTTGGAAAGCTATAAAAGGAGGAGTTTCTATTCTTTATATATCACTTATCACGTATTTTTCTACTGGGTTTGGAGGAGAGCAGCGACTAGGGTTTGCTTCCATTTATTTTTATGTTCTTCATTTTATTTTTAATAATAATTATGTTGAGTTCAAAAACCATGAGTAGCTAAATTCTTAATATTGGTTATGGGATAATAAGTGGATTTCACAAATAAAATCTGATTCAATGCATTAGTTTTGTCTCAAGTTTATTGTTTATGTTTCATTGTTGATATTGATATATGATTTGATTGTTTATTTGGTTGAGTCCGGAATCAATCCGATTTGCATTCATATCTAGAGCTATATTAGGGTTTTCAATACGAAAACGTTGTTCATCCCTGATTCTAAGTAATATAAATGTGGGTAGTGCTTGTAGAGATATATCCTACTAGTCACATATGAATCATAACTTGGGTTAAATTGATTTAGTGCTTTTACACATTTCTATTGCCTTGATTAGTCTTATTCCATATAGCTTATTGCTTCTAGGGAGTTAAATCTAATTTGCTTTTACACTTTAGGTTGCTTTCTAGGAAGAATTCACATATGCATCTTTTAATGTAGTTGTGATGAAATCAGGGAATTAGCGGGATATTCTTGCGATCAAGGTATCCTAGGACTTTTAGTAAATGAGAGATTAAATTTCAATTCTAGTCATTGATGAAAATGTGTATTTGTGAATGAAACTATCCCGTGACCAATACTTTCTCCATATTGATTATTTTCATACTTTATTGCTTTCAATTTATTTTTATTGCTTTGATAAAACAACATCCCCCCTTTGGTTACTAGGAAACTGAAAATTTGTATAACAACAATAGCCTCTCCGTGGATACGAACTCTTTCTTATTGCATACTACTTTATTTTAGGAAGTAAGAAAGTGAAATTATATTTGTGTCGGCTGACAACCGACCAGTGCCCTGCGAGCTGCAATTTTATCCCTCCTTTTTATGGAAAACCTAATGAGCTCAATCAGATTTTCATATGCAAGCTTGTCAGCAAGTGTCAATGTCTGCTCCAAATTGGTCACCCTGCTATAGGCGAACTTGTACAACCTCCTAGGTACAATAACATGTGGTTCCCTATCAACATCCTCCTGTTGGAGCTCTCGAGAATAAAAGGCTAAGTGATCGAAGTCCATATCTACAAAACAAAACAAAAAAAACTGGTTCAACAATCGGTACACATGGCATCATATGTAATTCGATTTTAACAAGAAATATACATAGGAATATGAAACCCTAAGAATCGATAGATAAGACATATATATATATATATAAATCGATTGTGATATGGGTATTTGAAGAGATAATTTATATAATCTCTATATTAAACACGTACATAAAAACCGATTGTAGGAGCACGGAGTTCAAAAAAAATCTACCCAGAATCAGTTTACGTTCATGGACTTATAAGTTGATTCTGGGTAAATCAGAGATTTTGATTTTCAAAATTGAGGTTTTAAACATGTAAATCAATAAATAAATGTTAATAATAGAACGAGTTGATGGAGATTTGCCTTTTCTTGGTTGGATCGGAGATCGTGGAACGTGAAAATTAAAAAAAAAATTGATTAGTGTTTATGGAATTAGGAAAGATTAGATGAGAATAAACAGTTTTTTATTTGTTTTAGGTTTTTTTTCCTGAAAATGGTAACGAATTCATATTTATATGGGTTAATAATAGGATTAATTTGAGTCTACATTGGTTTTTTTGGCTATTTAGACACCCTATAGTCATTTGTAAAAGCCGGGAGAGGAAATTCATAGGCCTCAAACTAGGAAGGTTATCTTTATGTTTTTTTTAATCCTTTCTCTCTCTAATTTTTAAAAAAGAAATCACAAGAAAACTCATAACTTCCAAAATATATAATAGATTTTAACAGAACTCATATTTTTAGAAAGGGTTTTAAACGATCTACAAAACAAGATCCATTATTAATATTAAATTCGATTATGTTTTTTCGAAAATAAAAATAGCTAGGTTGAAAATGGTTGCATCATGGACTGAATTACGATTGGATTTTTTTTTTGAAAAATTGATAGGATGAAAAACTAGATGCATCTTGACTTAAACTAAGAAAATAAATTCTTCAAAAAATAGCTAGGATGAAACTAACTTGAATTTGTTTTCAGCCATGTTTAAACTATTATGTAATTGGTATCATCTTGTTTTAGATTTGGTTAAATTTATTTTTATCCGTGTTTAACTAGCACAAAACTAGTTTCATCATGTTTTAGATTTGGTTGAAATTTGTTTTCATCCATGTTTAAAACTAGTATGAAATTAGTTTCATCTTGTTTTAGATTTGTCTTCATCCATGTTTAAAACTAGTATGAAACTAGTTTCATCTTGTTTTAGATTCGGTTGAATTCGTTTCCATCCATGTTTAACAAGTATGAAATTGGTTTCATCTAGTGAGCACATCAAGCTTAATCAGATTGTAATAGAAAAAAAAAGATTTCCATATCATCCAAACATTGTGCAATAGTATATATAAACCAAAATGAAGACATAACAACGAAAATATAACATGAGATCTGATTGGAAACATATAATAATTCATAAAACTAATTCAATATTATAGAGCCACCGTTGTTAAAAGAAAAAACAACTAATTCACAACTCACTAATAATACATTGCATCCATACACCGCCGAGCATGGCGTAGGTGGTGGTAGTTCTGTTAAAGACTCTGCCATGGTAGGAGTTGTTTTTCATAGAACAAGTTTTGATGACCTAGGCGTTAGATAAAAAAAAATGAATTAGATGACACTAGATGAATCAAATGAAATATGAGATGACACCGCTTGGTTTGATTAATGGTATGAGGTAGTAACCTCGGAACATGGATGATGCCGCTGGATGAAGGTGGTGGTGTACGAAAACTCTGCCAATGGTGAGTTGTTTTTATCTTTTGAGAATTTGGAGAGAGATGGAGGCGTTAGATAAATAAAGGGAAGACGAAATATAAAAGTGACGTTCGATGGTCTAATAATGCCGCTTGGATTGATCCAAATTTGGTGCGAACCGCATCCTAATTCTGTGACCAAACTCCCACTATAATCGCCAGAATATAATTGGTACAAATATTTTAGGGTAAGGACGGAAGTCTGCTCTAAAAAATAGTACACGGTTGTCTACAAAATGAACTCTGGGTCTGTCAATTGAGAGCAACCCTCTTATATAATCATTGGCCTTATCTAAAACCAATCATATCCCTTCTTCCTTTCTAAGTTAGACTCCTTAGTCTTTCCTTTTGGACTTAGTATCTTGACTTCCCTTAATGGGGCAATAGGATTCCTCTCCTTTGGGCCCATATCTCTTAGACCTTTCTGTAAGCCCTATTATCACATTTGGGCTTAAATCCTATATGGTCATTTTGGGGTATCAACAACGATCTCCTTTGGAAATTTCCAAGTATCTACGGCAACAAGCATAACGGATAAAATCAGATTTAAAGACATGGAAAATGATTTTTAGGGAACAAAGAGAATTGACATCAGACATTAAAGGGAATGTACATAACGTGAAAGAGGTGAAGCTGAAGCTTCTTCACGTAATCAATTATAAAAAGACTCAACTCCTTGTTCCCGAACCACGATTTATTTCTCAACCTTAAACCAACAATTTTGCTGAAATTTTTCTTTTTTTCAAGGGAAATCTACAGAACATGATATAACAGTAACTCAATTGAAATCCATCCCAAAGAAAGATTTATTTTTATTTTTATTTTAATTATTCCCCTTTATTCTATGAACTATGGCAACAAAAACTTAAATCTAAAAAAATCAGATAACTTAATCGGAAGTACGAGAAATCCCAAATAGGAGAAATGGAAATAAAATCAGGAGAAGAAATTTCTATGAGATAATCTAGATTTATTGAAAAATCGATGCTCAAAAAAACTGAGTTTAAGCTAAATATTTGAAGTTTCAGCTAAAGTGAATTAATACTCGATTCTCTTATTCTTCTTTATCTTTTGACCGCCTCCATTATTTGTTCTTCATTTGAAGTGATATTTTCGAAAATTTAATAAACCGAAAATTTTCATTTGGCGGGATCATAAAAAAAAATTGAAAATTGAAAATTGAAAATTTTGGTGGAATTAAAAAATCCCCCCGCATTATTTCAAAATATATTTGACTATCGAAGTCCAAGCACATAAACGTTAAGGATGATCTATTAAAGAGTTTCAAAATCACCAACATATAGTGCTTTGGGATGAGATGGGTGAACAAACTTTTAACAAACCATTTTGACAAAACTTAATAATCGTAGGCATCTTAAAATTGTACGGTTTATACATTTGATGACATGTCGCATAAATTATTGTTGGTTCCTATTTGGTTGTGCACAAAGTTAACGATATAACTAAATCATCTTCTATCTTCGCCCACATCTCTGCTCGATTTTTGCATAAAGCTTGAAAATTTTTCCTTAAGATTTTTTTTTGCGTAAAGCTTGAAAGTTTTTCCCTGAGATTATTATTTTTCTAACAAAAGTTCAGGGTTCATCATTCTTATTTTGCTAACAAAAGTTTTGCCCTAAAAACAACACCGTCACCATTGTAAGCTCACTGCTCAGATCAATGGGGAAAGTTCACATGATTTGAATCGGATGATCGTTTCAACTTAGACCTATTGTTACTCAGTTTTGCTCACGATTCAATTTCATTAATTGCTACAAATATGGGTCCACAATTCTAACATGGTTACACATCAAAAATTACTCATTAAACAATATTAAATCATTATCTCCCTTATAAAGCACAGTTTGGCTAACTTAGCCTATCTGAGTGGTGGCTAGGATTTATTCTGGGCAAAGATAAATCTACGGTCGTGGTTGTGCAGACCACACCTTCAACTCGCACGTGTAAGTGATGGCCAAGATTTCATATCTCAATTGATAAATCTATGGTTGTAATTTGTCCCATAAAACTAACATTTAATGACCCATTAATGGAAATCTAATATAATAAATATAGTAAATGATTAATATAATAAATACCTAACTAATTAGTGTTCCACACTAATTGATATTAAATGATTTATTAATTGCTCATAATAATGTTTGTTCACTAATTGCACATAATAAATAATTTATTCCACTATAAAATTTCTCTTAGTCAAATTAATAAATTTGTATTTCTTCTATTAATAAATAATTTTGATAAAAAAAATCAATAAATATTAGTTGCGATAGTAGGTTGTGGAAGCGGTGGCGAAGGTCCAATGAATCACTAATCTAATAATATCAGTAGATATTAGTTACGGCACGGGTTAAGTCCTATAAACTCATAAATAACCACTAATCTAAGGAACAAGTACAAGAGACCTGGATCTTCTGGTAACTCATATAATGGAACACTTTATGTTTTGTTTATTCAATCCCATTAAGCAAAATCAATACTAATACTTTGTTACTTCACTTTCTTATTATTATCATCAAGAATATAAAGAACAGTTTGGATAACTTTGCTTACGTAAGTGGCGGTTCAAATTTTTCCTCACAAGAGATAAATCTAGGGAGGTAATCGTTTGTCATAGGTGATGGTTGTGATTGAGATTAGAAATGCATCTAATGGACAAAAGTTATCATGTCATTAAGGTTCCATAATTCTTCATAATAAATAGTCTATTAATTAAATATCAAACTAAAAAACATAATATATAAATTATTCTACCAATGATGATAATAAAAGTATATTTTTATTAGCTAATACTTAGAATTAGTTCGGTATTGCTGCGATCTTTACAAAAGTGCTTTTCCGATGTACGTTATTGTGCGGAGCTATGTAAAAAAAAACGATTGGTTGCCGATGTAAGTTACTGTGCCGAGCTTTATAAAAAAAACAATTGAACGGTTGCAGATTATAAACTAAAGCTAAAACTATTTTAAAAAACATACATATCTCTGAAAATATCATGTTCAACTATAGTTAGTGAGAAAATGATAAAAGCAGACATATTTCTGAAAATTGTCTATTCTATGTTATAGTGTGTAAAGTAAATTTTCTACTACTAGAGTACGTACACATGTAATATTAAATTTACTAATTAGTATTATTACTAAAATGTATTATTTTTCTAAACCACTTTTTAAAAATCCATAATCTCTTAATATTTATCGTTGAAAATAAAAGTATATTTTAGTGATACGATATAACATAAAATATAGTTTGAAAATAAAAAATAGTTATCTTTAAAGAATATAAAAAATAAAAAATAAAAAATGGTGATTATATATAGATTCAAGGATAATTGTTGTCAGTTATAAACAAAATGGGATATAATTGGAAAATAAAATATGAAGCTAGGGTGAACTATAGCTTTTGCTTTTGAAGCTTTTAAAAGCTCCTTCTCCCCACTTTACAAATTGATAAATTTTGGAAGTGTACACTTTATGAAATCTTTAATAAACACTAAGATGAAAAAATATTGCTATCAAAATACTTTTTTTGAATGAAAAAAAACAGCACCAAACTTAGTTAAATTGGCTAACAATTATATAAGTGGACCATAATGACGGTGGCAAGTATTGGTGCCCAGTGAGTAATTTCGCATCGCCTCACATATTTCTTGATAAATGGTTTAACGTTATTTTTATTCAATGATGATGGATAGCAGAGTTTATTTTTAGTAGAGCTTATTGTTATTAGGTTAATTACTTAATGATTTGACTTACTAACTAATCATGATTTTATTATTTTTATGCAACAAATAACCTCACATTTGGAGGCATAATGTCGTAGAATGTAATGGCCTGCCTTCTACCGATAATGTCCTTACTAAGCCACTGCGTTCATCTGATAGTATTGAGTTTTCAATGGTAACCGCTGCGTTCATCTAGCAGCAGCTTCTTAAGAGGTCACCCATCCCAAGATTACTCAATACCGAGCATGCTTAACTATAAATATTTTTCGCCAACTACGAAGCCAATTATGCTGAAAAGGTCTCGGTGTTAGCAAATGACAAAGCATTACCTCTATTCCAACTTAATTTGGAGTCATTCTCTGGTAAGGAATATGTTCAATTCTAGACTCTGGCATTTTTTCTCACTCATGAGACTCTGGAATATGTTCAATCCGTCAAGCATACTCTTTCGCCCTCGACATGTAACCCGTGGTTGACTCTAATACCATTTTTAAGGACCTGATCTTTGCCAATACTGTTCCCACTTAGTCATTGTGGTTATCCGATAGCGTGGGATTTTCAACTAAAACTGATGTGGACATCCATTAGCAGTTTTCTGGGAGGTAGCCCATACCTAGATTACTCTCGCCCGAGAACCCACAAATTCAGTGATTTTTACCAACTCCGGATCCAACTATGTTGAAAAGGCCACAATGTTACGAAAGGACAAGCCATTACCTATATTCCATTCGGTAAACTCTTCCTGCCAAATTGAATTGCGTACATAATATTTATGGGAATTTTGAAAAACTAGAACTACATCGTATGTGGGTAAAATGATTACCATCGGAAATGACTTAACATTTTAAAGTATAATATGTTAAGTAAATGAATTAGATTTTAAGTATGTCATCATCATTGAAATAGTAAGAACATACAATAAGCTTGGACTTCTCCATACATAGCACCGGGGATTTTTAGTTAAAAACCCCACACCTCTTATCCCAAGGTGGTCAAGTGGGGTTTGATGTTTTGTGGTTGGGACCTGAGTAGTGTCTGATGGTCCATGAAGATCCTAATAATTGGTATCAGAACCCTTGGTTGGGGCTACTGTTCGAACGTTTAAGTGGTTGTGGATGTCACTCGGTTTAGGGCGCAAGTGAAATCAGACTCAAGGTGAAGAAGGCAAGGCCCAAAGTTCAACTGGAGCTCAAGGTGGAGTTAGTGTCTCACTCATTAACTCAGGTGGACCAGGGTTCTTGATCATAAAGGCAATGCTCAAGGTTGAACTGGCGCTCAAGGTGGAGTTAGTGTCTCGCACATTAACTCTCAAGTAGTAGGGTTCTATGTGGGCAAGAAAATGCTCAAGCTGGAGTTGGTGCTTGCCTTCTCATTAACTCAAGGTGAAGTAGGATTGTATGGAGCATAATGACAATAATCCTGATCGATGGGTAGCATATACAAATGGTAATCATATGGTGAAGTCTGATTGGACTGGTGAAGTGGTTTAATATCGTCAAGGTGGAGATTGTTGGAGTATGTGGCACGATAAACCACTTAATTATAGCTAGGGATAGTCCCACATGGAAGAAATAGGAGTACATGTTGAGATTAATAAACTTGGGCATCTCCTTACGTAGCGTTGTGGCCTTTTAGATTAAAACCACACACCTCTTATCCCAAGGTGGCCAAGTAGGGACATGATCGGTGCTATGTTGTCGGGCCCATAGTAGGTTCCTATTTTCCATGAACATCTTAACACCATTCACTAAATATAAGAAAGATGCAAAAAGGTAATACCATTTCAAAAGATCGATAAGATATCTTTTTAAACTAAAAAACATATCGAATAATATATATTTTTTTGGGACAAAATATGTAAAAATTAGTTTCGATATAATTTCATTGTTGGCTTGAGGATATAACTCTAAAAAGGAGAGACATAGTATGGGAGGATGTCAAGGCGGAAAATGCTAGAAAGGATGTGAAGTGAAGAATAAAAATATCTATCGGGTTTCCCTTTACTTTTGCAACGATAAGAAGGGTAAACTTGATATTAATACACATTATATTTGATATTCATATGTCGGAAAATTCATAACTAAATCAAAATTATGCTTGTGCCGTTACTGCACGGGTTAAGACCTAGTTATGTATATATCAAGCTACTGATCTTGATTACACAAATACACACATTCACATCTAATAAGAAATGTTTGATTACACTTAACTGAAGTTTCTATGATTAAGCTGTCTTCCCCGTATAAACAATAATTAGTGATTAAGCCAAACACATAATATTAGTAAAGTGTGTGACATCTCACCAAAGACAGGAATCGTCAGATATAAAAAAATCTAGGGATTAGTAAATTTTGTTAAAATGTTTTGTGAAGACCTTTTGTCAATGAATCCCCTCCCTAGTGCTTTTATCCCGTCACCAACATTTGAAGCTTCTAGCCCCAAATATTAGGCTCATCTCGGAAAACATGGATTGAACATCTAGTTAACACTTCAAAATGCACTCATTTTTGGTAAGTATTTAAAGCTTTGTAAGAAGACTATATCACTAAAATATTAGATTCGAATCCGTTACCATTTATTTTTTATTCACAAAAAAGATGTTTAAAGTGTGAAATAACCTAAGAACAAACATGTGAGGAGATTCTCCGGGGATCCTCCTCTTTAAAGTAAAACCATGCAGTTTTGGTAATCATCGTCAAAAGAAAAATTACAATACAAAATTTTATCACGTGCTGGTGTTGGTAGTAGTTTGGATATAGATGTTAACAAGTATTTTTTTTTTTTAGAATTTCAATAGATACAAGTTGCGATGATTGCCTTGGTGTTTTAGAACTCTATCTCTCTTTTGTACGACCCTCTGTCTCTTGTTCTCCTCCTTTCTGATGACGGATTTATAACCGTTATTCTTTGTCTTTTCCCTTCAACGGCTATTTTCTGCCGGATTTCGTCATACTTTCACCGGTTACTCCTCACCGACACTCTATTGATATATCATTCTCAATCTCCTCCTTCTTAATTATGCAAACCCATCTCTTTGATTATCTTGTATGTTGTTAATTCATCATCACAATCATCACAATAGCTCGGAAATTTCAAAAATCACAAGGAACTCAGTCTCTTACAATCACAATTACATTTGTAACTACCTCAACAATCACAATTTTTACAACATTCACAATTTACACAACATAATCAAAAATAGAAATCACATTCACAATAACAACATGATTAATCGGATTCACAAATGAAATAGCAACCATATCATCAACCCATTCAGCAATTGCATGATCATTAAAATCTCTACAACACCCCTCTACGGGCTTTACAATTATATCCACAAATCCACCCATATTACCTTGATCCCATCTCGACATATATTCATAATTTTTGAACCAATCTCTCACACGAAATCCTTCAAACACATTCAACACACAGAAAAACTAAAATACTATAACACCCACAACCAAACCTATTTGCACCAAGTCTCTCATAACAAAATCCTGGAACTAAACAATACCTAAGTCTTCCAAATCCCTGCATCATACAAGCTAAACCAAATTACCACTAGAGAAATCTAATTCAAGTTAGGAGCAATACTAAAAGAACTTCTATCATTATCTTCCTTAAGAACTCCTGGTGTGTCATTTTTATCTTCTTTCATTATCCTGGTATGCTAAAGTATCGTGTTATTCTAAATGCTAAGTCTAAGTACATTCTCATTAGCATCTCTATTCAGATATGCTCTCAAAAATTTCTAAGCATCATCAATAATATTATACATTTGACCCTCATTGTCATAAGCATTCAGAATTATGAGAGCTCTAAAACCAACTGTGGCCTTAAAACATTCTTCAATCATAATAGTTTTCATACAAAATATTGTAAGCGTATCAAAAAAAAAAACAAGTTTGGTATTCAAAGAAAAAAAATTCCATTTAAGAACCATTACCATACTAGAGTTATCATCACCTGTCTAGGAAAGGTAAGGCATATCTTAACTGTTTCTTGGAGATCTTTGGCTCCCCTGAGTTATCTGCCTTCTAGTTGTACGTGCTAGGGGGTAGGTGCGATTGTTCCTTTCTCTTTCAGATGGTTGTAGTGGTGTTGGAGTTGTTGGCTCTGGTTCGGGATTCCCATTCTCATGTGGCTGCATGGAATTCTCCTGTTTTGGTGGATTTATTTCTCCATATCCTGCATTAGCAATGGCTGCTACATGAGATGCAATCTGTCCTACTACTGGATATAACATGTCAAGTTGAGGAAATGCAAGTTCTTGAGGAGAAATAGGGATTGTGGATATCCTAAAAATCTTAGATCGAACCGGCGCAGGGAATCATAGTGAAGTAAAATCCTTGGAGAACCCCACCAGTGAAAACATACCAATCCCAAACAAGTGAAACTCCCTCATTCACTATGGATCGACCAATTTGAGGATGGGTGGCATGTACAAACCAACCATTTGCAACAATCTAAATATGCCCACTAAATTAAGGTTTCCGATTTTGGAAGGATTTCCTAAAACTAGTTATTTCCGGAAAGTGTTATCTTCACTCCCTATAAAAGAAGATTATCTTGTGTTGTTTTTAAAAACATCATGGGAGAAGTTGTTCGGAATCGTAACTAGGGTTTTTCATATATCATTGATATTTGAAAGAATGAGAAAGAGGAAATCAAGAGAAAAAAACGTCTGAAACTGACAATGTGGAATTGAATCCATATATTCCTTTTGGTGATATTGAGAAAATCATGTACCTTCATTTGATCAAAGACAAACATGAACTTACAAACTTTGTGGATAGTACATGTTTTGGGAAATATCAAGCTCTAAAAAGGAGTTAATTTCACTGCTGAAAAGAGATTTGATCCAGAAGTCTAAGATAATGATTATGTGAAGTTTGTTCAAGATCGAAATCGAGGAAAACTTTTTGATTTTGAAAAATATTCACCTGATTTGGAAAGGATTTTATATGCTAATATTCACAATATTGATCATGTGACGAGGTGTCAACTCGCAAATAATATTTCTCTACTTCTCTTTACACTAGAAAGTAGTATAATGAAAGAAGGATCGTCCCAAGGGAGGTGTATTAAGCAAAAGTTGTAATGGAATTACTCTTAGCAAAGATGATTGTGTTGTAGAAATTTTGAAAATCACAAAGTTGTATTCAAATATGAGATGAGATTGACTAAGGATTCATTATCGACCACGGAATATAAACCAAATCGACACATAACTACGTTCTTCGCATTATCTCGTTACTAACAACCCTAGAATAATTAGTACGCTCAACTATCCCGTTATTATCTCCTAAGCTCACCGAACACGGAAGCGCTCGACTACCGGTTTCTACTTGTCAAGTTTCCTCGAGGTACGCTTACTAGGTGTGACTTAAACAAATGCTTTAAGTTTTATGAGATAATATTGTTCCTAGTGATGAATTCAAAAGCATGAATCACCTACTAGTGTCAATTTCTACATATGGGTACTTAACAAGTCCCATCATCAATACCCATATATAGCTACTTGTGTTTATCTTCTCTAGAAAATTACGGGTCGAAGAAAATCTAAACTAGCAATAAGATTATGACATAACTATTTAATTTCGAACTCAAACAATTAAGGAACAATCCATAAGCATTATTAGCACGGTAGAAATCAAACAATAAGGAGAATGAGTGCAAGATAACAAGTTATTTCATATCAATCATAAGTTCATATTTCGGGCTTTGAAATCACCCTTAATCAAAAGAGAGTTTTAGCTACTCATAATAATGGATTTCATCATAATATTATAGAAATAAAATAAAGAAGATGAAACAAAACCAAAGCAAACCCTAAGATATCCGGTTTTCTCCAAAACTCCAAGTAGAATAAGTGATAATAAAATTGGAGAAGTCTCCTCGTTTATATCTCTTCTTAGGTCAAGTCTTGAAAAGTCCAATAGATAGAATTCCTCCAAGAATATGCCCTAAAAGTGGTCGCCTAAAAACTGGTGGAAGTGATGGAAATTGGCCGGCAAAGGTACCCGTTGGATCAGAATATCTCCACAGCAGTGCTCTTGCGAAATTTATAAACAATTTTTCTGCGAGTTCTTCAAAGACATTCTGCGAGCGTCGCAGATTGATTCAAAGAATGACGTAACGGATGACGGTGGCAGAAACACGGGGAGATCATGATGATCCTGCGAAGATTACATCATCTGTGAGAATAAGCATTACAACTACTCCGACGGTATCGCGAGTCAGATCCGAAATTAAAGGATAACTTAGCTGTCGTCCACTATGTGATTTCCTATATAAAGAGAACTTGTAGACTCAGAAAAGAGAGATCACTTTTGGAGTCTGGAGAAAGTTTTGAGGAGAGAGAAAGTTCTTGTGAGCGATTGTATTCTTGATTTCTTCCATTTCTTGTAATATTTCTGAGAATTAATCAATAAAGTGTTGTTCTTAATCTTCAAATATGTGTTGATAATTGTGAATTCTTGTGAGGGATGTAGTGTTGGAATTCCTTCAACTACATAATGGCGCTAGAAACAGGGACGTTTCTAAACAAAGATTGAAATTGTGATTTGTAAGAATTTGAAGAAATTGTAGAATATTTTTACGTGATTTACAGTAGTACATCAAAATTGAAAAAATGGCTAGAAGAAGAAATACATCAGAACAACCAACAACTGTAAGGAGGAGTAGAAGAATTGCATGTGAAGGGACAAATAAAATAGGAGAATCTTCAAGATTAATAACTAGGAGCAATAGAACAAGGAATAATGGAGAAAATCAAGTTCAACAGCCAAATCAGCAAACACCGATACAAGATAGAACTATGGATTATGACAGAGTAAGCGTGCATACTTGGCGATCAGATTCAATGGAAGAAGAAGAAAACCAACAATTAAGAAATAGAAGGTGAGAGGGAAGAGATCAAGAGGCGGTTGAAGGATTAATTCATGGAGATAATGAAAATGAAGCAGTAGAGGCTCTAAGACAAAGAATACAAGAGGAAAGGAGATTAGAGGCGGAAGAACGCGCAAATTTAACAAGATAAAATCACGAGTTAAGAATGGAGAATTTGAGATTACAAAATAGGAGATCGAGAAGTACTGCAAGATCAATTTCAAGATCATTTAAAGAAGAAGAAAGGCGAAATTACCCTGTGAGAAATGCTGGTGAAAATATTCGAGAGGAAATGTAAAATCCAAATGAAGAGCAGCGTTGTGAAGAAGAAGAGATGATTAATGATCGCTACATTCCGCGTGGTGAAACTGTGGATGATAGACGTGATAATAGAAATCAAGGAGGTGGAAATAACCAAGACAATGGAGAAAATCGAGAAGAATGTAGGAGAAAATTACGTGAGCGAGAAATTCAAAGAAACCGAAGAATAATTGAGGATGAAATTGAGAGACATTATGTTGAATAAGCACGTCTAGCTTGTGAGAGAGAAAGATTGAGAGAAGAAGTGGAAGAACAAGAGTTTCAAGAAGCAATACGTCAGAATAATCATGACAATCGAGAAAGGAGACGCGCAATAAATCACAACAATGATAATATCAATGAGGAATATGATAGAATACAAAGAAGAATAGAAAGACAACGAAGAGAAATGATGAGAAATAAAGAAAATCACAGAATAGAAAATGAAAAGCATAATCATTTGCGAATTCAAGAAGAAGGTGAAGAAGAAAATCGCGGAAGAAGGAAAAATGAAGATGCAGATGAAGAAGCACAAAATCCCGAAAGGAAAGAAAGACATGAACGCAGAAGAAGGGAAGCTGCACTGAAAAGTCCAATGGAGCAAAGTTCGGATGGGAATGAACAGATCTTAAGAGAGTTAGCAGAAATGAGGGGAATGTTAAATAACATAAGAGAGAGAGAGGCAGAAGACAACTTGATGAGGCCATTGAAAAAGCTGCGAAAACTCAATTTACCCAAGAAATACAATTGGGAGGAATACCCCCAAAATGTAATTTTCCAACGTTAACCAGTATCTTTGATGGAACTACTTGCTATTCAACATGTCAAAGCTTATGTTAGGTGTATGCTGCAGTGGGAAAACCATGATGTTGTATTGTGCAAATATTTTGCATCCAGCCTAACTGGCGAAGCTCTGAAATGGTTTGAAGGGTAACCCAAAAACACTATAACTTGTTTCAATCATCTACAAACCACATTCTTGGGGGCGTATATAAGTATCAATTCTTCGCGACCTGGCATTGAAGATGTATTTGGGTTAAAACAGAGGGTTATCTAGAGTTTGAAACATCTAACCATAAGATGGAAGACAATGTGTAGTGAAATGGTAGGAAGAGTGGATGATAGATACCTCATTTTATCTTTCATTAATGTTATGTTCACAACCAATCTGATGTACATACAAATTTTCAGAATCAAAAATACAATCACCATGACGGAGCTGCGAGAGTTACAAGAAGAATACATTGCATTGGAGGAGAAACAAAACGAGATGTAGTCATATCCCATTGCGAACACCAGTTCAGGTGCAGCAAACGCAAGTTTACTTCATAGGTTAATAAATACAGTAGCGAGCACTTCGCAGGTGAAGCAAGAAAAAAGTATGGATGGTGGTCAACAGAAATTAATAGCTATGGGAAGTAGAGATCAAGAATAATTCGAAAGGGGAAAAAAAAATTCAGTAGAAGTGGAAATAATAAAATTCAGAGGCTTGATCAACTGCAAGAGACTTATGGTGGACAAAGGAAAAATTATTATACATGGCAAGGATGTCAGAAGATAATATGGGAAGAAATTAAGATGCCACCTCTAAATGCTAGCATAGAGAAAATTTGGGAGGCTATAATTTTGATGGAGGACATACCCGTACCCTGGAATATGGGAAAAGAACCACATCCAAATAATCGAAGTCTAGAATTTTGTTCTTATCATCACTTTCATGGTCACACAACAAACAACTGCAGGAATGTAAAAAGAATCATTTTGAGGATGATAGACCAGGGAAAATTAAACCATTTTCTAAGAGATCACCCACAGTCTCAGCAACTACCCCCATCTCTAGAAATTCGCAGAGTGAATACAACAAAAGGAGGAAAAATATTTGTGATAGAAGTAAGGGCAAAAGCGAAGAATCTATCCTGTAACTCCATCATACATTCATACATGACTATAGAAGACTTCCACGACAATGTTTTAAGCAGAGTCTTTGCGAAAGATGCAGATGGAAGAGAGATAATGAACATTGCGAAAGCTTCGCCATTAGAAGAGTGCCAAAAGAAAATTATTTCATTCACAGCATAAGAGGTACCTGAGCCTGGCGAGATGCATGACAACCCACTAGTGGTGAGATTAGAAATAAACCCAAAACAGATAGAAGAAGAAGATGAAGAAAATGAGGATGATAAAAATTCTTGGGCCATTAACAGAGTTCTAATTGACACTGGAAGCTCAGTGGATATCTTATTTTATCATACTTACAAAACCATGGGAGGAAGAGATGAGGATCTAATACCATCAACTTATAAGATCTATGGTTTTAATGGTACTGCTAACAAGCCCAAAGGGGAAATTTCAATGCGAATTCCATTGAAGGGAATATCTTCTAAGATTCAATTCTATGTTGTCGATGTTGAATCTCCTTACAATTCTTTGATTGGACGACCTTGGATGCATGGGATTCTAGGTGTAGTATCAAATTACCACTAGTGAATTAAATTTCCACATAACAGCGGTGTTGGAGTCATCAAGGGAGATTAGGTTGAAGGAAAAAAGTGCTATGAAATTGATATGGAATCTTGCGAGGAAAGGGCTGCGAAGAACATAAACTGGAAACATAACATCAAACAAAAGAAAAGAAATGAAAGGCTGATGGTGGATATAGTAGAACAACGAGAAGAAGGAATGCTGCGAAGTCAACATATGCTGAAACCAATAAATGGCGAGCGTCTCGCAGATGGAGAAAACTTAGCAAAGCGCAACAAAAAAGCAGAAGCAGAAAATAGTAAGTAGAAAAGGTAAAAAAATTAGATCGTGAAGTATGAGAAATGTATGAATGATTTGTTGAAGAGAATTTTACAAAAATATGTTTCGATTCAATGAAAAAGATGAAATTGAAAAATTAAACAAGAGATGAAATGCAAAAAGAGAAAATTGAAGACTGAAGAAACGCGAAAATTTCGCAGAGACATTAGAATGGGACGGACCTTTATGGCGTACACCCTAGTTCGCAAACAAAATTTTTGCAAGAGGAAAATGTAAGACCTAAAGTACGTCATATAAGGGGGTAACTGTATGCATGGCTCAGGGATAAGGTTATACCGCCACTGGAACCTGAGTCATGAAGATATTGGGGTTAAAGAAAACCTATCCAGGAGAGATACTTTAGATTTCCAAATATATATATATATATATTAACAGTTGGACGACCGAAGGTCTCTTCTAAGGAGTGCAAAGTATGACCAAGGCTCCGAGGTACACGGTTTAGCTAAGGGTGCCCGGGGCGTATGAAACTACCCTGGCCATTCTTAGAAAATCTTGGCTATGATGCACTCGTCCCAAAGAAAACACCACCTAGGGTGCAGTCTCATAACTATAAGCCATATATGCAAAAAGGATAAGAGGCTGCGCAAACAACTGGTTGTTTTCAGGACCGGATGGGAGGATCTAGTCTTGTATGACCAATGTACACCTCTTTGAAGGGGCAAACATGGGGAAGATAGGGGCGGCACCCTCCATTAGGGAGATGATAAGTCTTAAGACGCAAATGTCATGAGGATTTATATTCGCAAGAATATTTAGGCTTATCGTATTTGTGCAATAATCATACATAGGAAAAAATCCAAGAGAAAAAGATATGATGAGATCAATGGGTTTTTACATGAAAGTGTAAAGACGTCCTGCGATTTCATCGCAATACGGCAATGTCATGGGATTTGTTCTCGCAAGAAAACTTAGGCCTATCATATTGTCGTAACAAATTGACAAAATAAGGATAAGGAAAGATCAATGGGTCTTTACATGCGAGTGTAAAGACGTCCTGCGATTTTGTCGCCAAAACAAAATGTGGCTAAATAAGACCTTTAACTAGGAAGGAAAAATAAGACCACAAGAGATCAAGATTGAATGACTACGATATTTATGCAGAGATCATGAGAATAAGAAGATATGACTTGCGATATTTACGTAGATATTGAGGCAAAACTTACAAGCAGATCTTATTCGTAACTAATCAGCTCAATCTTTCATATTGCAGATGAATAACAGAGGCAAGTATGGGAACGAACAGAATGATAAAATTATTATTCATCTTTATATGACAGATTTACGCATATAATTAAAAAATTAATAAGCATATTGATTAACCGTATTGCAAAAAGAAATTTTTTTCTAATGTATGCAGATTTATACACCAAAGAACATTAGAATCTGGAGAAATTCACAACAATATTTTACAAGGAGAAAGGGATAAGTGTACAAATATTATAAAAAGATTAAAAAGGAAGACAAAACTATGTAGATCCATTATTGTCTTCACCAGATTTTTCTTCTTCTTCAATTTCATCTTTATCTTCTTCAGACTCTTCAGCTTCGCTATCGGAGATGACAAGGTCAGGAATATTCTTTGGAATCGTTCGCGAGATAAGGATAAGTAGAATGAGGAATTTTATGATCATCGCAGACCATCTCAATAGAATCATTGCGAACACCGACAAGAACATTGCTGAAATTCTCCAGAGAAATCTGAAGTTTCTTCTTGAACTTGGAACATTTCTCATTGCGAGAGGACATAAGTCTTGCGAGATTTCCTGTTTCTTCTTCCAACTCTTTAACTCTTTGGCCAAAGTTTTCTTCAGATACTGTGAACAGATGACAACATATTAATAAAATAGTGAATATATAGCTACAAAATGGATTAGTGGAGAAACAAGAATAATAACCTTCTCTTTGCAAGATCATATCTTTAATTAGGGTAGAATGATCAGCTTGAAGACTAACATCTACACCTAAATTATTTCTGGCATTATCAAGAATTTTTGCATCCCAAGAAAACTCATCATCATTACTAATGAGAAGGTGGGAGCGAACTTGGTTTTCCCTTTCAACAAGAGCTCTATTCTCGCAGATAAGTCTATCTCTTTCAATTTGAACATCGAGAAGAGTCTTATGGAAATCTGCTAAAGCTTGAGCACCATTTTTAGCAATGAGGTCTTTTTCGTCAATAAGATCACTGTACTTGGTTCTTAATATATTAGTTTCCTCTTTTGAGTCAATATAAAGTCGCTTAAACTTATTGGTTAAACCCAAGTTGAATCTATGTTCAATCCTTAAGAGATGAATTTTGGATCTAAGTTCATCTATGGAAAGAGATTTAATTTCATCATTTAAAAAGTTTCTTAAAGAATCATTAAGGCGATTGAGGAGAATATCATCATCTATTGGATTTGGAAAAGAACGAAGGAATACAGCTTCATCAGAGAGGCCGTAAATATCTGCGAAAATGACTAACTAAATAAGAAAACACAAAGGAATACAAGGATAAAAGAAAAAGAGAAAAATTTCTTACCATAAAGTTGATCATTCGCAGCTTGGAGACTAGAAACCTTATCTTGCGAAGAAGAGAGTTCAGTTTCTAATCTTTGATCTTCTCATGAAGGCCAACAGATCCAGATTATAACTGCTTGCAAAGATTAACAGAATCAGATTTTAATTCTTCATTTTCTTTGCGAAGAGAAAGAGATTCAGACTTTAATTCTTCATTCTCTTTGCGAAGATTAGCATTTTTCTTTGCGATAATTGCACGCCTTTTCTCTAAATCTGAGACAACTGCAAAGGAAGCTTTCCCATCTTGCGAAATAATGCAGCGAATTTCTGAGGAATTAATTTTGAATTTAAGATAAAAATGAAGTAAAGAAAGGTAAAAGTATGAAAACTTACCAAGCTATTGAGAGAATGCAAGAAATTTGGAGATATAGATCTTGAGACCCCACGAAGAGATTCATTGTCCTTTAAGATAGGGGCCTCACAAATAGCAGCGATAGACTTGCAAGCATAAGTCACAGGAGTATCACCAATTGTATGCATAATATTGATAAAAATGCCAGATAAATGAGCCATAGAAGATTCGGGTTGTGCATATTCTTTTACGGAAGAAATATCATTATTGTCACTAACATTGTCATCATCATCATCATTGTCACTGGAACTCTCACAATCTTGAGGAGTAGAGGGAGAAAGAGATTGAAATTTCCGCTTCTTTAAAGGAGGAACATCAGTATTTTCCTTGCGAGCAGAACCTTTACCTTTGCCTTTACCCTTGCTCTTCACAATTCTGGAGGGTTCTTCTATCTCATCAATATCCTTCAAACACAGATAAAGATAAGAAATAGAGGCAATAATATATTGTTAAGAGTTTTAAAAAAATATTTCTTACTTCATCTGTGATTGATTGAAAATCTGATAAAGTGCTAGGCTTCCTAAACTTCTGGTAGTTCGCTTTTAGCCTCTTAATCTGGAAGTTTCGCAGACATAAAAAATATTGGGATGAGTAATGAAAATATATGCAAGAAAAATAGTAGTAAGGATTCAATCAAAAGGTGGTGTTATACCTCATCATCCCTTTCAGGCCATTTGAATACCCCAAGGATGATATTCTGCGACATTCCCAGGTAAGGCATGAGAACCAAAAATGTATGGACCCTCTAGAATTAAAGGGAAGACACACCATTTGTTATTATTAGAATAACGCGGGGAAGAATTATCACCAGTATGCCAGTCAATGTCTTGCATGAGTAATTGATCAGCAACAACATTTTCTCTCTTGTGTAAGTGAACACCCCAACAAGTGATGTCTTTCTTCATATGGATTATTTCATAATTCACAAAGAAGTTATCAACAATGTAGTTCGCAGGAATAATCGCAACATCTTTGAATTTTGAATTTTATCTTCATCAGTATAGAGAGATCCCTTGCCAGCACCACGGTTGGCGAACTCGAGTAAAAGACAAATGAAATCTCTACTTAGTTGATATACAGCTCGCAAAAATTTCGCATGAGAAAGAATTTCATAAAACAATGGGAGTTCAAGATTATAGAGGGGAATAAGAAGACCAACTTCAAGTTGGCCTAGCGAGACTATGATTCTCTCTTGATTGCATGGATGATTAGCAAATAACTTGGCAGTGAGCTCGGACTTAGGGCTTTGACCAGGAATACGAGATAGAGTAAAACCTTTATCTTTAAGCTTCTTCTGCATCTTTTCGAAGGCAATCTCGTTCTTGCGACCGTCTGGAGCCATTTTTTAGTATGGGAATGAAGAAGAAAGTAAGAGTTTGAAAAGATAAAGTTACAGTAGCAGGAGAGGAATTTACGGAAGAACAACGAAGAAAGTTGCATAGAAAAGTTGCAGAGAAAATAAGAAAGGAGGTAAAAAAGAAGAATAAAGAAGAATGAAAAGGGGATATATAGAGAGAAAAATACTCGAAAAGATAAACGCATTTAAAGCGTGAACGGTTGGAACGCATCGTTTGAATAGGACGTGTTAGAAGTTGAATGGATAAAAAGATACGCGTAATAAATCTGGCGAGGGATGCAGATACGTGTCAGAACAAAAGAACATGAATGGATAGACAGCTGCGGCATTTCAAAAGATTTCAATTTCTCATGATCTTTTCCCCTTTGCAGAAAAAGACATGAGAAGAGGCAAGATGTAGGATCAGAATATTGCCACAGCAGTGCTCTTGCGAAATTTATAAACAACGTTTCTGCGAGTTCTTCAAAGACATTCTGCGAGCGTCGTAGACTGATTCAAAGAATGACGTAACGGATGACGGTGGCAGAAACACGGGGAGATCATGACGATCCTGCGTAGATTACAGCATCTGCGAGAATAAGCATTACAACTACTGCGAGCGTATCGTGAGTCAGATCCAAAATTAAAGGATAACTTAGTTGTCATCCACTATGTAATTTCCTATATAAAGAGAACTTGTATACTCAGAAAAGAGAGATAACTTTTGGAGTCTGGAGAAAGTTTTGAGGAGAGAGAAATTTCTTGTGAGCGATTGTATTCTTGATTTCTTCCATTTCTTGTAATATTTCTGAGAATTAATCAATAAAGTGTTGTTCTTAATCTTCAAATATGTGTTGATAATTGTGAATTCTTGTGAGGGGTGTAGTGTAGGAATTCCTGCAACTACAGTACCGAAAATCAACTTCAGGTGACTTGAAAAGTCCACCCAGTCACCGGTCAAACTAACCAACTCAGGTCAACTGATCTAACTCGGTTAAACCCGAGTCAATGGATTCAACTCAGTGATGTCATGAGCCTAATTAGATATCTGAGTCAGTTCTAACTTAGCAGCTGACTGGTCTTGGCCAAAGGCCTGAGCTCTTGTATAAAGTATAAACTGTAACTCGACAGCTGCATCACTGCATTATCTCTTGCAGCTTCATATCAACTTCTTATTTGCTGAGTGCACAAGAACTGCACCTGTAACTCAACCGCTACCTGAACCTAGGCATTCATCTAAACAGCATCACACTTCACTACAACACATAACCATTGCCTTCTAATATCAATTCCTGCATTATGCCTGCAATTTCATCCAAAATTATTCCCATTAGCTCAGTTCACTACAAACCAACACAGCTTCATTCCGTTATAGCCTAATCATACATCTATTGCTTCTGCAACATAGCCACTGCAATCTCCTCTAAAACCAACTCTTCACTGATTTCCATTCTAGAATCACCACCAACAAACTTCCACCTAGAATTGCACAATAGCAACTCCATGTCTCGGACTCATTACAACCCAATTACAGATTCAATGGATGATAACATCTTAGCTTCTTAGTTCCTTGTAAACTCAGTTCAATCCATATTCCTTGAAAAACACCATTGCGCTCTGTAAATTGGCTCAAGAACAAGTCCAATATAGTTCATTCATTCCCTGTTCAAATTCATAACTCCTTGTAGCTGCACCCATCTCAGTCACCGCCATAAGCATAAACCCTGCTTCTCAGTAGCAGCTGCACTACCATCAACATCATCACATGATTTATGGGTCTATATCCATGCCATAACCACTAACCTTGTAAACCTAACATTCATCTAAAGAAGCTTCACATCTCTATGTCCAAGAAACTTCATTGTTGCATATCCATCTAAGCACCAACTTCTCATACCACCAACATCTGAATTGCATCTTCAATCACCAGTTCTAAGGCCTCCTACTAATTTTATTCACTACCAGAACTCAATCCCTTCTTCAAGCACAATTCGAGAAACTCAGCCAAGATTCAAATTCCAAAGTTCCTTCTCCACTGACAGATTCAAACCAAAACACCCATTTTCTTAACATCATTTCAAACCCAACTTGTAATTTCCTTCCTGACTTTCAAATCCATGACAATAGCTTGAATCAATTTCAGATTCAAACCAAAATCTTCCCAGAATCTTCTCTGAACCCTCAAATCACAGATTCAATCCCATATCAGCTTCATTATTAGAACCCCATCAACACCAGATCTTCTCGTCTTGATTCTAAAACCAAACATACCCAATTCAATTTCAACTCGAACCCTAACTTCAATTTTTGTTAAATCCCATATTTCTTCATTGATATTCATCACAGAATCGATGGAAACAACTTCACATTCTTGTAATCTCGGCTAGCAAAAACCCCAGATCCATTTGTTCCTTATAAAACTACAAACACCAGCATACACACCATCATCACCTTGGTTTGTCTCTGAATTCCTTTCTCAATCTCTGTGATCAGCCGCAACCATATTTCTCACTATTTCTCTCTTTCAGGCCTGGCTTGATTGGGGCATACTGATAAGTGCATATTTCACATATATTTGGTGTAAATTCCATACTAGTATTTGATGGTTTTCTTGCAGATTATTGTGTGTTACGTGTGTTTTCTCTTATTTGTGTGTTATTAGGTGAATAATCCAAAAATAAGTGAATTTGAGCTTAGTTGTGCAATAAAAGAAGCTAGCCAAGAGTGGAGAAGGGCCAAAGGCCAAATTTAACCTGTTAAAATACAAGATTTCTACTTTTCATTGGGTAGAGGACGAGAAGGCGAATCCAGCGGCGCAAGAAAGGAGTCATTCGGAGTTCGTATGAAGAAGTTATGGACGAAACGAGAATGAAGTTGGAATTAAACTGTCGGTCTTCCAGGACTGACAGTTGAAAGGGAAATGTCAAGTGCTATTGCCATCCCTTCGTTCGTTAAGGGACATCCACTTTGTTAAGGGGCAACCATGTTACAAAGGAACTACTAAACACAGTCAGGTAATTTACAAATGGGGAGGCTAAAATTCAAAATGGTGAAAATCCCGCGTGCAGTTTTGCATGGGTGATCGATGGTGGCTGGTTTGTGATCGCTGCTGCCATGAATATTGAGAAGATGACTGTTAAAACACGAGCAATGGAAGTCGACGGGACTGTTGGCAATGGCGAAGCTTGGTAGAGAAGGGAAGGAGAAGAACTCGAGACGCTGCTGTAACGGAGAGTTCGTGCATGGCCGGAAGTAAAATAGCCGGTGATGATGTTGTGCTCGGGGTGAGTTTATCCGGTGCTGAGAAGGAGATAAAAACATATGAACCAAGACACAGCTCGAGATGGACAGAGCTTGGCCAAGATGGGTGATGGAAGCTCGGTGAGAACAAATTCAGTAGTGAAGAGAATTCGCAGCTGCCTTTAATGATCAACTGTTGCTGAAGGAGTGGCAGCTCGAGTTGAGTTCACAGGGAAGATAAAATGATGAGCTCGAGCTTTCATGCAGTGATGATCTCGACGGTGATGTGAGTCAAGGGCAGTTAACATGACAGAGAGTGCTCGGTTGTTGGTGTTTCCACGATGAAGTGTTGTTGACAACAAACGATGACGAGTAATGACGAGACGCTGACGCTATGGATCGAAGTAGCTGGCTAGAGTTGTCGAAAACGTGGAGATAATGGTGAACGACAATGAGCTGGAAAGGATGAGCCGTAAGGAAATGAAAGAAAAAGAAAAGAAAGAACGTGGGACGGCAGAGAAAAGAAAAGAAAGTTAATGGGACGGCGAAAAAAAGAAAGAAAAAAAAACACCCACTGCTGTTGAGTGCTTAGCGCACACAGTAAAAATAAATTGAGAAAATAAAAGAAAGGGTTCGGGCATCACCTAGTATAAATAGGGATCGATCTCTACATTCTATACACACAATCTCTACACCTCTCTTCCCACACCTCTTCATCACACACCCCTTCTACATACTCTTCTTAAATTCCTTCTTCTTTGTTTATTGGTTAGTATTTTTAATTATGAGTAGCTAAATTTCTATCTAGGATTAGGGAGGAAATCCTACTATGTGTGCTAGAATGTTTTGATTATTTTCTATAATAATTCTCTTGGTCCTTATTCTTGATTCGTAAGGTAATAATTTTCTTCATGTGTCCTATGATGCTTGATAATTGATTTATATATTCTATGTTAGAGAATAGCATTTTATAGTGAAGAAGATTGTTAATTCTTTGAGAAAAATAATTGCTTGAAAAGATTTATTTTCCGAGACGTATTATTTGTCCTAAATCGTCTTGAGTAATTTTGGGAGAATGTTATAGGGAATAGTTATAATCATTTAGTATGTGTAGTAGTGATGGAATCTTGACATCCTAAACTCTTTTAATTGAACACAAAAATCATTTTTAGCATTTCCATTATTTTATAAGTTTTATAAAAATCACCATCTTTTTGTCTAAAACCAAATCTTTAAAAAAGTCCGAGAATTGAATCCCTATACTTACCACTTGTAAAACTGCATCAGTTTTTGATAATTGATTTTCTTCATTCATAACGATAATTGATGCAGTTTTTTACCACTTGTAAAACTGCATCAATTCTCTTGGTCCTTATTCTTGATTCGTAACGATAATGATTTTCTTCATGTGTCCTATGATGCTTGATAATTTATTTATATATTCTATGTTAGAGACTAGCATTTTATAGTGAAGAAGATTGTTAATTCTTTGAGAAAAATATTTGCTTGAAAAGATTTATTTTCCGAGACGTATTATTTGTCCTAAACCGTCTTGAGTAATATTGGGAGAGTATTATAGGGAATAGTTATAATCATTTAGTATGTGTAGTAGTGATGCAATCTTGACATCCTAGTCTCCTTAAATTGAATACAAAAATCATTTTTAGCATTTCCATTATTTTATAAGTTTTATAAAAATCACCATCTTTTTGTCTAAAACCGAATCTTTTAAAAAGTCCGAGAATCAAACCCTATACTTACCACTTGTAAAACTGCATCAGTTTTTGGTGTTAATTCCATGCTAGTATTTGATAGTATTTCACATATATTTGGTGTTAATTCCATGCTAGTATTTGATAGTTTTCTTGCATATTATTGTGTGTTACGCGTGTTTTCTCTTATTTGTGTGCTATTAGGTGAATAATCCAAAAAGAAGTGAATTTGAGCTTAGTTGTGCAATGAAAGAAGCTAACTAAGAGTGAGGAAGGACCAAAGACCAAATGTAACTCGTTCAAATACATGATTTCTATGAAGAAGTAGAGGACGACAAGGCGAATCCAACGGCGAAAGAACGGAGTCATTCGGAGTTCGTATGAAGAAGTTATGGGCAAAACGAGAAGTTAAGCTTGTCAGTTCTCCAGAACTGACAGTTAAACAATATTGCTAAAGGCACCCCATCTCATGTTAAAGGGCATACATTTTTAAAGGAACTGTTAAAGGCACCCAGTCTTATTACTCAGGGGGGTGCCACTATATTTGAATATTGCTAAAGGCACCCGGGTGATTTACTACGGGTTGCGATCATCTTTTCCATCAACTTCGACAGAGAAGATCGTGCCGATGGTTTGCATGTCCGGAAGAAGAGATGATTGGTGATGTGTTCCTATTGGTTTCTGCTGTCGTTCAAGAAGGAAGTAACGGAATGTAGCTGAGCTATGGTTGGAGTAGCTCGGGTTTGCTGTTGGTAAGTGAACAAGGTGTTGCTGCTCGGTTTGTCGGCATGCATGGCAGGGAAGAAGAAATCGATGGAGTTTGCAGCTGTAGTAGTTGTCATCTGCTGGTCATTGGAAGAGATGGAGTCGGGATGGTGCTGTTAGGAGATGATGAAAACGTGAAGAACAGAGAGAGCTGAGAAGGACGACGAGTTGGGTTGCTGCTGTGGTGGAATCGAGCTGACGATGAGGCTGGTAATGAGAAGACAGAGCTCAATGATGAGCTTGGCCGAGTTGAAGTGAAGATTATAGTCGTTGGCAGCAGCGGAGGAGATGAACCAAGTTCAGGTGAACGATGACGGAGCTCAGGCTGCTACCGTTAAAGAAACAGAGAAAGAAGAACTCGGTTGCTTCCGTTGTTGATCGAAGTTCAGGGAGACGCTGTTGCTGCCAGTGAAGCTTAAGATTTGGGAACATGGCAGACATGGATACGTGGCCGTAATGATGATGGCCGTGACTGGAAGAACATGGGCAGTCTGTTACAGCTTACTTGAGAACGTGAAGATGAAGGCATGGGGCTCGAGATGGTCATGACAAGATGTTGGAGCAAGAGAGCTCCATGTTGGCTTGCCAATGACCGTGATGATGAATGGTTGTAGTCGAGCTGGAAAGGAAGAACGTGCATGAAAGTGATGTTGCTCAGAGAACGTGAAAACGGGAAGAAGAGCTCGAGTGGGAGCTAGGATAAGTTGGCTGGAAAGCACGTGAAGGCATGGGCCAGATGGCCGTGCACATGCACAAATTAGGCAAAGATGGTCTAGCCATTCTACCTATAAATAGGGCTGTGTGTTTTGTTGTGAAGGAGACCCTACTGGGACTCTACACCTCTCCATCCCACTCCTCTCCATCCCACTCTTCTTTCATTCCTTCTTTAGTTATTTTTTATTTGTTAGTACTTTCAATTATGAGTAGCTAAATTTCTATCTAGGATTAGAGAGGAAATCCTACTATGTGTGCTAAAATGTTTTGACTATTTTCTATAATAATTCTCTTGGTCCTTATTCTTGATTCGTAACGATAATGATTTTCTTCATGTGTCCTATGATGCTTGATAATTGATTTATATATTCTATGTTAGAGACTAGCATTTTATAGTGAAGAAGATTGTTAATTCTTTGAGAAAAATATTTGCTTGAAAAGATTTATTTTCCGAGACGTATTATTTGTCCTAAACCGTCTTGAGTAATATTGGGAGAGTATTATAGGGAATAGTTATAATCATTTAGTATGTGTAGTAGTGATGGAATCTTGACATCCTAGTCTCCTTAAATTGAATACAAAAATCATTTTTAGCATTTCCATTATTTTATAAGTTTTATAAAAATCACCATCTTTTTGTCTAAAACCGAATCTTTTAAAAAGTCCGAGAATCAAACCCTATACTTACCACTTGTAAAACTGCATCAGTTTTTGGCGCCGTCGACGCGGACTTGCTTTAGGTTAGGTTTTAGATTTACTTTTGTAAATATTTTGCTAGTTTATTTTATTTATTTATTATTTTATTAGATTTTACTATTTGGGTATATTCTATTTTTGGTGTGCAGGATATTTGGGATTCAAATTAGAAGTAAAATTTTTGCACCAAACAGGTAAGTATCCAAATTTTATTTTATTTTTATTTTTGTATATATTTATTTTAGGATATATTCTGATTTGTTTAGATATTTTATTTCTTTGTACATAATTAGTCTAGATTTTTTATTTTCTTTGTAAATATTTTTGTTTTCTTTGATTTTACTTGGGTATTTTTCTTGTTCTTTATCTTTATTGTGCAGGTAATATTCTATATTTATTGTGGAATTGCCTACCAAAAGAGAATTTGGAATTCGAAGCGAAAAAAAAAAAATTTGCCAAAGCTTTTGGTGAAAATTTAAAAAGACTTGGGAGTAAAAAGCAAAGCTAAAGGAGCAAAAGAAGAAGATTTTTTTTTTTACATAAAAAAAAAAAAAGAGTTTATTTTATTTATTTTGTTGATTGTATTAGGATTTCTATATTCTTGTAATTTTCTATTTCTTTTGCATTATATTTTTTTTGGACTTTGGACTTGGACATTCTTTTATTATTTTTTAAAAACCCTACGGAAGGGTAATATTAAATATCAAACTGTTTGCAGAGAAGGACGGTGATTACAATATCACCTCGGCCCCTCGGGTTCGTGCATGACATAGGAGTCGTGGCCTGAGTCGACAACAACGGTTCATCCCCCGTCTGATACGGGAGGTAAGTTTGTCGAAACACTCGTGAATCTCATGTTAGCGAGTTACTGTATTCCTTCAGTTGCATATATGTCGAGGACTTGAATACGGCTGTTTTATTTTCCTAGTAAAGGGCAAGGACTGGCCATACAAGATAAGGGTTCGGATTTCATCACCGTTCTCTTCTTTCCCGCCTTAGGAAAACGATACCTACGCGAACCTAAGCTTTAAAATTTGAAGTAGAACGAGACCTATAAGGTAACGAGCTTAGTAGGAAAGTCGTTCGAAAAATATTGGTTACTCTTAGGCATACTTCGAAATTCATGATGGTTTCTGTAAATTGAATGCGTGACTGCGCCGCCTTGTGATACGGTGAGGCCTTGGGTATCAAATCTCTAGCATATTCCCTCGCCTCTATTCAATATACTTTAACTCAGATTGATTCCAGAGGGGTTTGCTCAGATTATAACGAATTCCCTTTCGAAGGATTAGAAGCTGGTCTAGAAAACAATCTAAGTGGAGCCATCATGCTTTTTGTTTTCTAGAAATCAAAGAGGTTTCTTGTGGTGGAGTCAGCCTTGTTTGTGATTGAATAGAACTTCCCTTCCTTGTTTGTGTTATTCTATTTATTTTATTTTATTTTTCTTTCCAAAAAAAAAAAAAAAAAAAAAAAAAAAAAAAAATTATGTCAAGATGGTATTATAAAGACCAATATAATGATTATCAGACTGAGTATCTAAATGGACATTATCCATACTATAACCATAGTGTGGATAGCAATTGGGACCACTACCGACCTTCTGAAGGTTATGGTTCATACCACGGTGATCCTAATTACTATTCATACGTCCACCAATCATATGAACGGGCAAATGAGCAATATTATAATGAAAGAAATGAGAGTTCTCCATCTTTAGAGGGTTTAATCAAACAATTGGGACCAGTTCCTGATGAATATAAATCTTATTCCATAGAAGATGCACTCAAACAGTATGAATTAACAAGTCTTTCTTTACAAGAATCACTTAAGAAGTTGACCAAAGCTGTATGTGAATCTGAAATAAGAATGAATAAACTGTGTGAGACTCTTAATAAGCAGGAAGAAAATGCACCTAAGGCTATTTCTCATAATGAATTTGAATTCCAAAATAGTGTTTCCAATCTTACCCTTGATAATACATATAATTATTCACCTAATTTAGAGGATGAGGTTAGATCAGAAAACACTGAATATTTCGACAAGGTTCAACCATTTCAACCATCTTCATATTATTATGATGATGAGGATAGTGTCAATGAAGAATTTGAAATATATAGTCATAGTGACGAGGAAATTATTACACCAATTGAACCTTATGATGATAATGTTGTTTCTAGTTCAAATCTTAATAATATTGATAATTATTCACCTATTCAAAAGGATGAGGATTTGACTAGAGATACCATAATCTTAGACGGTATAGTATATCATTGTGACTATGAAGCCGAAGATGGATTAGAGAAAAGAGTTTATCCTGAGACTAGTGTTTTAGAGTCTAGTGATTCAGAAACAATAGTCCCTTCTGAGGATTATAGAAATGTAGAACCACACGATTACAACCTAGAAGAAATAAAAGACCATTTTCCTAAATCTGATAATTTAGAAATTAAGGAAATTGTGACTAGTTTATCCAAGGATATAGACAACCCTAGGTTTGGGGGTGAATATCATTCTCCCCGTGGTTTACCCTGGACTCTTACAAAGGTCCCCAACTTGGGACTTGACATATGTGCCTCTACCATCTTAAGGGACTATTTTCATGCACGTTTTCCTGAACCTAGTTATGTCCAAAAAGAAACTCAGTTGATAGAAACCCATCCTCTGGTTGATGTGGTTAATCCGGTCCAAGATACCATAATTGATTTTGTTGTCCCACCAAGATTTTATTTACCAAATGTGGGAGTATTTCATTTCGAAATGTGTCATTATATAGTTTTTAGAACTAAACCTAATTATTTTAGGAAATTAAAATTGTCGACACATCTTCTTAAGAATGACCAACATTGTGGTGAATTGTGTAAGTCAAATCTGATTGACCTAGAGGATCCTCAATTATTCAGGCTATTATTGTGTGCTTCAAATTTTTTCCAGACCTTAGAACCTGATATTTCGGATCTCACTTATGAGGAGGTGCAACCCATGAAAATATTTTATTTAGACCCCTTTATAAAACCTGAACCTGAACCACAACTAGATATAGTTGTCTTAAACAGGAGAGTAGGAAAAGGTGTTCTATGTTTATTCTTGGTATGTTGCAGTTTCCTTCTATCTGTGTTAACACTTTTTAATGCAGATGATCCGCAGTTGTTTCGGTTATTGCTTTATGATATGAAGTGATTAATTCTTTCTTATGTCTTGCTGAAGACATTAAACTTAGCACTTCTTGGGAGGTAACCCATGCTTATGCAACACGGTAATATCTTTCCTTCACTCTTTTGATTCAGATGGTAACAGTTTCTCTTTGTTCATGCTTTTAATTTTATCTTTAGAACATTGAGGACAATGTAGAGTTTAAGTGTGGGGGAGTGTTTTGACCTTTTGCATATAGAGTTTTTAGCCTTTTTGATTCAAAATTTTAAAAAAAAAATAAAAAAAAATATTTAATATTTGAATAAAACCTCCAACTTATAGAGATTTTAGAGTCACTAGCATACTTCTAGGTATGTTTACATAGAGAATTCTGACCGACATAACTGAACTTGGAAGTGTTAGAGAACTACATTCGGATTTCTTACGAATTGGAGTGTTAAATAATGGATTTAATCATGCCGGTGATGCAAATTAGGAGCAGAGAGAAATGCATTATTAGAGTTGCTGAACAATCATTAGTGGAGACTACCTATTTTCAAATCAACAGAGGCACCAGACCAAATTTTCTTAGTAGCTGACTAAAGAGCTTGCTTTTGAGTGTGTGTCACCAGACGTTAATTAGGGTAGAATGGTGAGCTACCCAACTTCACACTATTTTCAGCACTATTTTTGATCTCTTGAGTGCTAATTTTGTCAATCATGAGGGTGACGTCTATAGATGAAAACCTCCTTCTTGTAGTTTGATTTGCAGTTAGCACCATTCTCTCTCGCCAACAACAGGTCCATAGAAACACATCATCAATAAAGGAGCGAAATCAAAATCTACAAGGAAATTTGAAGACGTTTAAGGTTTTTAAGCAACAATTCAAGGAAGAGCAAATTTTATATCTAAGTATGATGACTTATTTACAAGAGCAGAGAAAATCAAAAGATGAAAAATATTGAAGTTTATGATACAAAGAAAATACAAGTTGTGAAGATCAAAGTGGTAAAGTACTTATTTCATGGCCATGTTAATTTTATTATTGTAGTTGCAATCTTAATTAAAAAAAAAAATGAAAAAAAAAAAAATATACAAAATACAAAAAGATTTGCATTTAGGATTTATTTGTTCAATAAGGCCATGGGGAAGAAAAATATATAAAGAAGTTTCAAGCGACAAGAAATAGAGGAGAAAGAGTTATAAATTGTCAAAGTTCTACGAAATTCAAGAATTTATCATCAACAGTTGAAGACCGAAGACCAAGATGAAGAAGACGAGCCGAAGGAAGACGTTTCTATTGGATGTTGTGAGAGTGGTGTTATCATCAGTGCAATTAGATGTGAAGGTGGTAAGTACTCTCATCCTTACTATAATGGTTGATTTCCTTTCTTAGAGATCATCAGAAAAATTCTTTTACTTCCCACGATTTTGTGGGGTCTCCATAAATAATTCGGAAGGTTTCCTTTCCACCATTCAACGTGTGTAGGAGTTCTATCTTCATTCCTACCTGCACACATGTGAGACCCATAAAAAAGTTGTCTTATTGAGTGCAATTATCATAAAAACCTTTAAGTGAGGCAGAAGTCGAGGAGAAATGCTTATTGGTCGTTTCTCAAACACGCGTTCTCTCATTATGGTGTGATTATTTCTCACTCAATATTTAAGAATGAGAATAAGTTATTTGATATTTCTAACTTCTTGTTACTAGCATGCAGAAACTCTATGTCCTCATAGCTCTTTGAATGCTTGGGACGCTGGAACACTTTGAAATTGGAGTAGGTTTTGTGGGTATACCTCTGGTAAACCCTCCCGAGACTATAACTCGGCCACTAGGGACACCTAGGGGTTTAAAGGCTTATTGCATACGCTAAATGCAATCGTGATGCCTGCGACAGTGAGTTAGGATTTTTAGTTTGCTTGAGGACTAGCAAAAGCCAGTGTGGGGGAATTTGATAAGTGCATATTTCACATATATTTGGTGTTAATTCCATGCTAGTATTTGATAGTTTTCTTGCATATTATTGTGTGTTACGCGTGTTTTCTCTTATTTGTATGCTATTAGGTGAATAATCCAAAAAGAAGTGAATTTGAGCTTAGTTGTGCAATGAAAGAAGCTAACTAAGAGGGAGGAAGGACCAAAGACCAAATGTAACTCGTTCAAATACAAGATTTCTATGAAGAAGTAGAGGACGACAAGGCGATAAGGCGAAGCCAACGGCGAAAGAACGGAGTCATTCGGAGTTCGTATGAAGAAGTTATGGGCAAAACGAGAAGTTAAGCTTGTCAGTTCTCCAGAACTGACAGTTAAACAATATTGCTAAAGGCACCCCATCTCATGTTAAAGGGCATACATTTTTAAAGGAACTGTTAAAGGCACCCAGTCTTATTACTCAGGGGGGTGCCACTATATTTGAATATTGCTAAAGGCACCTGGGTGATTTACTATGGGCTGCGATCATCTTTTCCATCAACTTCGACAGAGAAGATCGTGCCGATGGTTTGCATGGCCGGAAGAAGAGATGATTGGTGATGTGTTCCTGTTGGTTTCCGCTGTCGTTCAAGAAGGAAGTAACGGAATGGGTGAGCTATGGTTGGAGTAGCTCGGGGTTTCTTTGTTGGTAAGTGAACAAGGTGTTGCTGCTCGGTTTGTCGGCATGCATGGCAGGGAAGAAGAAATCGATGGAGTTTGCAGCTGTAGTAGTTGTCATCTGCTGGTCATTGGAAGAGATGGAGTCGGGATGGTGCTGTTAGGAGATGATGAAAACGTGAAGAACAGAGAGAGCTGAGAAGGACGACGAGTTGGGATGCTGCTGTGGTGGACTCGAGCTGACGATGAGGCTGGTAATGAGAAGACAGAGCTCACTGATGAGCTTGGCCGAGTTGAAGTGAAGATTATAGTCGTTGGCAGCAGCGGAGGAGATGAACCAAGTTCAGGTGAACGATGACGGAGCTCAGGCTGCTACCGTTAAAGAAACAGAGAAAGAAGAACTCGGTTGCTTCCGTTGTTGATCGAAGTTCAGGGAGACGCTGTTGCTGCCAGTGAAGCTTAAGCTTTGGGAACATGGCAGACATGGATACGTGGCCGTAATGATGATGGTCGTGACTGGAAGAACATGGGCAGTCTGTTACAGCTTACTTGAGAACGTGAAGATGAAGGCATGGGGCTCGAGATGGTCATGACAAGATGTTGGAGCAAGAGAGCTCCATGTTGGCTTGCCAGTGACCGTGATGATGAATGGTTGTAGTCGAGCTGGAAAGGAAGAACGTGCACGAAAGTGATGTTGCTCAGAGAACGTGAAAACGGGAAGAAAAGCTCGAGTGGGAGCTAGGATAAGTTGGCTGGAAAGCACGTGAAGGCATGGGACAGATGGCCGTGCACATGCGCAAATGAGGCAAAGATGGTCTAGCCATTCTACCTATAAATAGGGCTGTGTGTTTTGTTGTGAAGGAGACCCGGCTGGGGACTCTACACCTCTCCATCCCACTCCTCTCCATCCCACTCTTCTTTCATTCCTTCTTTAGTTATTTTTTATTTGTTAGTACTTTCAATTATGAGTAGCTAAATTTCTATCTAGGATTAGAGAGGAAATCCTACTATGTGTGCTAAAATGTTTTGATTATTTTCTATAATAATTTTCTTGGTCCTTATTCTTGATTCGTAACGATAATGATTTTCTTCATGTGTCCTATGATGCATGAAGATTTATTCTTGATTCGTAACGATAATGATTTATTCTTGGTTCTTATTCTTGATTCGTAACGATAATGATATTCTTGCTTGAAAAGATTTATTTTCCGAGACGTATTATTTGTCCTAAACCGTCTTGAGTAATATTGGGAGAATATTATAGGGAATAGTTATAATCATTTAGTATGTGTAGTAGTGATGGAATCTTGACATCCTAGTCTCCTTAAATTGAATACAAAAATCATTTTTAGCATTTCCATTATTTTATAAGTTTTATAAAAATCACCATCTTTTTGTCTAAAACCGAATCTTTTAAAAAGTCCGAGAATCAAACCCTATACTTACCACTTGTAAAACTGCATCAGTTTTTGGTGTTAATTCCATGCTAGTATTTGATAGTATTTCACATATATTTGGTGTTAATTCCATGCTAGTATTTGGGGTATATCCAATTTTAAGGGGACCTAGTCGGCATTTTCATAAAAGGGTAATTTTACTTTAATACCCTTAAACTAATCAAATCTTAAAAATAAACCCATTTCTTAATTTTATTAACCCTAAAATTAAAAAACTAAACATATCTTAATCTTCTCTTCTTCTTCTTCATCTGCATCTTCCATCAACCAAAGCCCTATAAAAATCTTCAACTTTGATTTTCCAAAAAAATTGTTGACTCTACCAGCAAAAAGAAAACTATAAATGATGTTTAAACTAAAACCCATCATTGTGTTGTGTGATTTGATTGTTATATTAGGTTAGAAATCGAAAATTATGATTTCTGTATTTTTGGTCGGCAAGGTCGTAACATGCATATCTTGCCGACTTTTCATAACATCCATGGCGACTGTAAATTTTTCAACAGCCGACAAGGTATTTTTTGAAGACCTTGCCGACTAATACAGTCGGCAGGGTATTTTCAATAGCCGGCGGGTTTTTTTTGTAGACCTTGCCGACTAATATTTTTCAATAGCCGTTGCCTGTGTGTCAAAAAAAAAGTCGGCATATTTTTTATTTAAATAAATACCATGCCGACCAAAGCTAGTCGGCATTTTCTTCATTCATCTACCTTGCCGGCCAAATATGGTCGACATGGTCTTCATTCGTCGACCTTGCCGACTTTTCATACAACAGCTTTGCAATCCCCTTTTTAGAAGTGTTTGGGCTGTGTGCTTTCATTTCCGTTGCAAAATATTTTCTCAAAACAAATTTTTTTTTCCTTCAAAAATCTTTCCAAATAAGTTCAACCAAAAACAAAATTTCATTTCATAAGTTTTAATCTACTCAATTAATCAATCTAAACTCAATTAATTAACCTAATCAGAATTTTTAGTATTAATTAAACAAGGGTACATTAGCCATTTAGAAAATATATGGTTAATGGGTGGCTTGTTTTACTTCCAAATGACCTTATTTTATATTATTGGGTATACCCCAATTAATCTGGGTATACCTGTTGACACCCCAATTTCACACCTTCCATGGAAAATATCAGTCTTATGCTTCGAAGCCGAATACAAGGGAAATTCTTTATGGAACAATCAAGGATTTCCATATCCTTTAAATCATCCCACAAACACTACTCCTACCCATTTTATTACCCATTTAAACCCAAGATTTCTTGCTATTACATTGAAGAGGAGGAAAATACGAAGTCAATGGCGAAAGAACGGAATCATTCTGAGTTCGTATGAAGAAGTTATGAGAAAAACAAAACTCAGAAGAAGTTAAGGGCAGTCAAGTTTAAAGCAACCACTAGAGGGAGTCAGGTCTTTTACAATAGGGGGGGGGGTGCCAAAATACAACAGAACTAAAGGCGCCTGATTTATTACTAAAGGCACATGATCTATTACAAAGGGCACTTCTTCTACTTCCTCATGAAGAACATGAGTGTTTTTTAATGGTGGTCATCATGATGATCACGATGATGATGGTTTTTGATCAACAATGATTGTTGATTTTGAATACATCACTAGCTTCCCGGGGACGATAGGGAGCTTGGGTAGGAGCATGGTTTCAAATCAATCATGTTCTTGATGCGGTGAACAGTAACATTGGTATGAACAGTTACAGTACAGTGTGACCCACATGTCATAATCATGTTTGTTAACTGCCGCACAAAATTTAAGAAAAACAAAGAAGAAGAAAAAAAGGACGCCTTTAAATTCAACAAATCATCCCGGATTTGGCGGAGAGTTGGTGATTTTTTTCCCTATAAATATAGATCGAACTTCTCATTCAAAAACACTTTGAAACCGAGAATCAATAGCAACTTCTCATATTAAACACTTCTTCCTTTACTTTTCTTTCGCTTATTCTTGATAGAAATATCAAATAAAATATTGTATTTAAGTTCTTAAGAGATTAGCATTAAATTTCTGGTACTTTAATTACTTTCAACATATTTAACGGAAGCAAGAAATCGTGATAATAATTCCTTTCAAGTTTCTATATCATATTTCAGGTTAATTGTCTTTAAGTTCTTAAGAGATTAGCATTAAATTGTAGGTACTTTAATTACTTTCAACATACTTAACGGAAGCAAGGAATCGTCATAAGAATCCTTTCAAGTTTCTATATCATATTTCAGGTATATTAATTGCGTATCTCTTTGGTAAATTATGTAGTCATACGGGAACAGAATGGTTTTCCATTTCGTAGTAACACCGTGACTACTCTTCGCGTTACATAAGAAATTTGTGTTTCATTATTAATTTTCCCAGTGGGATAAATCAAAGTGTGGGTATAAAGCGGAATTCCCTCCCACATTAGACCAATTGTCAAAATAATAAGGTTCGCATCAATCATATTCTATTGAGCTAATCTGCAGGTTAATTGTTTAATTTTTGAAATTTCATCCAAATTTCAAATTTGAACGCGAAATTAATTCTAGTTCTAAAATATGGACCTGAAGTTGAATTAGAATATTCGACAAAGTTTCTCCAAAAAATTCTTATAATGCGGCTCTATCGTCGACCTAGATTTTCCATGATCTTTATCACGATTAGGATTTCCTTTAATCCTTTACTATCAGATTGATTTGAAGTCGAACTAGATTCTAAAAATTTAGGAGTTGGCCAAAGCCCCCCTTGGATACCAAAAATATTCGTCTCTATGCATCACTATTCACCAGTCACTATGCATCACTTTTCATCACTATTTGTTACTATGCATCACTATTTATAAATATTCCCCTTTAATCATTTGGTAGAGGCCAATCTTACGATTGGGCGGCTGATGGGTGCCTAACACCTTCTCATCCCGTATTAGAATCTCCTTATCCAGACTCTCTGATAGCAGACCATGAACTTGTAAGTCATAACTAGGTTTTGTTTTCCTCAAAAGAATTCAAACTAGTTAAAGGATCCTGACTCCCCTTAATTAGGTGGCGACTTCAAAACATCTCTCTATTTCCCTTGCAGAGCTAGCGCCCTTACTAACGAACTAGTGAGAAGCTACCTCTGTTCGACCTCGTGCGGTGAACGTCCACAAACGGATTCGCACATAGACTTCCCCCTTTGATAATTAGGGATCGTAATAGACCGGCTCTCAACCCGTGCACAACCCTCGATTTCTACAATACCCTAATCAAGCCGGGATTTAAGGTAGAGAAAAAAATAATAATTTGTTATCTCTGAAATTTAGGTTTTGTGTAGGAAGAATAATGGATGCATCCACCCCAGCTTTGAGAACCCCAGAGCGTAGGCACCCGGTAATCAGATCTAATAAACACAACTCAGCAGAGCTCCCAATAGTTCTTGCATACGAACCAACGCTTTCGCCCTTCTTCGAAATCTTCCACTAACATCAGCCATCTCTTACTTCTCAGATTCACTTTTTCTCTTCAATGTCTCTTCATCACTAAAGTTGTCGTGCTTTTCAGACATAAATTTGCATCACTAAAGCTGACATACTTTTTAGACATAGATGAAGAAATAAAAGAAAATAATGAGAAATAATCCTCCTCCAACAGCAGTTGCACCTTTTTGCCTTTTAAGCGATGTTTCTTCTTCTTTTGTTCCAAATGACTCCAAAGTACCTAAACACTCAAAAGCAAACATAAGATACATAATTTACAAGAAAACTAAGTAAAGAAAGCATAACCAATAGATAAATATCAAGGTATTTTAGACACCTATCAAATTCCCCCACACTTAGACTTTGCTAGTCCTCGAGCAAATAAAATAAAATAATTCTAAAAAAAACATATAACTCCGTGTCGTCCAGGCTACGGTCACACTTAGCCTGTATAACAAGCCTCTGAACCCCCAGGTGTCCCTAGTGGACGAGTTTAGTCTCGTGAAGGTTTACAAGAGGTGTACCTACAAAACCTTTTACTCCAAATTCCAACTACCTGTGAAGAATCTATGAACGAACCCAAAATGACTACAGGAGGAGGTACCTTTATGCAAATCCAATTCATATACAAGTAAATAGAGCTCTACTTAGAAATTCGAACAAACCATAATACTCAGAATCTAACTAACCACAATCACACATGAACAGACTAAGAAGATGTTTGCGAATGTTGCCTAAAATGAATGGTGTTTCCCATATCTGTCTGAAGGTCACCGTCCAAATGAACTTATGCATCCCATTGGATTGAGATACTGGTCTGAATTCTAGTGTCAACACAACTGGCATATACAAGGGAACCATGAGTCGATTTTATTGAGCAATAATAGTATGTTTTTTTTTCTTTTTTTATGATTTGAAAACATGATTAGATCTTTTGGATCCAAGCGCATGCTTTTTGTCAGCAGATTACATGGTAATTCCCGAGGATCATGCGTTCCACACTTTTTTAGGCCTACGGAGACGGGAAGAACACACACATATTGCTATCCAAGTGTCATTTTGTTTTCTTTCAAATATATACTCTGGTTGGTCTAATTGGTATGGTCTCTTTTTTTTAGTAACTCAATCACTCTACTTCATACTAGCAGTAACAACAATTCGATGGTAGTGACCCACCAGATCACTTAAAGAAATAAAAAGTTTGTAAAAATAAAAACAGAAAGTGATATGGTGATATTTCGAGATATGGTAACAACTATCATGTTATTTCTAACACATGAGCTTTGTCCATCCTTTTAATTAATGGGTTCCTCAACTCCTGTAACCAAGATGGTTCTATCCACTTATATTGGTAGTGTCATCCTAAAGGCACAAGTTTCTAGATTTAGGAGTTTATAAAGCTTTTTTTTTTTTTTTTAACTTAACTCTAAAAACATATAAATGCTCCCCACACTTAAACATTACATTGTCCTCAATGTAAAATTGAGTCATTCAAAGGAAAGTTCAAGGTGGGAAATTCCGCAAATGATATGCAAAACAAAAATATAAAGAAAAAATGCTTAAAAATAAAAAGATAAAGATACAAAACCGGTGGGTTGCCTCCCACTTAGCGCTTGGTTTAAAGTCGTTAGCCCGAATTTCATCTCCAATTTCTCCTTCATAGGGAGTGGATCACTCAATGTGACCATATCCTGATTCTCCATCACAAATTTTTCATAGTATGGTTTCAAACAATGGTCGTTGACCTTGGTAACCAGTCCTATTTTGGGACTAATGATTTCAACTGCACCATGCACAAACACATTAGTAACAACAAATGGGCCAATCCATCTGGACCTAAGTTTACCTGGAAATAATTTAAGACGATAATGGAATAAAATAATTTTCTGCACTACTTCGAAACTCTTTCGGGAAATCATTTTATCATGGAAAGCCTTGGTCTTTTCTTTGTAAATGCATGAACTTTCATATGTATCATTGCGTATATCTTCTAACTCATTGAGTTGAAGTTTCCTATGTTCACCAGCTGCATCTAATTCCATATTACATACCTTGATATCCCAATAAGATTTGTGTTCAAGTTTGACTGGAAGATGGAAAGGTTTACCATAGACAAGCCTAAAAGGAGACATACTGATGGGTGTCTTGTAGGCTTTCCTATACGCCCATAATGCATCATTAAGACTATAACTCCAATCCTTCCTTGTAACGTTCACTGTCTTCTCTAGGATGGACTTAATCTCCCGGTTGGAAATTTCATCTTGACCGCTCGTTTGTTGATGATACGGTGTGCCAATTTTATGATAAATGTTATACTTCTTTAGAAGAGCATAAAATCATATATTGAAGTGTGAACCTCCATCACTAATCACCACTCGAGGTGTACAAATCTAGAAAAGATATGTTCCTTCAAAAACTCACAAACAACTTGAAAATCATTAGTAGGGGTGGCTTTAGCTTCCACCCATTTATAAAAATAATCTACAGCAAGAAGTATATAAAATTTCACATTGGAATTCACAAAAGGCCCCATAAAATCGATACCCCAAACATCAAAAATATCAACAATGATAATTGGTATTTGCGGCATTTGGTTTCTAGCACCTAGATTTCCTGTCCTTTGACACCTATCACAAGCCTTACAAAATAAATATGCATCCTTAAACAATGTAGGCCAATAAAAACCACTTTCGAGAACCTTGAGGGATGTCCTCTTGGCTCCAAAATGGACACCACAATCATATGAGTGACAAAAATTCAGAATTGATTGGAACTCAAATTCGAGTACGCACCTGCGAATCATTTGATCGGAGCAATGCTTCCAAAAATAAGGTTCATCCCATATATATTGCTTGGAAATATTATTGAGCTTGTGTTTCTGAAATGTAGACATGGAACTAGGTACTTGTTCCGTCACCAAGAAGTTAACAATATCAGTGTACCATGGAGTTGTGCCACCAACCGCAAAGAGTTGTTCATCTGGAAAGCTATCATGCAAAGGAATCGCTTCTTCGGACACAACCAATCTGCTTAGATGATCCGCTACAGTATTCTCACTGCCCTTCTTGTCCTTTATTTGCATGTTGAATTGTTGAAGAAGGAGTATCCACCTTATGAGCCTTGGCTTATCATCCTTCTTTGTTAGCAAGTATCGAAGTGTAGCATGGTCGGAGAAAACAACCACCTTTGTACCCACTAAATAAGATCTAAACTTCTCGAGTGCAAACACTATGGCCAAAAGCTCCTTTTAAGTAGTAGAGTAGTTGATTTGTGCTCCATTGAGAGTTCTAGAAGTATAATAAATGGCATATGGAACTTTACCATCTCGATGTCCCAACATGGCTCCAACGACATAATCACTTACATCGCACATCAAATCAAATGGCTTGCTCCAGTCTGGTGGTTTGATAATTGGTGCGGTAGTCAACAACTCTTTCAAGGTGTCAAAAGCTTCTTTGCATTCCTTGTCACAATCAAAGGCCACATCTTTCTGCAAAAGTCTACATAGGGGCATTGCAATCTTGGAGAAATCCTTGATGAATCTCCTATAAAAACCTGCATGACCAAGAAAAGAGCGAACCTCCCTCACAGTTATGGGGTATTGTAAGTTTCGAATCAAATCTATCTTATCCTTGTCCACTTCTAACCCCCTAGAGGATATAACATGGCCTAGCACAATCCCATGATTCACCATAAAGTGATATTTTTCCTAATTAAGCACAAGATTAGTTTCTACGCATCGTTTAAGAATAAGTGCAAGGTTATCTAAGCACTTGTCAAAAGAATCACCATACACACTAAAATCACCCATAAACACTTATATGATGCTTTCCACGTGTAGGACCAGAATATCGCCATGATATTATTCTTGCGATATTAACAACACTTCTGCGAACATCATCGCGAGTTCTTCAATAACACTTCGTGAGTGTCACAAAATAATTTGAAGAATGACGTAATAGCTGACGAATGAAGAAACACGGGAAGAGCGTGATTATCCTGCGATGGTTATAACGCTTGCGAGAATGGACATTATAACTACTGCGATAATATCGCGGGTCAGATCCAAAATTAAAGGACAACTTAGCTGTCATCCACTATGTAACTATTCTATATAAAGAGACCCAATAGACTCAGAAAGAGGATGATGTATTTTTGAGTGTTGAGAAAGTCTTGAGGAGAGAGAAAATTCAAGAGAGCGGTTGTATTCTTGATTTCTTCAATTTCAAGAGGATGATGTATTTTTGAGTGTTGAGAAAGTCTTGAGGAGAGAGAAAATTCAAGAGAGCGGTTGTATTCTTGATTTCTTCAATTTCTTATAAACATTTTTGAGAATCAAATAATAAAGTGTTGTTTTTAATCTTCAAACATGTCTTAATTACAGTAAATTCTTATCAAGGGTGTAGTGTAGGATTTCCTGCAACTACATTTTGGCGCCCGAAACAGGGATTGAAAGTTGAAAATTATAGGAAAAAGCAAGATTAAAGATCAATATTCGAGTTAAGAAGATGATTGAACAAATTGGTGAAGCAGTTGAAGAAAAAATTATTGAAGCAAAGGAGGATTACAGGAAGTTGGAGTGCAATATGATAACAAAAACAATGATCAACCAATTCCATGAAAATATTAGAGGAAAGATTCATAAACGAGATTTTGAAGGAAAAAGAATTATGACGATGGAGAAAATATCACCTCTGAAGGATTGGGAAAAGAAGGAAATCACATTCACAGCAGCAGAAGTACCAAAAGAAAATTTGGATCATACATCTCCATTGGTAATCACAGAATCCACTATGCGAGTGAAGAAGGAAAAATCAACAAGATCTGCAAAAGAATGGGTCGTGAATAGAACTTTGTTGGAAGCAGGAAGTTCTGTAGATATTATATTCTATCATACATTTAAGAAAATGGGATATAAGGATGAAGAGATGTTTTGTTCAAATTATCACATTCATGGTTTTGGAAAATCTATAACAAAACCTAAAGGCGAAATAATGGTACGAATTCCGCTAGGAGAGATTGAAACACAAGTAACATTATGTATGGTGGATGTGGAGGCACCATATAACATGATATTGGGGAGACCATGGATACATGCAATCAAGGCTGTAACATCAACGTTACATCAATGCATCAAATTTCCTATGCCTAGTGGAATTGGAGAAATTAGAGGAGATACTGATCTTGCGAAGCTGTGTTATCGAATTGAAGTGAGAAATTATGAAGAGCGTCCAAAACTGCGAAAAGCTCGCAGAAAATTGGCAAAAGAGGCAAAGAATGAAGAAGAATTTAAAGTTTACATGATAAGAGCAAGAGGAGGAAAGGGAATACCCAGCGAGATCTCGCAAGAAGATGATGAGCCCGCGAGAGTCATAGAAACACCAACACCAATGGGAGAACCTGAGGCCAGCTACACCGTAGCAGAACCAGGAAGTAAATGTTGGAAGTGAAGAAGAACCTAAAATGCTGAAAATTGGAACTAAAATGGGTGCAGATGAAGAAGAACAAACCATAAATCTCTTGCGAGAGTATAAGGATATTTTCGCGTGGAGTATGGATGAGATGCCTGTAATAGATCCAGCAGTTGCATGTCATAAGTTAGAAATTAACAAAGATGTGAGACCATTCAAGCAAAGGATAAGGAAAATCGCAACAACTTATCACTCAAAAATAGAAGAGGAGTTACAGAAAATGCTTGATGCTGAAATTATAAGACAAGCAAAATACCTGGAATGGATTGAAAATATAGTAGTGGTTCCAAAGAAAAATACGGGGATCAGAATTTGTATAGACTTTACTGACTTAAACAAAGCTTGCCCTAAAGATAGTTTTCCATTACTAGATATTCCTCAAATGGTTGAATCAGCAGCAGGAAATGATAGAATATCTTCATTAGATAGGTATAAAGGTTATAACCAGATTCCTCTCGCTGAAGAAGATCAAGAGCACACCGCATTTTTTGCTCCAAGAGGATTATATTGTTACACAAAAATGCCTTTTGGGTTACGAAATGCTGGTGCAACGTATCAGAGAATGGTGGAGATGGTGTTCGCAAAGTGGATACACAAAACATTAGAGGTGTATGTAGATGACATGTTAATAAAGAGTAAAGAGGCTAAGAACCATGTGCAAGATTTGAAGGAGATTTTTGATCAAATGCGGCTCTTTAACATCAAGGTGAATCCTGAGAAATGCATTTTTGGAGTAGCGTCATGGAAATTTTTAGGTTATATTGTATCAAAAGAAGGAATTCAAGTTGATCCAGAGAAAGTACAAGCAATTCGCGATATTCCAACAACAGCAACAGTGAAAGATGTACAGAATTTGAATGGGATCTTAGCCTCTCTAGGAAGATTTATCTCGCGATCTTCGGATAAATGCAAGTATTTCTTCAATATACTCAGGAAGGGTACAAAATTCAAATGGACAGATGAATGTGAGAAGGCTTTTCAAGGAGTTAAAGATTATCTAACAACATATTTATTTTACAGAAAGAGGAGCCGGGAGAAGACTTATTGATTTATCTTGCGACAACATCGCACGCATTAAGCGTAGTGTTACTGCGAATAGATGTAGGGGTAGAAAAACCAATTTATTACATCAGCAAAACGTTTAATTCTGCAGAGAGAAATTATTCAAAAATTGAGAAGCTAATTCTGGCATTGGTTTATGCAACCTTCAAACTTCGCATATATTTTCAGGCACATAAAGTAAAGGTATTAACAAAGGTGCCCATTGAATCAGTAATGAAGAACTCAAAAATATCAGGCAGAGTTGAGAGATGGAATGCACAAGTAGAGAACTTTGAAATCAAATATGAAGTCCTATCCTCGCCAAAATCACAAGTTGTAGCAGAATTTCCTCTAGAAGATGATGAAGTTGTGAAAGAAATGATGAACATAGAAGAATAACATGGAGATCCAAAATACCTATTAAAGGAACCCAACATGTGGGAAATATTGGTGGATGGATCATCAAATGGGGAAGGAAATGGAATTGGAGTGGTCTTTATCTCGCCAGAAGGAGAAAAAATGGGTTTTTCATTTCGTTTGGAATTCACATCCATTAATAATGAGACAGAATATGAAGCTATGGTGCATGCTCTAAAGTTCGCCGTAGAGATGAAGTTGGAGTACGCAAGGATTACCAGTGACTCGTAATTGGTTATTCGCCAGATAAAAGGAGAATACACAACAAATGAACCATCTCTGAAGAAATACAAGAAACTTGTTGAAGAATTGTTTGCGAGAATTCCAAAAATAAAATGGAGACATATATCAAGAAAATATAACCGACTCGCAGATGCTTTTGCATTTATCTCAAGTATGATGACAAACCCAGCTGCGAGATGCATAAGAATTCAGACGCTTGTATCACCTTTAATTAATAAAGAAGAAGAAGAAAAGGCGGATATAATGATAATAGAAAATGACGCAGAAGAACCAGCCGGCGACATTATCGCAGATTGGAGAGCAGAACTTCACGCATACTTGGTGACAGGTAAAACACCAAGAAATAGATTGGAGGCGCACAAATTAAAGAGCCGTGCAACAAATTATGAATTAAGGGATGTAGTATTATATCGAAAATCTTTTAATGGGCCATTACTTAGATGTTTGACACGGTAAGAAGGAGAAAAAGTGTTAAAAATGTTGCATAGAGGAGATGCTGGTAATCATAGCAAAGGAAGATCTTTGGCTTATAGAACAAAAATTCAAGGCTATTATTGGCCGTATATGCATGAAGATGCAAAACAATTATCAAAGCGTTTCGAAGATTGCAAGCGATATGGAAAGAGGATACATGCACCGGGGGCACCATTATTATCTTCAAAAAGTGTGTGGCCTTTTGGAAAATGGGGCTTAGATATTGTGGGACCCTTTGTGCTAGGTTCAGGGCAGAAGAGATACTTAATTGTCAATGCATTTAAGATAAGATGTATAAAATCTACTCCATTATACCCACAAGCTAATGGTCAGGCTGAAGCAACTAATAAGATAATTGCAGACATCTTAAAAAATAAATTAGAAGGGTACCATAGAGCATGGTGTGAACAGGTACATAATGCAGCCTGGGCTTACAACGCAACCAGGAGAGAGGCAACTGGGATGTTACCTTTTTGTTTAACATATGGTGTTGAAGCAGTACTACCAACATAAGTTGCTATTCCTACAACAAAAAGAGAGGTTTGGGAGAAGAATCTTAATGCTAGCATGATTCTAAGAGAACTTGATGAGTTAGAAGAAAAGAGAGAAAAAGAATTACAACATATGGAAAATTATCAACGAAGTTTGGCTCGCGAATATAACAAGCGAGTCAAAAAATGTGAGTTTCAACTAGGCGATTTAGTTCTACGAGAAACACCAGAGTACCAGCGAGAACGTGGTGGAAAGTTGGTGAGAAAATGGGATGTACCGTATATCATTAAAGAGATAGTTGGAACAGGGGCATACAGGTTGGTGGACCCAGAAGGCAGAGATGTTGGTCAAAGACTTGGTAGACCATGGAACAGATTATTTTTAAAAAGATATTATCAGTAACAAATTTTTAATGAAACAAAGAAGAAATGGGCAAAACAAATTTTTACAGCTGTGAGTTTATTCGCAAGGTTATTCAAGATTATATAAAGAATGAAATATTGCGATATACGCAAAAGAAACAAAGAACGGGATGAACCTTTATGGCGTACACCCTAGTTCGCGAATATAATTTCGCAAGAGGAAAATGTAAGACCTAAAGTACGTCATATTAGGGGGTATCTCTTTGCGTGGCTCAGGGATAAGGTTATACCGCTGCTAGAACCTGAGACACGGAGACTGGGGTCCATATATTTGAGATACCTATCCAGGAGAGATACTTTGGATTTCCAACTATATAAGGTTATAACCTGGTTGGACGACCGAGGGTCTCTTCTAAGGGGTGTAGAGTATGACCAAGGCACCAAGGTACACGGTTTTTCCAATGATGCCCGGGATGGACGAACCTACCCTGGCCATTCATAGTAAGTCTTGGATATGATGCACTCGGATTCAAGAAAACCCCACCTAGGGTGTAGTCTCGTAACTATAAGCCATATAAGCATAAAGGATAAGAGGCTATGAAAACAACTGGTTGTTGTTAAGACAGGATGGGAGGAGCTAGTCTTGTATGGCCGATGTGCACTCCTTGAAGGGGCAACCACGGGGAGTAAGGGAGACACCCTCTATTAGGGAGATGATAAGTGTCTTAAGACGGCAATGTCATGGGGCTTTGCGTTCGCAAGAACATTTAGGCCTGTCATATTATCGCGTGACAAATACAGAGGCAACAAGCCATAAGAAAAAGTTAAGATGAGATCAATGGGTTTTTACATGAAAGTGTAAAGACGTCCTGCGATTTCGTTGCAAGACGGCTATGTCATGGGGCTTTGTTCTCGCAAGGGAACTTAGACCTGTCATATAGTCGCAGAGAATTGATAAAATACAAGATCTAAGGCAAGATCAATGGGTCTCTACATGAGAATGTAAGGACGTCCTGCGATTTTGTCACAGAAAGAAACGTGGCGAAATAAGACCTTTAATTAGGAAGGAAAAATAAGACCAGAAGAATAACCCTACCCATTAACTATTTCATTTTTCTCAGATGCAGGAGATATTTGTTCATTCCAAGAAAGATAATGAGGGGCAAGTATGGGAATTGATAAATAAAATACCATTATCTTTCTTGCAGAGTATTGAGAAGAACAAAAATTCAATAGAGCTCCAACATGAGTTTTAAAATTGAAAGAGTTTACATCATTTGCAAGAAAGAGAACTAAAAGAAAGCAAAAAACAAAATTCAAGCATTATCTTTGCCAGAGTTATTAGCCTCGCCAACATTCTTCTCATGATTAGCTTGAATTTATTATTCATTTAATGACTCATTAACGGTTGTTCCATCGCCAGCAGCTACTTTAGTAAGAGGAGATTTTTTTTTATCCACTAAATTTTCCTGAGAAACATCTTCTTCATCACTTACATACTCCAGATCACTAGCCATGGGAAGAGGAATTTCATCATCATTTACTTCCAGAGGATTGACTGATACATGGGAGAGAGCGTTGGATATTAAGATGTCATTCACGAGAACTTCGGCACTAATACGAACTTTGTGAAGGAAGCCTCTATCGCGATTCCAAATTTCCATGTTCTTGTAGCATTTCAAGATAGTCATATCTTCTTTCTGCACGATCGCGAGATTGGACATAATTGGCTAGAAGTTCACCATTTTCTTTGAGGACTGAAGCCAGTTTATCAGTCAAGTCAGAAATGGTGGTTTGAAGACTTTTCTTAGATTCTGCGAGAAAAATAGATAAGCCAGAAAAACATTCAAACAAAGATCTTGCAAAAATATAGCAGAGAAATTTGAACAAAGAAGTTAACAATTAAGGCAGTCAAAATGACTACCTTCTCTTTGCGAAGATAAGTTTTGGATTAATGATAAGAAACAACTCTCCCACTGGTTCATGGCATCATCAAATTTATCTCCAACTATACCCTTCAGGCGAGATTTTATACTTTCTTCTTTAGAAAGGAGATAAGCATTTTCTTTCTCCAATAAGGAATGAGATTCTTTTAATCGGGAGAAACATTCTTTGAGTTTATTAGCCTTTACACTTAGAGCTATCCTACCCTGGATGAGTTTGTCCTTCTCAGCTATTGATGATTCAGTTACTTCTTTAAGTTCTTCTTTCAATAAAGACAGAGATTGTTCTTGATTGTCACACACTTTCCGAAGAATACTTAAATGCTGCGAGGAGATCGCTATCTTATTTGAGAAGCTGCGCTTTTCTTGAGATAAGATCTCATTTTCATCTGATAAAGTTTCTATCGCCAAATTAGCATGGGTTAACAAATAAGAAAGACGAGTAACTTCGCTAGTTAACAGACTTTGCCTTTGTATTAGTTGGTTATTCTCATTGGTAAGATTATCTATTTGGTCGATATAATATGAATGAAGGTTATCTAATCTATTATATTGGTCCATCCAATAAGCTTTCTCCGCGCGAGCTTCTTCAGCAATAGACTCAAATCGGAATCTCTCCAAGAATCGTGTCGGATTAACAACTATATATATGAACCAAGGGTTTAAAAGAGAATTAAGCACAGAAAAAAATGAGAATTTACTAAAATAGAAAAACCAAGAGAGAAAAGAAGGAAAATTATACCTTTTAGTTCCTCGTTCTTATTGCGAAGATTCTCGCAATTCAATAAAGAGTTGCGAAGCTTGTGCTGAAGAGTATTGCATTCTGAAGTCTTAACCCGAAGACTCTCTTTTAAAATTTCAATTTCGTTTTCTAGAGATGTATTCGCAGCCGTTTGTTCAGAACCAAAATATTTGCTTAAAACTTCGCAGACGCCACACTTGACAGGATTAATGGAGGATTTTCTAGTTTCATCCAGAATATCAGACAAGACTTCAAAAGCAACGTCTACATCAATTGAAGTTTCTCTTACAGGAGGGAGAGATGTAGGTGGTGAAGTGGTAACAATGGTGAGTTGAAGGTTTGAATTATTTGTGTCATCAGGAGGGGGAGTGTCTGGAAAGGTAACATTTGGAAGTAAAAATGAATCAACTTGAGAAGTGACTACAGTAGAAGAAGAATGAACTTCATTCTAAATAATATGGGGAGTTTCACTTATGAGAGGGTTAATTGAGGCTGGAGTATTGGGAATGACACCGTCGCAAGCAAAAGGTTGGGGCATAATTTGCGATGTTATAGAAGTGGATTTTGAAGAAGATAATGAGGGAATAGTAATTCCGTATTCAATGGGATTAATCTTGCGAGATCGCTTGCGAGGTTCAACAACATTCTCATCATCCTGCGAATAATAAACTAGATAAGAAACAGAGGCAAAAATATTGTTATTAAGAAAACAAGTGTTTCTTACTACCTTATGATTCGCACGATTCCTCTTCTTTTCAGCCAGTTTCTGTTGCGAATTTTTGAGAAGATTAGGGTTTTGAGTTATAGGTTGCATGCTAGAAGTAGTTTCACTGAAAAGAAGACACAATATGGGAATTATGAAAAATCAAATTGAAGAGATCAAATAAATTAGATAAACATAGTTTAGACAAGCAGAATCGAATTTAATAATGTCAGAATAGAATGTTTATACCTTTGAGACTCCATTAGAACAGTAGCAGGTGAACCTGTGAAAGAAGAAAATTTGCAGACGGGAAAGTTTACAGAGAAGAGAAGGGGTGAAGAAGACGAAGAAGTAAAAGAAAAAGAATATTTCTTAAACAAGTTATCTCTTTTATAGACAGAAGAGGAGTAACCGGGTAATAAAGGATTAACCGGTTAAAAGAGGAGCATTCGACACGTATAAGCGGTCATACCTAATTTACAGGGCTTTGTCGGAGAAAAGAGATAAAAAAACTAGGTAGCTGCGGCATTTTAATTCTCATAGTCTTTCCTTCTTCGCAGAAAAGACATGAGAAGAGGAAAGATGTAGGACCAGAATATATCCATGATATTATTCTTGCGAGATTAACAACACTTATGTGACCATCATAACGAGTTCTTCAACAACACTTCGCGAGTGTCACAGAATGATTTGAAGAATGACGTAATAGCTGAAGAATGAAGAAACACGGGAAGAGCGTGATTATGCTACGATGGTTACAACACTTGAGAGAATGGACATTATAACTACTGCGATAATATCGCGGGTCAGATCCGAAATTAAAGGACAACTTAGCTGTCATCCACTATGTAACTATTCTATATAAAGAGACCCAATAGATTCAGAAAGAGGATGATGTATTTTTGAGTGTTGAGAAAGTCTTGAGGAGAGAGAAAATTCAAGAGAGCGGTTGTATTCTTGATTTCTTCCATTTCTTGTAAACATTTCCGAGAATCAAATAATAAAGTGTTGTTTTTAATCTTCAAATATGTCTTAATTATAGTAAATTATTATCAAGGGTGTAGTGTAGGATTTCATGCAACTACACCACGTAATCCAAAAATATACTTACCATACAACATTGAAAAGTGGTTGGAGCATTGCACAAGCCAAATGTCATACGTCTATATGCAAAAGTGCCAAAAGGACAAGTAAACGTCTTCTTTTATTGATCTTCCGAAGCTATTACGATCTGGATATAACCTTAAAAACCGTCAAGAAAGCAATAGTGAGAGTGTCCAACCAATATTTCAAGCATTTGATCAATTAATGGTAAAATAAAATGGTCCTTTCTGGTGGTAGAGTTGAGCTTTCGGTAGTCAATGCAAACTCTCCAACCGGTCTGGATTCTAGTTGGAACCAAGTCATTATCTTCGTTTTTCACCATCGTGATTCCGGACTTGTTTGGAACGACTTGAACTGGGCTCACCCATTTGCTATCGGATATGGGATAGATAACCCCTACATCAAACAACTTCAAGATTTCTTTCTTCACTACTTCCATCATCGGAGGGTTCAAGCGACGTTGAGCTTCTCTTCTTGGTTTTGCCCCATCCTCAAGAAGTATTCGGTATATACATGTGGAAGGGATGATTCCTTAGATATCATAAATGGTCCACCCAATGGAAGACTTGTACTCTCTTAGCACTCGAACAAGTTTCTCCTCTTGCACCTTGGTAAGTTATTTGGAAATGACCACCGGTAACTCTTCCTTATCACCTAAATATATGTATTTGAGGTGATCCGGAAGAGGTTTCAACTCAAGAATAGGTGCCTGAACAATCGATGGTAAAAAAAAATTCATTAGTAAGCGGCAAGGAAACATAAGACGCATTATACTTTTGTGGAACTTCTTGTAATTAGTTAAGGCTAAAACAACCTCTTTAAGTTCATCACACATAGACAATTCACTTTCAAAGTCTTTGTATTTTCCATAACCTAAACTTCCATTATGGTGTTTTTTAAAGCATCATCATCATTCAATTTAAAAATCTGTTGAGCTAGAGAATCAATAATATCAATAGAAAAACATGAATGCACATCACTAGGATATCTCATAGCCTGAAAGATATTGAAACTTATGATCTCATCATCAAATTCCATAGATAAGGCCCCTTTAAAAACATCTATCTTTGTTATTACGGTTCGCGTGAATGGTCTACCCAACAACAAGCGGGTGGACGATGGTGAATCTTCATCCATCATGTCAAGAACATAGAAATCCGCCGGAAAAATAAGCTGATTAACCTGCACCAAAACATCTTCAATAACCCCTTTCGGGTAAGTATTAAACATATCAGCAAGTTGTATAACAGTACTGGTATTCTTAAGAGGACCAAGATTCAATGATTCATAAATGGAGGCAGGCATAACATTAATAGATGCTCCTAAATCTAATAAAGCACATTCAAACCTGATTTTACCAATAGTACATGGTATGGTGAAACTATGGGGATCTATCAACTTAAGTGGGAGTTTCTTTTGAATATATGCCGAAGCATTCTCCCCCCACACTCATTACCTCATTACCGGTAAATTTGTGCTTGATAATGCACAATTTCTTTAAGAACTTTGCATAGCGAGGAACCTTCCTTATCGCCTCAATGAGTGGAATGTTCACTTCAATTTTTCTTAAAGATCTCCCAAATCTCTTGGTACAATATATCCTTGTTCGACTTTTCAAACATGCTAGGAAAAGGCGGAGGAGTAGCATAAGTAGAAACACATGTTTTAGAGTTAGAATTTGTTACCGGATCAGACTTTTTAGGGGCTGTTTCACCATCTTATTTCTCCAAATCATTTTCATGAGACACCGGTGATGTTGCCGGTTTCTCTACTTACTTCCCAATTCGCAGCTCAATAGCATTGCATTCTATTTATGATTCAGTGGTTGCGAAGGGAATTTTACATATCCTTATTCCTTGAGTTGATTCATACCATTAGCCAATTGAATAACTTTGTTTTGCACATCTCTCATAGCCATCTCGGATTTCTCCTGGAATTGGTTGAATCCTTGCATTGTCTTTGAAATCTCTTGCGTACTTTGCATCATAAGAGTAAACTTGTCATCCACACTTGTACCTTGAGTTTCTTGTTGTGGTCTTTGCATGAATTGGTACCCACTTTGTTGATTGAAAGTAGGATTTGTTGCAGCTTGCTTGTTGGCGTAACTGAAATTAGGATGATCACGCCAACCTAGATTGTATGTGTTGGAGTACGGATCATACCTCAGCCTTTGCTGATTTTGGTATATAGCACTTGCGTTCTCAAGATTTTTGGTGTGTGGTGATTGATAGACGCATTTATGTGTCTATTTTGATCTTCATTATATATATTGTTAGTTCATTATTGTACTTATTATGGTTTTTATATCTTTGTAGGTGTTTTCGGAGAAATAAGCTTTTAAGGAGAAAGTTGCTCGAAAAGTGGCATTTGGATCTCCGGGGGAATTACCAAAGATCCATGAATTTTACTATGCACACCCTAGAAATTACTATTTCTACCCCAATTGATAAAGGGACTCTGCTGGCGGATAAGGGGAGGTCATCCCTACCTTTTTGAATTTTGAAATTGGCGGGAAGATTGTAAGCCGCAAACCAGATTTAGGGTTTGAATTTCAGGCGAGTTTTGGAGAGATTCAAGAGCTGATTTTCACGGGCTAGACTTATAATGGTTAAACATGACCGGTATGGTTGTTCGAATCGATTATGTTTGGCTAGATAGTCGGACTTTGATTAAACATGGAATAAATATATACTCGGGTTTTTTTCAGGGAAGTTTGAGCTATAATTGGGAGATTGCTTGTGTCTAGAAGGAATTTAACATCTTATGATCATGATATGAACGTGTTGGAGCGTGTTTATTAAAGAAAAATAGCATGGAGAAGGTACACTGAGAAATAATTTCCGAGAAAGAGAAAGAAAATATTTTGAATTAAACTCGAGATATCTTGGAAGATTTGATGGCCTGTTGAGTATAAATATAGTGCTTTGGATGCAGAAAGGGGATATCGGGAGTTAGGAAGAGAATAAAGTGCTGCTGAGATGTTAAATCACGAGTTGCGGGAAAACCAGTTCTGTTGTTGTGAAGACGAAGAACAAACATCCAGAAACAGTCGTTCTTCAACAGTGTCAACGACAGTAACTCGCAACACCCTATTTCAAATTAGCAACGCTTATCTTCAGAAAAAAGACATTTATTGTAATAGAGACTTTTGTAACTTCTATAAACGTTGCAAAATCTCTGCATCATATTATTTTTCAATAAAAACACCTTTTTGGGCAATAAAAATTTCTATTGAGCGTTTTTCCAACATGATGAGCTAAACTTATTCTCTGGGGCAACGGAGAAAGCTATTTCGCCAATGAAAAAGTGGTAACTTTTATTTTATTAATTTGTGCAATTTATTATATGATTATTTGTTTAGAACAAAAAATGGATTTAATGGTTTTAATTAAACAAATGTGATTTCTATTGATGGTATATGCTTAGCCTAGATTTTGATATCCCATACTTTCGATTTACAATTGTTCTTCTAGAAATCTACTTTTGCAATAATTAGAATCAACTTGAATGTGTAGATTGCATAAATACAATTATCAAAATCACTTTGGAAATTGGTGAATAGTGGAATCCTAGCCCTAGTCTATCCCACTCTTGAAAACTATTTTAATTTAATTTGCTGTTTTAGGATTAAAATATAAATCTAGAATCGAACTTTCACAAGTCTTAAACGAACCCTTTTTCTACAACTAAAAAAAACCTATCAATTTTTGGCGTCGTCGACGCGGACTTGTCTTTAGGTTTAGGTTTTAGATTTTTATTTTTATTTTTATTTTCCTTGATTTTACTTTGGGTATTTTTGCTTTTGTTGTGTAGGTTTTGCTTGAAACGAAAGATGAAAAGTTGGACTTGCCATAAAAGGAGAAAGCCGAAGATTTTATTTTTAAGGACTTTTATTTTTGGTAGTTTTTATTTATTTTTGGACTTGTAATTTTCTTTTATTTTGTTGCTTGTTTATTTCATTTATTATTTAAAAAAAACACGCACACACCAATTGCATACTCGTCCGCCACCGATTTAGGAAAACAAGTGGTTTAGTATGGTGAACCCTTTGGGCGTTATCATCCGAAACACCACAAGCCTCAGCCTCGTACCTTTGGGTATATTTTGCTGTAGGTAACCCAAGCTTACCTAAATTAGTGAGCCCATCATTTGCATGTGCACAAATTTTTGCTGAATTATTGTGTATGCCTGAACGTAAAAGAGACGCTTTTGGTCGGTTTGTTAAAGAGAAACCTAGTGGTTCTATATTAGGAAACAAGGATCTTGATTAACTTAATTTAGAAATCCATATTGTTGGACAACCTAGTTTTGAACATCCATCTTTTGGTGAGAACCTAGAACTCTTATAGAGCAAGAAATGGCAATTTTGAAGGCCTTGTTGAATCCTACTAGGACTACTCGTCCCTCATGTATCAGGTTAGCTGAAACAGAAGCAAATTATGAACTTAAACCTGGGACCCTACAGATGCTCCCAATCGTTTTAGGGAAAGAAAATGAAAACCCCTATTTCCATATTAGGGACTTTGAGGAAATTTGTAGTACCCTAAAAATTAGAAACCTTGATGATGATTCTTTGAAACTTAGGTTATTCCCTTTTTCCTTGAAAGATAAAGATAAATCGTGGCTATATAGTTTGGCTTCCGGGTCAATTAAAACATATGAATAACTTACATCTGCCTTTTTGAACAAGTTTTTCCCTAGGCACAAAACATCGTCTATAAGGACGCAAATCTGCACGTTTTCTCAACAGGAGGGAGAATCTTTGTATAGGTATTTGGAAAGGTTCAATGATTTATTAGCCCAATGTCCTCATCATGGTTTAGAAAAGGTTAGGTTAGTTCAGATCCTTTATGAGGGTTTAAATTATTCTACTACGACCACAATAGAATCTATATGTACAGGTAGGTTTGAAAACCAAACAGTTGATGTGGCGATGACATTTTTGAATGAAATCGCCGAAAAGACCCAACAATGGGAAAATAATAGGGGACCCCAGAAAATAATTCTTCTAGGTAGAGGAAATATTAATAGGGTAGAGGGAGGATTTGAATCAGATGCCAAAATTGCTGCTATAGCAAAAAGGTTAGAAGCTTTAGAAGTGGGTCAGTCTAGTGGTAGAGTGGAGCCTTTTTGGGAAGGCGAGAATAATGAAGAGCAAGCCAATGCTCTTTATAATAACACTAGATTTGATAACCGTCAAAAGTTTGACCCTTATTCAGAAACCTATAATCCTGGTTGGAGAAACCATCCAAACCTTTCGTGATTTAAGGGCAAGAGTCAAGGTCAGTTTAGTAATTCTAATGCCCTCCCAGGTTTTGGCTATACTAAGAATCCTTCAGGACCAGCACAGTTTCAGAATCCTCCAGATAATGAGCTTAGAAGAAACTCTTGCCTCATTTATTCGAAACACTGAAAAGATTCACCTATCACTTTCACATGGCATAGAAGAAAGTAAAAATATAGGCCATGCTAATTCTCAGGCTATTTCCGAGTTAAAAAACCAGGTTAGTCAAATAAATGAGTCTTTGAGAGAAAAAGGTAAGTTCCCTAGTCAAACATAACCCAATCCTGGAGGAGTTCATGAAGTAGGTGCAAAACCATCGAATCAGTTGAATGCTATTAGAACTTTTAGGAGTGGTAGAGTAGTATACAATCAGGTAACCATGCCCAATAGTGAACATATTGTAGTTTACCCCTCAGGATCTCACCCCTCAGGACCACCAGTAGCCGAGGAGGATGAAAAAGTTCCTGATGATGCCAATTTAGCTCCTGAGAGGTCTGATTTTGTGCCTAGAGCACCATTTCCCCAACTACTAGTACCAACCAAAAAGGAATCTTATTTTAATGACATATTGGAGGTTTTTAAGCAAGTTACCATAAACCTTCCTTTACTAGATGCAATTAAGCAACTTCCTGCTTACGCTAAGTTCCTTAAGGATATGTGTACAATAAAGAGAAAGCTAAATGTCCCTAAGAAAGCCTTTTTAGCTACTCAAGTAAGTTCAATCATCCAGAATACCACTACTCCTAAATACAAAGACCCAGGTTCCCCTATCATTTCTTGTACTATAGGTAATTACCTGGTAGAAAAAGATTTACTTGACTTAGGAGATAGTGTGAATTTACTTCCGTACCATGTGTACCTCGAGCTAGGGCTAGGTGAAATGAAACCTACCAAGATAACACTTCAGTTATCTGATAGGTCAGTAAAAATTCCGCGTGGAGTCATAGAGGATGTTCTAATTGAGGTCGACAAGTTTATATATCCAGTGAATTTTGTTATCCTAGATACCCAACCTGTCCCAGACCCAGAAAACCAGATACCTGTGATTTTAGGTCGTCTATTCTTAGCTACATCCAATGCGATCATTAATTATCGAAATGGTATCATGAATTTTTCTTTTGGTAATATGACTATTGAGCTTAGTATTTTCAATATCTGTAAGCAACCCTCTGAGTTAGATGACTCGCCCTTTGAGGAGTTAAACATGATAGGAACCTTGGTTCAGGAGTCATTACCAAATACTTTGCTAGAAGATACATTAGAGAAATGCCTAGACCACTTTGGGATTTATTTTGATGATGATAGTGTAATTAATGAGGTGAATGCCTTACTAGATGCTTCCCCTTTGATGGACACTAGTAATGGATGGAGACCTAAGTTCGAACCACTACCAGTTTCTAAATCTACTTTAATTCCTTATTTAGAAGAGCCCCCTAAGTTGGACCTTAAACCATTACCAGATACCCTGAAATATGTGTTTTTAGGCCCATCTGAGACTTTACCTGTGATTATTGCTTCCGACTTGGATAGTGATCAGGAAAGAAGGCTAGTCACCATACTTCAAGACAATAAGAAAGCTTTGGGGTGGACTATAGCAGACATTAAGGGTATAAGTCCTACTGTGTGTATGTATCAGATTCATTTAGAGGAAGACTCCAAACCTTCTAAGGAGATGCAATGTCGACTGAACCCTAACATGAAATAGGTAGTTCGAAAATAGGTTCTTAAGTTGTTAGATGCGGGTATTATCTACCCAATTTCAGATAGTAAGTGGGTCAGCCCTGTTCAGGTTGTCCCCAAGAAATCAGGTATCATTGTAGTCCAGAATGATAATAATGAGTTAATCCCAACCCGAGTGACCACGGGATGGCGTGTCTATATTGACTATATGAGATTGAAAAAGGTCACGAGGAAGGATCACTTTCCCCTTCCTTTTATCGACCAAATGCTAGAGAGATTATCTGGACATAGTCATTATTGCTTCTTATATGGCTACTCCGGATATAATCAGATGGTTATTGCCCCAAAAGACCAAGATAAAACCACTTTTACATGTCCCTTTGGTGCCTTTGCGTTTAGACGCATGCCTTTCTGGCTATGTAATTCCCCTGCGACTTTTCAACGTTGTATGATGAGCATATTTTCTGATGTGGTAGAACGGTTTTAGAGGTCTTTATGAATGATTTTTCAGTGTCTGGTTCATCTTTTGATGAGTGATTGCATCATTTGACCTTAGTGTTGACTAGGTGTAAGGAAAAGAATTTAGTGCTTAATTGGGGAAAATGCCATTTCATAGTTAAATCAGGAATTGTGTTAGGGCACATCATTTCTTCAAAGGGTATAGAGGTAGACAAAGCCAAAGTTGACCTTATTAAGACTTTACAGGTCCCAAAAACCGTAAAATATATTAGGGCATGCAGGTTTTTACCGTCGATTCATCAAGGATTTTTAACTTGATTTCTAGACCTCTTTGCAATTTGCTTGCAAAAGATGTTAAGTTTATCTTTGATGATGCTTGTTTAGAGGCTTTTGAGAAGCTTAAGAATTTACTCACTACTTCCCTGATAGTATAGGCACCTAACTGGAACCTACCCTTTGAAATTATGTATGATGCTTCAGATTATGCTATAGGCGTTGTGCTAGGTCAGCAAAAAAACAAATTACTTCATGTGATTCACTATGCTAGCAAAACTCTGAATGATGCCCAACTGAACTATACAACTACCGAGAAGTAACTGTTAGCCATTGTATTTGCATTGGATAAGTTTAGATCCTACATATTAGGTTCTAAGGTCGTTATTTATACTAATCATGCTGCTTTAAAATACCTTTTTTCTAAGAAGGATACCAAACCTAGATTTATTATATGGATCCTTTTGTTACAAGAATTTTCTCCAGACATTAGAGATAAAAAGTGTACAGAAAATGTAGTAGCAGACCACTTATTTAGGCTAGTTGTTAGTTCCTCTGATGATTTCATTCCTATAAGGGATAGCTTTCCTGATGAACAATTGTTCTCTATTTCCCAATCACCTTGGTATGCAAATATAGTGAATTATCTTGTTACTGGTTGAATGCCTCAACATTGGGGTAAACAAGATCGTTTTAGGTTTTTAGCCGAGGCTAAGCATTTCTTTTGGGACGATCCTTATTTGTTTAAGTATTGTCCAGACTAAATTATTAGGAGATGTATTCCTGAGAGTGACCAATCTAGTATTATCTCCTTTTGTCATGAACATGCATGTGAGGGTCATTTTAGTGCTAAGAAGACTGCTGCTAAGATATTGCAATGTGGATTTTACTGGCCTTCGTTGTTTAAAGAATCCCATAGTCATTGTGTTTCTTGTGAGTGTTGCCAGAAGTTAGGGACCATCTCCTATAGAAATATGATGCCTTTGAACCCTATTTTAGTGATTGAGGTCTTTGATGTGTGGGGCATTGATTTTATGGGTCCATTTCCTAATTCTTTGGGTTATCTTTACATACTTGTCGTTGTAGACTATGTGTCTAAGTGGGTTGAGGTGGTTCCATGTAAAACAAATGACCACAAGGTCGTACTCCAGTTTTTGAAAGATAATATACTTGCACGTTTTGGTACACCGCGAGATATAATTAGTGATGGAGGTACACACTTTCGTAATAGACCATTTGCACTTTTAATGAAACAATATGGTATTGCCCACAAAGTAGCTACCCCATATCACCCACAGACTAGTGGTCAAGTAGAGGTTTCCAATAGTGAAATTAAGCGTATTCTAGAGAAAACAATCAATCCTAATCGGAAAGACTGGTCGTCGAGGCTTACTGATGCCTTATGGGCTTAGCGTACTGCGTTTAAGACCCCCATTAGAATGTCACTTTATCGTCTAGTATTTGGTAAGGCATGTCACTTACCTGTTGAGATAGAGCATTGAGCATACTGGGATGTTAAGCAGTTAAATTTTTCACTTGACAAAGCAGGAGCTCACAGAAAACTCTGGCTCGATGAGTTGGACGAGATTCGTAGAGATGCATACGATAGTGCTAAGGAGTATAAGAACAAAATGAAACTTGTGCATGATAAGTATATTTTACGAAAGTCATTTTCTCTAGGTCAAAAAGTTCTTCTATATGATTGTAGGATCAGAATATCGTAACAACAACACACTTGCGAAATCTTCATCAACAACACTGCGAAGACGTCGCAGAGTGATTTCAGAAATGACATAGCAGATGACGACAATGTAAACATGAGGAAAGTGTGATGATTTAGCGAAATTTAGGATGTTTGCGAAATTAACATTTATAAGCTTGCGAGATACCGCAAGTCAGATCCGAAATTAAAGGACAACTTAGCTGTCATCCACTATGTAATCACCCTATATAAAGAGCCGAATAGGCTTAAGGGAGAGAGAGATAATTTTTGGAGTGTTGAGAAAGTTTTAAGGAGAGAGAAAGTCCAAAATAATGTTGTATTCTTGATTTCATTTCCTTCTTGTAAAATTTCTAGATTCAATTAATAAAAAGTGTCGTTATTGATCTTAAGAAATATGTTGATTGTTACGAATTCTTGTGAGGGATGTATTGTAGGATTTCCTGCAACTACATAATGGCGCTAGAAACAGGGATTGAAGGTTGAAAGTTGAAAGTTGTTGAAAAAACAAGATTAAAAGATTGTTATTGAGACTGTTCAAACCAAGAAGATGATGGAACAAATCAGCAAACTAGTTAAGAAAAAGATAATTAAAATCAATGAAGATAACAGAAGGATGGAGTGTAGCATAATCACAAAAACAATGATTAATAAGTTTTATGAAAACATCAAAGGAATAATACATAAACGAGGTTTTGAAGGAAATAAGATTATGACGGTGGAAAAGATATCACCCTTGAAGGATTGGAAAAGCAGAAAATTACGTTCACAGTAGCAAAGATGCCAAGAGAAAATATGAACCACACATCTCCTTTGGTGATCACAGTAACCACATGGAAAGAAAAGGGAAAATTCGCAAAAAATATGGAAGAATGGGCGGTGAACAGAACTATGGTGGATACGGAAAGTTCGGTGGATATAATGTTCTATCATGCATATAAAGAAATGGGATACAAAGATGAATAAATGTCTTGTTCGACATATCATATCCATGGATTTGGGAAATCAACAACAAAACCTAAAGGAGAAATAGTGGTGCGAATTTCGCTAGGAGAGATTGAAACACAAGTGACGCTATATGTGGTGGATATGGAATCACCGTATAATATGTTATTGGGAAGACCATGGATGCATGCAATTAAAGCCGTAGCTTCGAAATTGCATCAATGCATTAAATTTCCTATGCCGTGTGGGATTAGTGAAATTAGATGGGATGTTGATAGTGAAAAATTATGTTATCAAATTGAAGTGAAGAATTATGAAGGACGTGCAAAGAAGAGAAAATTTCGAAGGAAGGTGGCAAGAGAAGCGAAGAAAGAAGAAGAATTTAGAATTTACATGATAAGAGCATAGGAAGGAAAAGGGATACCCAGCGAAATTCCGGAAGGATAAAATGAATCTGCGAAAATGATAAAAGAACCAACACCTATGGAAGAACCTAAGGCCAGTTACACTGCGGCAGAATCAACTAAGGAAGTGAATGTTAGAACTAAAGAAGAACCCAAAATGCAAAGGATTGGGACCAAAATGGGGGTAGATGAAGAAGAAAGAATTATCAGTCTTTTGCGAGAATATCAGGATATTTTCGCATGGAACATGGATGAGATGCCTGGAATAGATCCATCTATAGCGTGTCATAGGCTGGAGATTGACAAAAGTGCAAGGCCATTCAAACAGAGAATAAGAAAAATTGCAACAACATATCATCCCCAAATAGAAGTTGGAACATGGGTGGGAAATATTGGTAGATGGGTCATCAAATGGGGAAGGCAATAGAGTTGGAATTATCCTGATTTCGCCAAAAGGAAACAAAATGGCTTTTTCCTTCAGATTAGAATTCGCATCCACTAATAATAAAACAGAATATGAAGCTGTGGTGCATGATCTAATATTCACAATAGAAATGAAATTGGAGAACATGAGAATTACTAGTGATTCGTAGCTAGTTATTCGCCAAATAAAAGGAGAATACACTACAAATGAACCATCCTTGAAAAAATACAAGAAACTTGTCGAAGAATTGTCAGCAAAAATTCCAAAAATAGAGTGGAGACACATATCAAGGAAAGACAATAGACTTGCAGATGCTTATGCTTTCATTTAAAGTATGATGACAGATCCAGCTGCGAGATGTATAAAAATACAGACGCTCCTATCACCATTTGTAAACAAAGAAGAAGAGGAATAAGTAGATGTTATGATAATAGAAGGTAAAGAAGAAGCACAAATACCCAATGTCGAAGATTGGAGAGAAAAACTTTATGCATATTTGGCAAAAGAAGAAACACCAAGAAATAGATTGGAGGCACACAAACTAAAGAGCCGTGCGACAAATTATGAGCTAAGAGATGGGGTGTTGTATAGAAGATCCTTTAATGGACCATCACTCAGATGTTTAACACGAAAAAAGGGAGAAGAAATGTGACATAGTGGGGATGCTGGCAATCATAGTGTGGGAAGATCCATGGCATACAGAATGAAAATGCAAGGTTATTATTGGACATATATGCATGAAGACGCGAAATAAATATCAAGGCGTTGCGAAGATTTTCAGCGACATGGAAAGAAAATTCATGCACCTGAAGCACCATTAACATCTTCAACAAGTGTATGGACCTTTGGAAAGTGGGGTTTAGACATTGTGGGACCGTTTTTACCAGGATCTGGACAAAGGAGATACTTAATTGTTCCTACAGATTATTTCACAAAATGGGCAGAAGTAAAAGCAGTACAGCATTTTCGCGACAAAGACATCTTCACGTTCATATTTGAAAATATCATTTGCAGATTTGGAATTCCAGCACAATTAGTATCTAATAATGGGAAACAGTTTGAAGGGAAGAACATAGAAATGTTACTCAAGGAATTTAAGATAAAGTGTGGAAAATCCACCCCTCTATATCCACAGGCTAATGGACAAGCATAAGCAACAAATAAGATAATTATAGATATATTGAAGAAGATATTAGAATGACATAATAGAGCATGGTGCGAATAGGTGCATAATGCAATCTGGGCTTACAACACAACTAGGTGAGAAGCTATAGGAATGTCACCTTTTTGTTTAACATATGGAGTTGAAGCTGTGCTACCAACAGAAGTCGTTATTCCCACAAAAAAAAGAGAAGCTTGGGAGAATAACCTTAGTGCAGGAATGATTTTAACCAAAATTGATGAATTAGAAGAAAAGAGAGAAAAAACACTACAACATATGAAAAATTACCAGCAAAGATTAGCCCGAGAGTATAATAAATGTGTCAAAAAACGTGAATTTTAACTAGGGGATTTGGTGCTGCGAGAAACACCAATATATCAGCGACAAAATAACGGAAAGCTTGCAAGAAAATGGGACGAACCTTATATAATTAAAGAGATAGTTGGAACAGGGGCGTATAAGTTGATGGACCCATAGGGTATAGATGTGGGTCAAAGACTTGGGAGACCATGGAACAGATTATATCTAAAGAACTATTACCCATAAAAGATTTTGGGAAAGGGTAGACTGCGAAACAATGTATGATTGAAACAAAAGGAATATTTGCGAAAATCTTATGAAAGAGAAGTTCCAAAATTACAAACATCCAAAATAGAATGACAATGTGCGAAAATTTCGCAGAGATTAATGACATATTAGAATGGGGCGAACCTACTATGGCATGCACCCTAGTTCGCGAGATTAAAATTTCGCAAGAGGCAAATGTAAGACCTAAAGTGCATCATAGAAGGGGGTACATGTTGCATGGCTCGGCGAAAAGGTTACACCGCTACTGGAACCTGAGCCATGGAGATTTGGGGTCAATAAAACCCCATCCAGGAGAGGCACCTTGGATTCTCAACTTAAGCATGTGACTTGAGTTGGGCGACTAGGGTAATAAGGACTCTCTTAAGGAGTGCAGAATATGACCAAGGCGCCGAGGTACACGGTTGAGTCAAGAGTTTCCGAGGCGTTTGGAGCGTACCTTGCCATTCTTGACAAGTCTTGGATATGATGCTCTCGGCCTGAAGAAAACCCCACTTAGGGTCCAGTCTCATAACCATAAGCCATATAGGAAAAATGGATAATAAGCTGCGAAAATAACTGGTTATTCTCATGACTGGATGGGAGGAGCTAGCCTTGTATGGAAAAATTACGTCTCCTTGAAGGGGAAACCATGGGGAAGATAAGGGCGGCACCCTCCATTAGGGAGATGATAAGTGTCTTAAGACGCAAATGTCATAAGGATTTTTACTCACGGGAGTATCAACGCTTGTCATATTTGTGCGACAATCCTGAAAAGGCAATAATACAAGAGAAAAAGATAAGACGAGATTAATGGGTCATTACATGCAAGTGTAAGGACGTCCTACGATTTCGTCGCAAGACGGCAATGTCATGGGGCTTTATTTTCGCGAGAATTTTTTAGGCCTATCATATTGTCGCAACAAAAATTTCAATGAAATAGAGAGAGTTAAGGCAAAGATCAATGGGTCTTTACATGAAAATGTAAGGACGTCCTGCGATTTTGTCGCAATAACAAGAGGTGGAAAAATAAGACCTTTAACTAGGAAGGCAAAATAAGACCACATGACAAAACATAAAATTTATAAAAATTAATTATTCTTTATGCAGGAAAAATTTGTTCATCGCAAGAAAGATAATGAGAGGAAAGTACGGGAGTTAATAAACCAAATGTTATTATCTTTCTCGCAAGCATACAAAATACTAAAAGAGTATATGAATCTCAAAGTTGACTGAAATACATCATTCGCAAGAAGAGTAGAAGTAATTCAAGAAATTAAAATTAAAGTTCAGACTTCAGTGTTAGTTTCGCCAGAAGGAGATAGTGGACGTTCTTCGCCAACTTTATCATTTTCGCCAGTATTTTCCTTATTATGGTCTACTCTAGCTTCCTCTACATCTGGGTTATCACCAACAGTTAACTAATTTATTCTAGATTCTTCTTCATTTGGGTCATCACCAACTTTTGTTTCTTTAAGAGGGATTTTTTCCTCATTTGCTAAATCTTCTTGAGAAATAGCTTCTTCACCACTTTTATAATCAAAATCACTATCAGCAGCACGGGGACTTTCATAATCATCTACTTCCAAAGGTTCGACTGATACAACATAAAGATACTTGGACGGAAAGATGTCATTCACCAGAACTTCAGCTTTGAGATGGACTTGGCGAAGAAATGCCTTCTTATGGTTTCTATCTTGAATATCCTTAAAGTAGGCAAGATAATCAAATCTCCTTTCTGCTCGATCGCGAGAACAAGAAAGGTGAGAGGCAAGTAATGCATTCTCTTTGCGAATTTTAGCCAATTTAGACTCCAAGAAAGAAATGGAAGAATGAAGATTTTTCTCAGACTCTGTGAAAAAATATAATACAAAAAGTTCATTAAGATGAAGAATTCGCAAATAAATATTACACAAAGACTTAACAGAGATAAAATACGGTTGAGGCATTCAAATTTTATGACTACATTCCTTTTGCGAAACAAGATATTGAGTTAGAGCCAAACAACTATCTTCCCAGCGGTCCATTGCATCATCAAATTTATCTCCGACTAAACCTTTCAAGCGAGATTGAAAATTCTTTTCTTTAGAAATAAGTGAGGCGTTTTCCTTCGCAAGAGAAGTATATGATTCTTCTAGTTTGGAGTATTGGTCCTTGAGTTGACTTGCCTTTACACTTAAAGATATTCTACCCCGGATAAGTTCATCCCTCAGCAGCAGATGACTCTGTTATTTCTTTAAATTCACTTCTCAAAAAGCAAAGAGACTGTTCTTGATCATTACATACTTTTTGACAAATGTTATGTTGCTGCGAAGAGATCTCCACTTTATTTAAAAGAGCTCGTTTCTCTTGAGATAAGGTCTTATTATCATCTGATAAAGCTTCCATCTCCAAGTTAGCCTTAGTTAAAGAATAAGAGAGGCGAGATATTTCACTACTTAATAAGTTTTTCTTCTGAACTAATTGAGTATTCTCTTTGGTGAGATTATCTATTTGATCGACAAGCTATGTTTTCAATCTAATGGTTGATAAATATTTGCTTGAATCTAATAAGGTTTTAATTTAACGGTGAATATTGAATGCTTTGTTAATAAGCTAACATTGATTGCAAACCCTAATTTGAGAGACTATATAAGGGAGAACTCTAGCAACTAGGAAACCTAATCCCCACATATTCTGTGTGATACTAGTTTGCTAAACTAGAGTCTATTCTCCTTTAACCATTAGTTTTCTTCTTCTAAAACTATGTTAACGACTTAAAGACTTCATTGGGATTGTGAAGCCAGACCGATACTACTTTTTTTGTAGTTATGTGATATGATCTTGTTGTTTCTATAGTACGAGTACAATTATAATAATTATCTTGAGATTTCTATCTCCTATAGGCAAGATATAAAAGTAGTCACAAACACTTTGTCTCATCGTTTGTGATTCCACAATATCTTTTTTCGCTGCGTCGATTAAGACTATTGTGAGGTGATTGATAAATCTGAGCTATTCTTCGGGAATATAAGTTTGGTTTTATCAATTGGTTCATGTTCACCTTGATTTATCAAAAGACAGAACAAAAACTTGTAGGTTTATTCGTGGGAGACGGATCTATTTATTACTGTAGACTTTTCTGTGTGATACAGATTTGTTTATTAAAGTCTTCGACTTTGGGTCGAAGCAACTCTTGGTTGTGGGTAAGATCATCTAAGGGAATCAAGTACATAGTATCCTGCTGGGATTAGAGGCGTAGGAGCATAAATGTACCTTGGATCAGTGTGAGATTGACTGGGGGTTCAACTACAGTCCAGACCAAAGTTAGCTTGGAGTAGCCTAGTGTATGTAGTGGCTTAATACAGTGTATGTTTAATCTGGACTTGGTCCCGAGGTTTTTCTGCATTTTCGGTTTCCTCGTTAACAAAATTTTGTTGTCTGTGTTATTTCTTTTCCGCATTATATTTTGTTATATAATTGAAATAATACAGGTTGTGCGTTATTCAATCAATTAGAATATCCGACCTTTTGGTTGTTGATTTAAATTGATTGAGACTTAGATATTAGTATTTGGTACCATCCGAGTTATTTCTCTTTGATAAAGACTCACAGATTCTATTTGCTTGAGTAAAGATCAAATCGAGAGATTGAGATAATAACTCCTTGAGATATTTTTTATTGTTTGAGTCCGACTGTCTAGTTGATTCTCTAGAAAGTAACTCGGAGTTTGTCTATAAAGATTGATAATCGAAATATTGGGTGTGGTTGTTAGACCCCAGCTTTTTCAATTGGTATCAGAGAAGAAAAACATGATAAATATCTTATAAGTCTGTGTTTGTAGCGATCTGATTATGGACGTGTCTATCTCTAATAACGTACAAGTTCAGAAATTACCAGATGATTCTGAAAGCTTGGATTCACCTGAGAGAACTTTCACATATAAGTCAATATCTAAACATTCTATTGATGTAAAAACTGTTGATTGGGAAACTCTCCTAGAAGAACAGTTGGATGAACTTTCTGATGAATGTGATTCAGATATTGATAGAGATGTTGATGAGGAAGTGTCAGAGTATGATAATTTTTTAGGTTCGTTAAAAATGAAGAAGATTACAACTTATCATGTCACATATCTTCTGACTCCTATATGTCGAGAAAACAAGATATTGAAAAAGATCTATGGTGGTCTTTATGGTCAGAATCGCTCTTGCGAAGTGGTCCTCAAAGATATCGAGGAAAACCTGAGTAGAAAATCACTTGAATGTGATCGTCTATATCAAAAATACTTCTTGTTGGAAGAGAAAATTGAAGAGATTGAAGGAAGAATTAACTCTCAGCAAGCAAGTTTTAATGACAGAGAAAACGCTTTTGTCACTCGAGAAAAACGTCTTGAGGAAGATTTAGCTGCTGCTCTTGATAAAATCAAGATGTTGGAAGATAACTTGAAAAAGTTCAATACTAGTTCAAGCAAATTAACCACTATTCTAGGAGAAAGTAAAAATCATCGTGATACATGAGGATTGGTCTATAAGGGAATAGATGCTCCAAGTATTAGCAAAGAGGTAAAATTTGTCAAGGCTAGTGATTCTTCTCCACAAAAGGTTTCCACTGATGGCAAAAGTGAAATACATTAACCGTCAGTTAAAGTTTAAAAGAGCAAAGTATATCAACCTCCAAAGTTAGCACACATTGATCGAGGTAAGAACATTCCTTATGTTTGCCACTATTGCGGAATCAAAGGTCACCAGGAAAGGAGATGTCGTTTCCGTATAAGGAATGAGAAAATTCATGATGTTCTTGTTTGGGCATCACAAGAAGTTGTGAAACCAAGATCATATGTTAAGACTAATCCCCTTAACGTTACAGGTTGTAACTGTCCAACCTTTAGGCAAAGGAATCAATGCTGTGATAATCCTAGATTTTCCTATAAACATCATACAAAGTCTTTTCACAATTGTAATGGTTATCAAAAGGATAACTTCGTAAAGACTAAGACAAGATCCGATGCTCCCAATTGGAGAAATATTAACTTACAAAAGAATAGTCAATCAAATTCTCTTCCGAAAAATCTTGAAAAGAGTAATGGGAAGAAGGTTTCAGTTGTTCCTAAACGCACTCAGAATTGGGTACCAAAGAAATCCAATGATTCCTTGAGTGTGAAGAGGAATGATCTTCCAGAAAATTCCATGACTATGGAGAAGGCAGTATCCATGACGTTGGAACTTAACAAATTTTTTGGAAAAATGGAATTGGATGTGAAAGGTTCTAAAAGCAATATATTTCATGATAAATCAAAAGGTCACTTGTGGTGAGCAAGGCATTGTTCACCCCAACACAACTTGATTGTGTTGTAAGTGCATCCTCACCAAGGAATGCCCTGCTATGTATACGGTGAGGGAAGCACGAGAATTGGGACGCACATATTATGTTCGGTAAGGCTGTAGAATTCAATTGGACTTTTCTAAAAAAGGTATGTCTATAAAATTGAGACAAGTTTTATGTTTTTGTTACTTGTTTAAGTACTTATAATGATCCATGTACCTTGATTATCGTTCATTTCTACCTAACTTGTTGTGTTTAAGGTTCTTATATGTGTAGGTTTGAAAATAATAGTTCGGGATGTTTGGACTTCATGGTAGACATACCAAGTATGCATAACATCTTTTAAAATCAAAATCTAGGGGTTTAAGTTCACAAACCCAGTTTGCAAACTGCTCAAAGTTATGAAAATTCGTTTGCAAACCCGTATGCATACTTGCCTGTAGACGTCGATATTAGGTAAATTTGTCTTGGCCGTAATTTCTTCGTCCGAACTCAGAATGACCTCATTATTTTTGCAATCTCTTCCTATTTGAATTATCTTCAAAATGGAGATAAGAAACCTTGAATTTGGATGAGTTAAGATTGGTATTTATCCTGTCTCTTGTTTTTGAGTATTTTGCTCTGTTTCGTTGCACTTGTTCCACTTCTCTTGAACTTAGGCACTTGGATTCTTGGAGTACTACTCTTCTAAGATAATTTGTAGCTCTTACAAGAATGTTGTTGGAAAATCTTTTTATACGCCTTTGGTAGCTATTATTGGTGTAAATCCGAGCGAAAAAGATTGATTCTACCCTCTAAGGACAAATCATCTTATATGTGCATTACTAGTTTGTCTTGATGCCTAGGAAACTTCTTAAGAGAATTTATTCTTTTTTTTAGAAGGATTACTAGAGTTTAGAATATAAATTATTGTGATTTCACATAGCTATGTCCAACGTTTTCATCTTGCAATGTTTTTAGATTTATTATAAAGTTGATTTGGAAGATGATTATTGCAGTATTAATCTTTGGTTTTATATATTGCAGTATGTTATGGGATATGTGTGATTACGTCCGTGAACTATTATTGTCCCATACGGTATCAAAAGTTATCTCTTTTATGTGTCGATATGCAAGTATTGATACAATATCGATGAACTTTTGACAAAAAAATATTGAAGCTATTATGTCGTTATGCAAATAATTGATGGAAGATATGATGAATTTTTGTTTACGAGGATTATGTCTATTATATACCATTGTGTAAACAGTGATGGAAAATAAGATGAATCCTTGTTTATGATGCAGTATTGATCTTTCCCTGATCCATATTTTATGTGTACTTCAATACTCCATAAGTTGTTTCTTGTGATAAGCATAAAACAATTGAGTTAATCATTCTTTTATGGTTAACATAGTCATAGCTCCGTAAGTTCTCTTATGTCGAGCATGTTCAATTAAATTGATCACTTTGTATTTAATTTGGTTGAGTATTCCGATTAAATTAATCATGGGTTCTCTTGTGGTTAGTTTAATTGAGAATTTTTGGATACAAAATCATTTTTGTGGTTTTTGATGTTCAAAGAAATCCTTTTTTTCTCTTGAAATTAAGGTCGGTCTTGTTGTTCCCTTGGGAATGACATTTTATGGGGGAGAGTTCTTTTAAACTTGCGCTTAATTGCCAAATCTTTGTAGGGAGTGCGGCTGTGGAATATTATTGGGGTTATCTTGTATCTTTATGAACTCCTTGATGAATGCATTTAGCTTCAGCTTTATGATTGCATCTAAACAAGATGATATACATTTACCTTTGCTCATGAAATGTCTCTTACGGAAATTTCATTAGGATCCCGTTCTTGTACCTTTGCCAATTTTATTGACAAAAAAGGGGAGAATTAATATGTAGTTCACACTATAGATACATATGGTTTTCGGATCATTATGTAAGGGGGAGTGGTTTCCATGTGAGATGGAGTATTGACTAAGTGTGAGTGAAGTATCACCATACTACTGTTGTTAAAGTTGTGATGCAATTGGACTTTGACGTTGTGTAATGATACTATGACACTGTATAATAATGATTGAGAACTCTTGTTTTCTCATTGTTATATCTATGGATTTTCAACAACGATGATGCTAAACTTACAACCTTTGGGATCATTGGAGTACTTGGAAGTGATGAAGATTTCGAGTGATGTTGAAGATTAGACATGTGGAATAGGAGTTACAAAGTTTATTTATATATTTTTTGTATTCCATATGTATTAAGAGTTTTGCCACTAAAATTAACAAAAGGGGAGATTGTTAGAGCACTGCTCGGTCGAACTCGCATGCATTTCTATCTCAAGCATGTTTGTAAATGTTAGTGATCAAAACTATAAAGTTTGGATTTCTAGACTTTTATAGCTAAGGTCTCGGACTAGGATAGAAAGTGTAGTTGATATCAAGAACTCCATGAAAATAATCATACAAGACGAAGGACTACTCAAGGAACCAGTGGATCTTCATCGACTAAAAGGTATGTGGAGACTTGAACTTATCTATCACTCAAAAGTCTATCTACTATATCTCATATCTTGAGACAAAAGTCGTATTACTATATAGACTAAGATTATACCACATGAGGTATTTCGAGCTGAGTATATCATGCTTATCTATTTCTCGAAATATATGTTGGTAAAGATTTCGCTTTAGCCAAGTTCATCTTTACCAAGTGACGAAAGTCATGTTATGTTTCAATCATTTTGGAAATTGCTCTGACGAAAAATAGTTTGTGAATAACAACTATATAACGCCCTCTGAGAATGTTTCAATGATTGAAATGAGAGTTTAGACATTATAACCATTGGAGGATATATGCATTTTTGTAGAAACGCATATATGTATATAAGTCCTTTGAGACCGTAGCAGCACGTGAACTTCAGTCCGCGAACCCATTCCGTGAACCCAATCCGCGAACTGGCATAGTTCTCGAACCCGAGAATTTTTGCTGGAGTTTGTGAACTCTGTCCGGGAACTTAAGTCCACGAACCCATTCTGCGAACTTGAGTAGGTTATGTCTAAAAACGATATTTGTGAAGAAGAATATGGTTGATATGAAAGTTATCATATGGCTAACCATTTGGTTAACTATTGTTGAACCAACTAATGTACAAGTTTGGGTACAGTTTTCACAAGCCTACAAACGTGCATTTCATGTGTGTGTAACAAGTTATGTTTTCAATCTAACGGTTGATAAATATTAGCTTGAATCTAATCAGGTTTTCATATAACGGTGTATATTGAATGCAAAACCTGCATTTCACGGTGAATAACATTGATTGCAAACCCTGATTTGAGAGACTATATAAGGGAGAACTCTAGAAATTGGGAAACCTAATCCCCACACATTCTGTGTGATACTAGTTTGCTAAGCTAGAGTCGATTATCCTTTAACCTTTGGTTTTCTTCTTCTAAAACCAGGTTAACGACTTAAAGACTTCATTGGGATTGTGAAGCCAGACCGATACTACTTTTCTTATAGTTGTGTGATCTGATCTTGCTGTTTCTATCGTATAAGTACAATTGTAATAATTGGCTTGAGATTTCTATCTCCGATAGGCAAGATATAAAAGTAGTCACAAACACTTCATCTCATCATTTGTGATTACACAATATCTTTTTTCGCTGCGTCGATTAAGACTATTGTGAGGTGATTGATAAAGCTGAGCTGTTCTTCGGAAATATAAGTTTGGTTTTATCAATTGGTTCATGTTCACCTTGATTTATCAAAATACGGAACAAAAACTTGTAGGTTTATTCGTGGGATTCGGATTTATCTATTACTGTAGACTTTTCTGTGTAATACAAATTTGTTTATTAAAGTCTTCGACTTTGGGTCGTAGCAACTCTTGGTTGTGGGTGAGATCAGCAAGGGAATCAAGTGCGCAGTATCATGTTGGGATATGAAGCGTAGGAGCATAACTATACCTTGGATCAGTGTGAGATTGATTGGGGTTCAACTACAGTCCAAACCGAAGTTAGCTTGGAGTAGGCTATTGTCTGTATCGGCTTAATACAGTGTATGTTTAATCTGGACTAGGTCCCAGGGTTTTTTTGCATTTGCGGTTTCCTCGTTAACAAAATTTTGTTGTCTGTGTTATTTCTTTTCCGCATTATATTTTGTTATATAATTGAAATAATATAGGTTGTGCGTTGTTCAATCAATTAGAATATCCGACCTTTTGGTTGTTGATTTAAATTGATTGAGACTTGGATATTGGTCTTTGGTACCATCCAAGTTATCTATCTTTGATAAAGACTCACAGATTCTATTTGCTTGAGTAAATATCAAATCGAGAGATTGAGATAATAACTCCTTGAGATATTTTCTATTGATTGAGCCTGACTGTCTAGTTGATTCTCTAGAAAGTAACTCGGAGTTTGCCCATACAGATTACTAATCGAAATGTTGGGTGTGGTTGTTAGACCCCCGCTTTTTCACCCCTTTTTGCTATAAACCCTGCTGCACCCCATACAAGGATCGGTTCCCCTTTGTGATGTACTGCACCTCTTACTAGGATCGGTTCCCCTTTCCCAGACATAAAATCACAAACCCGATCATACCATCTCAGGTGATTAATTAAGATCGGTTTCACTAATAAAAGTCATACCAATACATAAGTCAGGCCTTTGTGAATAGTTCTACCAAGAACACAAACAAGTTGTTAGCGGTTATACTCAATCACACATATTGATTGTTCATAAGATATGCAATGAATAACAAAACCATTAACACCTGGCAATTATTTTTTTCGGTTCACAAACAAGTTTATGAACTTACTTCCTTAGAATACATGTAAAACATTTTTCCCTAGGATGAAATCCTCACCTCATATCCATACATAATCACAATAGCATTAAAATGATTATGGCGATGTCTTATCTAGAAAATTTAATGGTTAAGCAATAAACCTCGTATTGTATTTCTTAATATTATGTCTATCTAGAGTTCAAATATGCTTCGCAGTTTTGTTTTCAATATGCACGACTTGAAAGATATGTTAGGGAATGAAACAGTTCAAGTCACATATCACTAACCTCAAGTGGAAGGATGATTGTTGTCGTTGTAGCTCCTTGCTTTTTCACATCTTCAAGACTTCGCAATACTTGTAATGTCTCATATCCTAATACTTTCAAGCTAACCTATATGAAGTTGACTCTAGTACATAATCAAGCGACTCTTAACATGAGTTTTGATTCACTAAAATATGACAAGCAAACTTGACATACCAACGCTTGGTGGGTTCAACCGAGCCATGCTCTAACAATCTCCCCCTTTGTCAATTTTAGTGACAAAACTCTTACATCATATGGATAAACAAATTATAAGAATTCATTACACATACGCTTGATTCCCGAATTCAACAACATGGTAAACTTCATATATTCAATCCTTGAAAATGCCGATGTTGACATTATAATAACAATGCTAATACTCCCCCTAAGGAAGATAGGTATACATTCAATCCGCACTTCTTTGTTTTACCAATTTATATGACATGTTACTCCCCCTTAGTCTGTGCTTTCACTCTTTCGTTAGATAAACGTTCAAGCACTAATGTTCTTTTCCTTAGCGATACCAATCAATATAAAATCAATGCCAGTATCACTTGTTTACTCCATATATTTCTCCCCCTTTTTGTCACAAAAATGACAAAGAAACGAAAAAATAAAGGACAACACGAAAAGAATCTTACAAATCTCAAAAGACTTGAAACTTGTAGAGTTAGGCACGAGGGTTCCACACATCATGTTCTGATAACCAATATCAAAACCGAAATTACAAGTAGTTTTATTTTGATATGTGTTTGTGGGTGAAAACTGCTTCTGCTGATTTTGGTAATTTTGGGTGTGTATATGAGAAACGAATCTAAACCCTAAATAATGCACTGCACATGAGTACTTTTGATTCGAGAGATCAATATATACAATACTGGCCTAAACCAAGAAATAGCCGTTCCAGGCTTGCTTCGGTCACAAAGTGAAGGAGAAGGGTTGGTCTTAGGGAGGGAAACAAAGAGAGTGTTGAGACCAAAATGGTTAATTCTGAAGATGTGGCTTGTTTTATGACTTGTATCAGAAAGTGAAACTGGCTTGCAGAGTGAGAAGTTATCAGTTCTTGGTGATTTCTGGATACTATGTTGTTGCCGACCAAAAACCTGCTTTTTGGTGGGAAATAGGTGAAGCCTATTTATACAAGTCATATTGAAACATACCCTGGGTTTCGTAGGAAGTGGAAACGATTGAGTGATGGAGAAATAGAGTAACGTGTAACTGTCAGACATTATGCTTCCATGATGAAGTAAGTGAATTCGTGTAACTGTCAAACATTATGCTTCCATGATGAAGGAAGTGAATATGTTTACACCATTACATTTCACCACCACTAATTGTCCCACTTCATGACACTTTCTTGTAACGGGCACATTGCACGCCACACGCTGTAAACCGCCATACCAATACCCACCTGAGCATCCCCCAGTTTGTGACATGTTTTATATCTCGAGTGTTTTCGTGGAAAACATGTAGCACTTTGCTAGTGTGGCAAGTCAAAGTCAAGGGACTTACCGCAGGAAAATATCATGTAATACTATAAGGCTCGTTTTGGCTAGTCTCCTAAAACTTGCCACAGGTTTGTCATCTCGGTGGCGAATTTCGATGGCTAAGATCACATCTCATGAAGGGGGTAGCCGTTGATTATGGCTACCTTGTGTTGGCGCCTGACAATGGCGCAGTGGCATTTTGGTGTACGCCAGTGCAAATGTGGCATGGCTCATGTATGACAGTGGTACGATGGTGCAGGTGGCGCCTGGCGTAGCCATGACCACTAGATTTAGGCAGCTGGTCGCTTGAAACTTTCCACAAGTCTGTCAGTTCGGCGGCGAACTTGGATGACAGGGATTGCATCTCATGAGGAAGGATGACCATTTATTATGGCCGCATCTTGTTGTATAAAAAAGTGGCGCCATTGGAATAACAGTATACCAGTGCGTAGCCAAAACTAGGATTTGGCTATGGGGCCAAAATTAGGGCTTGGCGGCGTGGCCAAGGCTAGGATTTTGCGTCGTGGCCAAAATTAGGGCTTGGCGGCGTGGTCAAGGCTAGGATTTGGCGTCGTGGCCAAATTTAGGGCTTGGCGGCGTGGCCAAGGCTAGGATTTGGCGTCGTGGCCAAGATTAGGGCTTGGTGGCGTGGCCAAGCTAGGATTTGGCGTCGTGGCCAAAATTAGGGCTTGGGGGCCTGGCCAAGGCTAGGATTTGGCGCCTTGGCCAAAATTAGGGCTTGGAGGCGGGGCCAAGGCTATGATTTGGTGTCGTGGCCAAAATTAGGGCTTGGCGACGGGGCCAAGGCTAGGATTTGGCGTGGCAAAAATTAGGGATTGGCGGTGTGGCCTAGTCTAGGATTTGGCGCCTTAGCCAAAATTAGGGCTTGGCGGCGTGGCCAAGGCTAGGATTTGGCGTCGTGGCCAAGGCTAGGATTTGGCGTCGTGGCCAAATTTGGGGCTTGGCGGCGTGGCCAAGGCTAGGATTTGGCGTCGTTGCCAAAATTAGGGCTTGGCGGCGTGGCCAAGGCTAGGATTTGGCATCGTGTCCAAAATTAGGGCTTGGCGGCGTGGCCAAGCTAGGATTTGGCGACATGGACAAAATTTGGGTTTGGCGGCGTGGTCAAGGCTAAAGTGGCTCGTGGCATGTTACTGCGGCAGAGCGGCATGTTTTCATTCCGATTAATATGTTGTTGTGACAGGGAATGTTTGGCTTGCCAGTTAGTATGGTGGCAAGTTTAGGGCGACTTGATTGGTCAATAAAAGGGGACGGCCAAACATAAGGCGCGGCCACACCTCTAGTGCTTGTGACGTATATAAAGTGACCTGATTGGTCGGTAGGAAGAAGAGGGTCAGCCTAGCATAGGCGCGGCTACACTTATGGTGTGAGTGTGGCGGCTGTAGAATAACCTGATTGGTCGATGGGAAATGGGGCAGGCAAGTATGGGCCTAACCACAACTTATGTGTGTGTGGCAGGTTTAAGCGACTTGATTGGTCGACAAAGGAGTAAGGGCCGGTTAGGTAGCATGGGGCGTGGTCAAGTGGCGTCGTCTAGCCTACGATATGGCCACGCTTCCCTCATTGTTGCTCATACTCTGCGGCTCTATTTATTCTTTGCTTTCTGACTGAGTATTTTGTGCAAGGGCCTTAACTTCGGTACTTGGAGGTCCGTGCTACTCTGCTGCGAGTGAACACAAATATGTCATGCCATACCAATATTAAGGGTTATGCCAGGGAACATAAGCACAATAAAATTACTCAGCAGGATTCGGCATTTGTGAGCAATGCATCTAGGACCTTATACACTCATCAGGCTCTATACTAGTGAACAATTCATCTAGGAGCTTGAGTTTCGATATAATATGAAGAGAGACATAGGTGCTCATAATATTTTGATATATTCTCCAAATTCCCTACGGAATATAGACATATCAATGTCTACTACATCTGATGCCGGGTCAGGTAGATAGACGTTTACAAATTTAGCCCTGAACTAAAAACCATCATCAACATTAAATCCCCTGCTTAGCTCGTAACAGTGGCATTGTTGTGGGGTAATCATAAGATGGTGACAAATAAGGATAAAAATCAAAAGGGGAAGTCATGAGGAGATCGCCAGGAAAATTCGGCTAACCTTTTGCAGGACGCATGCGGAATTTATGATCTTTGCATTGGAGGCTTTGCGTAATTCCGGCTTGGTGGTCGGTTTTCAGCCAACTCAAAAATAAATTATACTTTCTTACTACTCAAAATATAAATATAGCAAGGGCAAGAAAGGATCGTTCCCACAGAGAGGACTAGGTTGTCAATATATTTTTGGTTTCCTATAAATACCAATGGGGGTTTTTCTGATTTTTATAAAGTAAAAATAAAATAAAAGCAAGTAAAGAAAAATAAACAAATCAAATAGAAGAGATATTGGTTAAGGATTTCGTTTTCAATCACTAACATGCTCTTGTCATAATAACTAGAATTGATATTTAATCTCTCTTTTATCAATGGCCCTAGAATACCTTGATCGCAAGAATATCCCGCTAATTTCCTCTTGTCATCAACAAACACATTAAAAGATGCGAGTATGAATTCTATCTAAGAGAACAACCTAACGTGTAAAAGCACTAATCAAGTTTAATTCCCTAGATGCATTAAGTTCTATGAAATCTGGACAATCAAAGCAATCGAACGTGTAAAAGCACTAATCCGATTTAACAAAGGTTATGGTTCACATATGATCATAAGAATATATCACTACAAACTATAATCATATTTATGCTACTTGCAATCAGGAGTTATCACTTTTGCGTATAATAACCCTAAACTAGCAATAGATATGCATGTGAGTTCTACCAATTTGTAACTTGACAAAACAAACATTCAATCATACATGGCGATATTTCTAGTGAATCATAATCGATAATATTGAGACAAAACTAATATATTGAACAAGGATTCATGTTATGTGAAATCAACTTTATCCATAACCAAAAGAAAACTAGGTACTCATGCTCATAACTAGAATAAAGAGGAGTTTCATGTTTCTAAACCCTAGCACACAAAAGTAGAAGATAAGATGATATTAGGTGATTAGAGTCAAAAACCCTTATATAGACTTGTTGTCCTGTAACTTGTGTTGTCCGGCCAATTTCCAAAACTAGGTAAGCCCATCTCCAAAATTCAATTTTTGGCAGCCCATTAGTCTAGCCCAGTCTATTTTAGTAAACTTTTGGATTGATGAGTCAGCTGAGTCGGACCGGGTCACTGAGTCAACTCGATGTAGTAGAAATTTCAACAGAGTTTCCTTTGTTTTTCGCAGAAGTCGCCATTTCCTCAATCCTTTACAACTGCACACTATCTAGCTTCGATTCTTAGTACCACCATTTCAGCTAATAACTAGTACCACTGCCATCTCCTATTGAGATCAAATCTCAGCATATCACCACCATTTCAACACAAACATCTTCTTTTCAAAGTTCAAATACCACCTGCACCAACACAAATCTAGCTGCACTGCAAGTCAAACTCCAGTTCTTCTTTAATGCCATTCACTCCATCTTACTCCCTATAATCTTGCCATCTGAGCAGCACCCCCTGCAACTTCATAACCAGCTGCAACTACCAATTCTCAACCTTTCAAGCAAACTCACTAAAACTGCAGCTATCTCATTGCCACCAGATTCATTCAAACATCTCAGAACTTCATATACCACCATTGAACCACCAGACCCATTTCTTATCTACATCAGATTAAATCATCTTCTCCTCTTCATTTGAACCTCAAATTCTCATTCAACCCACCATTTTTCACCAAACCCATCTTCAATGGCTTCTCCCTGCAACATCTCAGCTTCTACCAAACACCTACCAGCTGAAGCTACAACTCCATCTCAGGTTCAACCATTCACTGCCTTCAGTCACCAAGACCTTGCAACGACCAACAACATCACCATTCTGTCAACCTGGATCCATCACCACTACCACCATATAACTCTCTCCAATACCATCAGCTTCACCACCAACAAACCTGCACTCCATTTTGAACTGCGCCCGTAGACTCCATTTCCCTTGCTTAAAGACTCCAGCTGCAACTTCTGCCACACTCTTGCACAACTGCACCACCAATTCTAAGTTATGCCTTAAACCCCTCAACTCAACAAACTGTAGCTTCTAGCCTTTGTTTTGCACCACCAACAATATCACCAATACCATTTCAGTTCAAGAAGCAACATCTCTTTGCACAACCATCTGTAGCTGCAACCAAAACCTCTCTCAGAGCCTGCAAGTTCAGTTCCCAACTAGCCTTTGCACCACAGAGCAAAAGCACCACCTACAATCTGAGCAAACAACAACTCATGTTCCTACACAACCAATTCCTCCCTTTCTTCCCTGACTTGTCGCTTTGGAACTCTTGATGAGTCATTCCCCTTTAATGTCGAATCAGATTGAACCTAACTCCTTTATTTTCAACTGAACTTGACCTCAAATCCACCATAACTCGAACCACAGAACCCATGGAAAACTACCCATCATATTTGTAGCAATGACTGGATCAGTTGGCAAGAGCTGTGTGGTTCAGGAATTTTGTCGAACATCTTGTTTGTGTAATAACTGGTGATCATGTTCCCACTCCATTGCTCCCTTTCTAGCTGCCAAATTCGAATTCCCCTACACACAATACAAATTCAAACAAACTCATTCGTTCTAGTCATCAAGAGACTCAAATACTTCCATTATTTCTGTCACAAATCATAAGGAAGTACAACAACTTCATAGTTGTTTTCTTGATCAAATTTCACTCTTAATCTTCTTGACGTCTTTTGATGTCTCAAATTCCACCAGACCCCTCTCCTAAATCTCCTCCATTCATGAATTATTTACCTTCAATTTCAGTGGCAGTAAACTGAACTTCTTCCCATCAATTTCATCTCAAAACAGTCTTCAATCCCAATAATCTCTTGATCTGCAGCTTTAGAAAACCTAATCTCCCCTGATTCTCTCAATTTTAGGTTCAGGTAATGATGAGAACCAAAATATGTTTCTCTGAATTTTAGGTCTTGTGTTAAAAGAAGAATGGATGTATCCACCCCAGCTGATGGGATAAGGGTCATCTGTTCGGAAATGACTTGTCGGTTTCAGATAACCGACACCTTAATTCTTTGACTCAACTGTCAATTACGGGAAACTGACAGCTCTTTCTTCGCCTCTACCATGCACAACCTAGCCTGCTCCAAGTATAGATCGAATGTGAATTGACCTTTTCGCCTTTTTCACTCTAAATGATTGATTTCTTCTCCTTTCGCTTCAAAAGACTCCATCGCACCTGATATCTCAAAACCAAACATAAGAGATGCAATTCCCAATGATAATAGCAAAGAAAGCATAAATATTAGATATAAAATTAGGTGTTTTACAACACCTATCAAATTCCCCCACACTTAGACTTTGCTAGTCCTCGAGCAAACAAAACAAAACAAAAATACAACAACTCATTCTCGTCGAGATTACGGTTACTTTTAGCATAAATAACAAGCCTTTAAACCCCTAGGTGTCCCCTAGTGGACGAGTTTTAGTCTCGTGAAGGTTTACAAGAGGTCTACCTACAAAACCTATATCTCCAACTCCAGCTACCTGTGAAAAATCTATGAACGAATCCAAAATGTCTATTGGAGGAGGTACCCTGATGCAATTTCAATTCATATATAAGTAAATAAAGTTTTTCTTAGAAAGTCGAACAAACCACAATAATCGGAATCTGACTAGACACAATCACAATGAAATATTTAGAAGATGGATATAGAGGTAGATGTTTGCGAATGTTAACAAGTGATCGGTGTTTCCCATATCTGTCTGAAGGTCACTGCCAAAACAAACCTAAAAATCCTATTGGATTGAGCTACTGGTCTGAATTCTAGTGTCAACACACTGGCATATACAAGGGAACCAGTGGTCAACAATTTTAATTCTACATCAACTCAACTGGCATATACAAGGGAACCAGGAGTCGACTTTATTAAACAATAGTAATATTTTTTTATTTTTTTTCACTTTTTTTTATTTGACAACATGATTAGATCTTTTGGATCCAAGAGCATGCTTCTTGTCAGCAGATTACATGATAGTTCCCTTGGATCCTGTATTCCACGCTTGTTTAGGCGACGGAGACAGGGAGAACACACACATATTGCTATCCAAGTGTCTTTTTTATTCCGATTGGTTTAATTGGTTGGTTTTTTTTTTTTAGTAACTCAATCACTCTATTTCATCCCAGCAGTAATAACAATTCGATATTAGTGACCCACCAAATCACTTAGATAACAATAGATAAATATGGAAAAATAAAAATAGAACGTGATATGGTGATATTCCGAGATATGGTAACAACTATCATATTATTTCTAACAATTGAATAATTCTGACCATTTAGATTGATAGTGTCATCCTAAAGGCACATGTTTCTAGGTTTCGGAGTTTATAAAGCAATTTTTTATCTTTTTTTTTTTATGAAACAAGGGAAAACTAAAAAGGCTAAAAACTCTATATGAGAACACTCCCTCACACCTAAACTTTGCATTGTCCTCAATGTAAAATTTAGTCATTCAAAGTAAAGTTCAAGATGGGAAATTCATAACATGATATATATACACAATAATAAAAGAAAATGCATAATAAAAAACGGATACTCCAACTCATAGCTATTTCTGAACAATAGAGAATAAACACTAAACAAGCAATTTAGTTGGTATCTAATCCCAACTCAGCCAATATATACACCTCATCGTTAAGAAAAAATTCCATCTTCTTAGAAAGGCTAGTGTTTATTCTAAATTGTTCAAAAATCTCTAAAAGTTGGAGTTTTGATATGCAAATATCCAAAATAAGAAAATAAAAATAAAATACTTGAGAAATAAAAAGATAGAGATAGATACACAAAACCAGTGGGTTGCCTCCCATTTAGCGCTTGGTTTAAATTCGACAGCCCGACATGCAATTTGAATTTCCCATACACCAATAATCGGAAAAGTTGGGGATCCACCCATAGCACCTATTTTCCAAACACTAGCTTCGCACAAATATTAGTACAAGAAAATAGAAACTAAGATATCGCCCCATAGAAGTTTCCCCCACACTTATTCTTTTCTACACTTGGAAGTGTATAAAGAACATAGAAATCAGGAACTTCTATGGTTTCTTCTTTGCAAACATTCATAGTATGAGAATCAAATGTTTCTAATGGCGGATATCGAGAAACAAAGTCATTTAGCAATATTCTCGAAGCAAATACATTCAAACCAATAAGAGGTAAAGGAGAAAAATCAATATGCAAAGGGTTATACAAACCTTGCACAATCTCTTTTAGCACGAAATCCTCTTCATCCTTGAAAAACTCAAGTGAATTATTCACCTCTTGTATATCATGGTCCTCTATTAAACCTTGTAACCATTCTTCGTCCGTTTCTGCATTAACCAAAATCTCGGCATCAACATCTTCATTACAATCATATGCAAGCTCAATTGGGTCTTCCACAATATTGGTCATATCGGTCATATTCTCAACACACTCCTCTTTGTTGTAATGCACATAATCCACTGCGAATCCAAATTTCGCTATGAGGAACTTTTTTAGCACACTAAAAAATGCTTCATCCTCAAGCTCCACCCTTTGAATAGGCTCTTGATCATTATTAAGATCAATGCTTGAGCAAGATGTACTAGTGTCATCATATTCGTCTTCATCTTGATCCCAAAAATATTCCATTGTACACTCCTCGTTGTTGTCACCATGAGTTATTTCAAGCAATGTATCATAATCACCGTCACTTTCATAGTTAACATAAGGTTATACATCGCTGAATTTAGTGTTGCTCAACTCTAACTCATCCTTTTGAATAGGCGAATGATCATTATTAAGATCAAGAGTTGATTTAGCTACACAATTATCAACACAAGTGCTCAAGGATTGGCCTTTTTCAACATTAGCATCAATCAAATATTCACAAACCACGGGCACATTAGAATAATCATTGCTTTGAAAACAAAGTTCTTCTTCATACCTTTTTTCTTTGTATTGATCAATATCTCTTTGTAAGTTAGCAATACCTTCACGAAGTTCTTGGAGTTGCTCGTTTGTAGTCACTTTATCTTTTTGAAACTCTTGTCGTACAAAGTTGGAAAAGTTGTCTAACAAGTTAGAGACTTGTTGTTCACGAGCATAAAAATCCTCCAATCCTTGTGGTTGTTCACACCCATACCCGCCATAAGGTTGTTGAGGAAAACCATAAGGTTCCATGGAATATTGGTCATAACCAATGAATTGGTTTTGATTATACCCCTGGAATTGTTAGTTGTCATATTGTTGAGGTTGTTGAAAACCGTATCCATTGTTCCAATATGCTCCATCCATGAGAAATAAGTACCTGAAACACGATTCTCAAAACAAGGTTAAAAACTAGAAAATAAAACAAAAACAAAACTAAAAACAAAAAAAATAAGAAACCAAAAACAAGTGACAACCGCTGCCTCCCCGGCAACGACGCCAAAATTTGGTCGATTGTCAGCCGACTCAAAAATAAATTACACTTTCTTACTAGGGTATATTAATTATATATCCCTATTTTTAACTTCCTACAAATATATCCTTATGCAACAATAAATATGTCCCTCCTTTTTTAATAACCTTATCCATTTAATATTAGATTACCTTAATACCCTCACCAATATAATATTTTTTCTTTATTTTAAAATGGAACAAATTTCTTCCACTACCACTTCACCACCACCACCACCACCACCAACATTCCACCACTATTCCACCACCACCGTTCAACAACCAACACCTACCAATCATCACCACCACTAATATTCCACCACCACTCCTTCACCGCCACCATTACACCACCACTAATCCTCCACAACCACAAGTTCGTTGCCGCCGCCGCCACCACCACCGTCACCGTCGCCGCCACTGGTTCAGACCGGGGGAAATTATTTTCATAGTCTATTAAAAAATACCAAAAAACCCAGAAAAAAGTAGTTGATCCATTTCAGTTGGATCAACAGTGGATGTTTATTCATTGTATTTGGATCAAAAGTAGAAGGTTATCCATTGCAGTTGGATCAACAATGGATGTTTATCCATGCTGATGGAAAAATGTTACCATTTCATCAGCAGCAGTTTTATATCCACCAACAAAACCATCAAACCACCATTAATAATCCATAGCAGCAACCACCGCCATTGTTGCCGCCGCCACCATTGATTCAGATAATTTTGTATCAACAACAGTAGTTTATCCATTTCAGTTGGATCAATAATGGATGTTTATCCATTGTAGTTGGATCAATAGTATAAGTTTATCCATTGCAGTTGGATCAACAGTAGAAGTTGATCCCATAAAAACATATAATGCACACTATTTAATCAACAACAATTCTAGATTCATGGAAAACAACACCAACAACTCCATTTCTACTTCTATAATGCACACTATTAAATCAACACCAATTCCAGATTCATGGAAAACAACACCAACAACTCCATTTCTACTTCTATAATGCACATTATCTAATCAATCATCCTCATAGTAACATTCACCACACAATTCAGTGAAGATAAACAATTGAGCATACTAGATTCACAAAACATAAATTCAAATGTTGGGAATAACAAAAAATAGGCTTTTGAAAATATTAAGAATCCAAATATATTGGGATGAATAAAAAGTGTACTCCAAAATCAAACTCAAAAGTCAAAAACAAAGCAGAATCATGCTAGCTACTTCAAAAGATGAATCAATAAATTCAAGAGAATTCAATTCCACCTCTTTCATCACCAATTTCAGTTGGATCAACAATGGATGTTTATCCATTTCAGTTGGATCAACAGTGGATGTTTATCCATTGCAGTTGGATCAACAACCATATTTGATCCAAAATATATGGATCAATAACCATAGTTGATCCAATATCACTGCCTGCTTCAACCCAGATAACCACCATGTTTCATTCAGCAAGAGGCTTCAATCTCTGTAACAACAACTCATACAACCACTGCCACCAACAAAATAACACATCTCCAGCACCAGTACCACCACCAAACAACCAAAACCAAAATCCAACACCAATTTTATCATTCCAACCAAAACCACCTCGATCTACATTACCAGTACCGAAAGAAACATACCTCAATTTGCATTACTGTCATCAGCTCATCCTGTTTTCACTCCATTCCATAATCGACCCTTTAATTCACAAGAAAACCTTAAATGATCAAAACCCGTTCATCCATTAGCTTCAATTATATCAGTAACTCATTTATTCGAACTCATCTCTTCAATTACAGCAGCAACACCTTCATCCTCTTGAATCTCCATCTCTTCTTGATTTTAATCCAATCATCAATTATTCAGCATCAACAGTAAAACCTAGATTCAAATTGTTAATTCCTTCTCAATATTATTCGTCTTCAAACACAACCAGCAGAATATGATCTTCCTTTTCTAGAGACCGGCGGTATCATCGATCTATAATTGCAACCTAAATTAAGATCTCGATCTATTTGAATCCGATTTCAAATTCAGTTTATAAAAGAATAAGAAGAAGAAAGTGGTTGTAGTTTCAGAGGTGGTGGTGGAGATGTTGTTGATGATAGTTCAATTAAATTTGAATTCATTAGTGGCGGAAAAGGTGGTCGTAGTTGCAGAGGTGGTGGTGGAGTTTCTTTTCTGATTTTAGGTTACGATGTTGCGGCATATAATATGGTGAAGGTGGTGAAGCAATGGACTAGAAACAAAGAAGAATGAAACGAATATGGTTACGATGAAGATGTTGCTGGTAGTGGTGGAGTGATGGAGGTGTTGCTGGTGGTGGTGGAGCGATGGAAATGGAGGAAAAAATTGGAGACGTCACTGCTAATTAGAAAAGAAGAAGAAGAAGAAGAAGTAGGTAGATAGATGGGAGGGAAAATTTGGAAGAAATATAAAAACCTTATTGGACCCCTGATGGCCTTATGAATGAGGAGGGACATATTTATTGTGTGATAAGGATATTTGTATAGACTATGAAAAGTATGGACAATACTTCAATTACCACTTCTTACTACTCAAAATATAAATATAGCAAGGGCAAGAAAGGATCGTTCCCACATAGAGGACTAGGTTGTCAATATATTTTCGGTTTCCTATAAATACCGATGGGGTTTTTTCTGATTTTTATAAAGTAAAAATAAAATAAAAGCAAGTAAAGAAAAATAAACAAATCAAATAGAAGAGATATTGGTTAAGGATTTCGTTTTCAATCACTAACATGCTCTTGTCATAATAACAAGAATTTATATTTAATCTCTCTTTTATCAATGGCCCTAGAATACCTTGATCGCAAGAATATCCCTCTAATTTCCTCTTGTCATCAACAAACACATTAAAAGATGCGAGTATGAATTCTATCTAAGAGAACAACCTAACGTGTAAAAGCACTAATCAAGTTTAATTCCCTAGATGCATTAAGTTCTATGGAATCAGGCCAATCAAAGCAATCGAACGTGTAAAAGCACTAATCCGATTTAACAAAGGTTATGGTTCACATATGATCATAAGAATATATCACTACAAACTATAATCATATTTATGCTACTTGCAATCAAGAATTATCACTTTTGCGTATAATAACCCTAATCTAGCAATAGACATGCATGTGAGTTCTACCAATTTGCAACTTGACAAAACAAACATTCAATCATACATGGAGATATTTCTATTGAATCATAATCGATAATATTGAGACAAAACTAATATATTGAACAAGGATTCATGTTATGTGAAATCAACTTTATCCATAACCAAAAGAAAACTAGGTACTCATGCTCGTAACTAGAATAAAGAGGAGTTTCATGTTTCTAAACCCTAGCATTTAAAAGTAGAAGATAAGATGATATTAGGTGATTAGAGTCAAAAACCCTTATATAGACTTGCTGTCCTGTAACTTGTGTTGTCCGGCCAATTTCCAAAACTAGGTAAGCCCATCTCCAAAATTCAATTTTTGGCAGCCCATTAGTCTAGCCCAGTCCATTTGAGTAAACTTCTGGATCGGTGAGTCAGCTGAGTCGAACCGGGTCATTGAGTCAACTCGCTGTAGTAGAAATTTCAACAGAGTTTCCTTTGTTTTTAGAACAATCTCCAGGCCAGATTCAGGCCTCTTATCTGAGCAGCTTCCCTGCATATTTTCATACACCAATCCTAGCATTCATCTCTCTGTTCATAACCCATTCATTCAGCTATGTCACCTGCATTTTTACATTCCATCCAGCTTATTAACCAAAACCACCCGAAATTGCAGCTAGCCATTTCTCGCAGAACTCGCCATTTCCTCAATCCTTTACAACTACACACTATCTAGCTTCCATTCTTAGTACCACCATTTCAGCTGATAACTAGTACCACTGCCATATCCTCTTGAGCTCAGATCTCAACATCTCACTACCATTTCAACACAAACAACTTATTTTCAAAGTTCAAATACCACCTGCACCACCACAAATCCAGCTGCACTGCAAATCAAACTCCAGATCTTCTTTACTGCCATTCACTATATCTTACTCCCTGTAATCTTGCCATCTGAGCAGAACCACCTACAACTTCATAACCAGCTACAACTACCAATTCTCAACCTTTCAAGCAAAGTCACTAAAACTGCAGCTATCTTATTGCCACCAGATTCATTCAAACATCTCAGAACTTCATATACCACCATTTAACCACCAGACCCATTTTTTCTCTATATCAGATTAAATTATCTCTCCTCTTCATTTGAACCTCAAATTCTCCTTCAACCCACCATTTTTCACCAAACCCATCTTCTATGGCTTCTCCCTGCAACATCTCAGCTTCTACGAAACACCTACCAGCTGAAGCTACAACTCCATCTCAGGTTCAACCATGCACTGCCTTCAGTCACCAAGACCCTTGCAACGACCAACAGCATCACCACTCTGTCATCTATAACCTGGATCCATCACCACTATCACCAGACAACTCTCTGCAATGCCATCAGCTTCACCACCAACAAACCTGCTCTCCATTTTTAACTGCGCCTGTAGACTCAATTTCCCTTGCTTAAAGACTCCAGCTGCAACTTCTGCCACACTCTTGCACAACTGCACCACCAATTCTAAGTTATGCCTTAAACTCCTCAACTCAACCAACTGTAGCTTCTAGCCTTTGTTTTGCACCACTAATAATATCACCAGTACCATTTCAGTTCAAGCAGCAGCATCTCTTTGCACAACCATCTGTATCTGCAACCAAAACCTCTCTCCGAGCCTGCAAGTTCAGTTCCCAACTAGACTTTGCACCACAGAGCAAAAGCACCACCTACAATATGAGAAAACATCAACTCATGTTCCTACACAACCAATTCCTCCCTTTCTTCCCTGACTTGTCGCTTTGGAACTCTTGCTGAGCCATCCCCCTTTAGTGTCGAATCATGTTGAACCTAACTCCTTTCTTTTCAACTGAACTTGACCTCAAATCCACCATAACTCGAACCACAGAACCCATGGAAAACTACCCATCAGATTTGTAGCAATGACTGGCTCAGTTGGCAAGAGTTGTGTGGTTCAGGCATTTTGTCGAACATCTTGTTTGTGTAATAACTTGTGATCAGGTTCCCACTCCATTGCTCCATTTCTAGCTGCCAAATTCGAATTCCCCTGCACACAATACAAATTCAAAACAAACTCATTCGTTCTAATCATCAAGAGACTCAAATACTTCCATTATTTCAGTCACAAATCATAAGGCAGTACAACAGCTTCATGGTTGTTTTCCTGATCAAATTTCACTCTTAATCTTCCTGACGTCTTTTGATGTCTCAAATTCCACCAGACCCCTCTCCTAAATCTCCTCCATTCATGAATTATTCACCTCCAATTTCAGTGGCAGTAAACTGAACTTATTCCCATCAATTTCATCTCAAAACAGTCTTCAATCCCAATAATCTCTCGATCTGCAGCTTCAGAAAACCTAATCTCCCCTGATTCCCTCAATTTTAGGTTCAGTTAATGATGAGAACCAAAATATGTTTCTCTGAATTTTAGGTCTTGTGTTAAAACAAGAATGGATATATCCACCCCAGCTGATGGGATAAGGGTCATTTGTTCGGGAATGACTTGTCGGTTTCAGATAACCGACACCTTAATTCTTCGACTCAACTGTCAATTACGGGAAATTGACAGCTCTTTCTTTGCCTCTACCGTGCAAAACCTAGCCTGCTCCAAGTATAGCTCGAATGTGAATTGACATTTTCACCTTTTTCACTCTAAATGAGTGATTTCTTCTCTTTTCGCTTCAAAAGACTCCATCACACCTGATATCTCAAAACTAAACATAAGAGATGCAATTCCCAATGATAATAGCAAAGAAAGCATAAATACTAGATATAAAATTAGGTGTTTTACAACACCTATCACTTTGCTATAGGGTGCTGGCGTTGGCACTGCCATTTTGGTCACGGAGTGCTAATGCTGGCGCTGCGGCTACGGAATGCTAATGCTGGCGCTGCAAACTTAGCTATGGAATGGTGATGATGACTGGATTGACCATAGAATGGCGGAGATGGTGTTGTCAGCTTTGGCCGTGGAAAGGTGGAGATGGCGCCGACTAGGTCCGTGGAGCTATGAAGATATGGTGTTGGAACTTTGGATACCAAACGGAGATGATGGCGCTACTTACCTGATCCATAGAGCGGGCAGAAATGGCGCTGCTGGCTTGGTTCGTGGAATGGTGGAAACTGGCTTCAGTCCACGGAATGGTGGAAACGGGATCCAGTCCGCGGAATGGTGGAAAACTGGCTTCAGTACGCGGAATGGTGGAAAGTGGCTTTAGTACGTGGAATGGTAGAAAGTGTCTTCAGTCCATAAAAAGGTGGAAACGACTTCAGTCCATGGAATGGTGAAAACAGCTTCAGTCCATGGCATGGTGAAAACGGCTTCAGTCCATGGGAAGGTGGAAACGACATCGTTTTCTTGACCACAAGACAAGTATAGATGACGTTGAAACTTTGGATCGACTGTGGAGATGGAGGATGGAGATGGTGTTGATGGATATTGGTTCATGGAATGACGGATGGATCTACTACTTCGGTTACAGAGCGGTGATGATGGTGCTGCAACTTCGACCATGGATCACTGATGGTGCTGCAACTTCGACCACAGAGCGATGATGGTGCTGCAACTTCGACCACGAACTGTTGATGTTGGTGCTCGGAGCGTTGTCGCTGGTTTGACCACGGAGTGCTGGTGGCATGGAGCGTTGGCGCTGGCCTGACCACGGAGCATTTCAGGTTGAGATGGGATCATGAGTATGATATGCCCAGTCATCTATTCCCGTACATGGATCAAGGAGGAATCTTGCTCATGTTCAAACCCTAGAAACTCCGTTCGTATGAAAAGGGGTATCGACCCTCTTTTATTTTTGTTGCTCGTCCGGCTTTGTGCTTTTGTATGCAGCGTCCGTCTCCTCTTTGTCACTTTTTAGCGGTGGTAGAGTGAGCATTAATATCAACAAAGAAATTCCCGGTAGTTGTAATCAGCAGCAAGGCAAGCCAGGAGAACTCAAGGTATGTGTTATTTTCCATTCTGTGCATGTATCCACTTAACAGTACCATCGATCTTCTCAAGAATGTGTAATAAGGTTCTGACTCCAGAGGAACGAGTATCTAACCTCTCCTGTGAATCTAAAAATTTACCAAACTCCATTGCGCTCTTGGGATGGATGTATGAAATAATATCAGGGATAATCTTGGAGATTGTGGTTGCGTTGTTGGTTCATCCTTGACTTTTAGGTTATTTGGTACCTAGACTTTCTGACTGCGATGATGATAAACTATGGATGCTTGTATGGTCGACATATTTTGGAATCGCTAGGTAAAGTAGATGATCTGAGAGGCATTCTGTTGCCGACGTGCTGCTAACAAGTCTCCAAGGGCTTCATTCCAAGCGACATCCTTCGAAACATTTTCTGAATCTTGGACTATTGTATTGAATGGGATGCGATGAGAAGTCCCTAATTACACTTCTGTCTGGTCATAGATCTGATTAGAGCTGCACAAGACCCGGTCTATTTTACCTGTACCGATCCGAAACCGAAAATACAAGAGTTGAACCGAAACGAACTCGGAGTTACCGTTACATGTACCGGTTCTGAAAGTTGATACCCGGAATAAGCCTGTACATGTATTGGTTTTGGGGGTATTCCCGGCCTGTACCGGACCCAAAGTCCCGGTAAATTAAAGTCGTTGATATTTTCTATGATATTAGATCCTAGCCGTCCCTCCTAGGTTTAGTCTATCTAGTATACTTCGAGCTAATTTCATTTTATTTTTTTATTTCTCTATCTGAAAGAGAACATCAGTAGTCTCAATTAGGGTTTTCACTCAATCTCCACAGATCGTCAAATCTCTTTGTACATAGGTATCAATTTTCACTCCCCCACAGATTCAAGGTTAGTCCTGGTTTGAATCTCAATTTTGGTTATCTTTGTTTACATAATCTGGTGATTAGAAAATTTAGAAATTTTCTTTGCTTGTTTTTCTACTGAATCTCTATAAAGTGATAGATATTTTCTGGGTTTCTTATGGTTTCTGTAATTACATAGTTTGAATAAAAGAATTAACAAGGATGATGAAACCGTAACTGAATCTTGGGTTCTTGTTTAATCATGAATGCTTTGTGATATTATTGGGTTTTAGTAATATAGAGTATGAATCATTTGGAGTTTTAAGATTGATTGGATTGTTGGTTGTTGGTGTACTATTTAAGGAATTTGGGATTTGTAATTTGTTTGCTTTGTATATTTCTATTTAGTTGATATGGAATTATGAATTAATGAAATGAATTTTTCTTGAATTTGGATTCCTTTGTTGTTTATGTTGTTTAGATGCAGTCTTGCAGAGGTTGTTTTGTTTTGTTTTGTTTTGTTATTAGTACTAGTATAATATTTGATTTAAATTCCAGAGAATAGTGAAGAAAATCTCTCTTACATCATAACTAAAGAAAATCATCTCAGCACTTTGCTTTACTCTATATTTCACTGCTTGCTACAGCTATGAACATCTACTTATTGATGTAGGTACTGATTTAGAAGTTGGAGTTCTTTTGTTGAGTCTGCATTCAGTAGAGTATGCAATTTCTATCTTAGATTAGCTTTCTTATGTGAATGAATGAGTATTACAAAGTGCAGCTGCAATTCTTGCTTTGCTTATGATCATAATGTTAACAATACCCATCTTTACTATTTTGAATGTAATCATGATGAGGATTAGAATTTTTCAAAACCCATTCGTAGAAAATTGATGTTTGAAACTACATATAAAATTTCCAAGTTTGCAGCTGCAATTCTTTTCTTGTTTTGATCCTGCCATTTCTGTTGGTTATAGGCTTATAGCTGATTATTTCTTTAGTTATGTTGTAACTCATTTTTCCGCAAGGGTACCAAGTGATTGAAGCTCTAGTCTAATGGAACTGATGGCAACATATAATATTTTTTACTTCTCTTGCAGGCCTTTGAGGTGCTAAATGGGGAAGCGCAAAGCACCAGATGATTCTAGTAATAGCATTGTAAGACCAAAAGAAACTGTTCCTACACCAAGTTCAACTCAAACTACAAGTACAACTGAAGTTGGATCATCCTCTTAAGCTGCACCTGACACGGATGGATATGAACCTACGCCAACAAGTACAACTGAAGTTGGTGACAACAAAAAGAAGCATGGTAAAGTGAGATCTAGTGTTTGGTTGGAGATAACCAGGATAAGTGACGTTCAAGCTGAATGTCATCATTGCAAGGGATTGTATGCTGCTAACAATGGCGTACATGGAACTTCTGGATTACATAAGCATTTGAGGAGATTCCTTAAAAATCCAAACATGAAGGTAGAGAAAGACAAGTGACAACAAACTCTGTTGATGCCACCCCCAAAACCAGGTGAAGATGGTAAACTTGTTACTCATTCTTACAGCTATGAAAAGTTAAGAAGGGCTCTTGTTGAGTGGATAATCAAGGATGAAATAACTTTTAGAGCAGTAGAAGGGTTAGGTTTTGTGGCAATGATGCAGGTGGAAGAGCCTAGATTCAAGGTTCCAGGGCGTATGACAATTTATAGGGATGTATTTAAGATGTATGTGGAAGAGAAGAATATCCTAAAAACTTATTTCTTGACATCTAAGTAGAGGGTATCTTTGACAACAGACACATGGACATCACCAAATAATTATAACTATATGTGTGTAACCATTCATTATGTTGATCACAACTGTAAGTTACAAAAGAGAATACTCATGTTTTGCCAAGTTGAAGGTCACATTGGTAATGCAATCGGTGAGAAGCTGGTGAAATGTTTAGAGGATTGGGGTCTACAAGATGTATTTGGTGTCACTCTAGACAATGTCAGCGCCAACAATGTAGCTATTAATCATGTGAAGAATGTTGTTATTAGCTGGACATGATCACCAATTAGAGCCAAATATTTACATGTAAGTCCATGTTACATTCTATCATGTTCTGCACTTGTTATTCATGTAATGTCTTGCTTTAGATATAGTGCATATCTGTAATATATCATTTCATATTATGCTTTTGTTTGATATCCTTGCTTGCACACATCTTTTTAAGAAATAACTCTCTGTTAATAGGTTGAAACCATGTCCAGGGATAAGAATTAGTGCCTAATGACCTCTTGGAAAAATAACTCTCTGTTATAGTTTACATATCTTCAATGTTATTGTTTATCATTCATCTTAGTCAAAATTAATACTTTGGTTTTGTTGTCAACTAAGCTACTGGAATATAGATATAAATGGTGACTGTTTAATGAACATAGCTTATCTAAGTATCTTTTTATGTTGCATTTTTAAGCATTGACTTTGACAGTATCTTTTTTGTTTTGTTCTTTCTCTAGGTGAGATGTGCAGCCCATGCTCTTGCTCTTGTCATCAAAGATGCAGTAAGGCTCTTTAATGTATCAGTTAGAAGAATAAGGTCAGTTGTAAAATACGTTCTTAGTTCTCCTTCTAGGCACGAAAAATTTAAACAATGTGCTTCCCTAGCAAAGGTAGATTGTAAGAAATCTCAAATTTTAGATGTGTACACTAGATGGAATAGCACTTACTTGATGTTAGACGATGCTGAAAAATATGAAAAAGTTTTTGCAATGTTAGCACAGATTGATAAGGACTTTCAAGAAAGGTTTATCTTTAAACAAGAAAAAGAATATGTTTTACCTACTGATGCTGATATTGAAGCAGCTATAGCTAGTGATGTTCTCATAGAAGATGTGTTTGAGGATATGGAAGAAGAGAAAGAGGTTGATGAGTTGGATCCAACAAGCAAGAACAAGGCAAAGATGAAGAATAAGAAGAAAAAGATCCCTCGTCAGCATGCTCCTTATCAAGAAGATTGGAAATATGCTAGAGGTCTTGTGAAGTGTCTAAAGGTATTCTTCGATGCTAATGTCAACTTTTCAGCATCTACACAAGTCACTACTCATATATTCTTATGGCGATTATTACTCATCAATGAACAATTAGTAGAATTTAAAAACAATATAGCATCAGATCCTTTTATTGCTCGTATGTCTCGTCTAATATGTGCTAAGTACCATAAGTATTGGGGTGTGTATGAAATAATGAATTATGTAATGTTTATTGCTCATCTGCTGGATCCAAGAGAGAAACAAAAGGGTTTGGAGTTTACTCTTAATTGTTTGTATGAGAATAATACATGGGAGGTTCAAATAGTTATGAGAAAGGTGAAATTAGAATTTGAGGAACTCTTTGAAGATTATAAGTCTTTGTATTTAGTTCATGAGGAGGGGTCAAGTAGTGATGCTCATACTTTTGCCAATCTAGTTAGTGTGCAATCTCATGGTCTATTTGCTAGAATTTAATCAAGGAGGAAACAGCATTGGGACAGCCCAAGTTGTGTTGAAGAGGCAAGAACAAGTGAGCTTGACAGGTATTTAACAGATGTGATTGAAGGTGGAATATGTGAAATAGGTCAACCCGACCAGTTTGACATATTGTCTTGGTGGAAGGCTAATGCAAGCAGGTATAAAATACTTTCATACATGGCAAGAGATATATTAGCCATGCATGTTTCTTCAGTGGCCTCTGAATTAGTTTTTAGCACTGGGAAGCGCGTGTTGACTCCATGGAGAGCTTCTTTATCTAAAGGACAGTTGAAGCATTGCTCTGTACGCAAAGCTTTCTTCAAAAGACCATTGCTCTTGATCTTCTATGTGACTATATACCTGATGATGCTGTTGAAGATGAGGCATGTAATATATTGGGTTTTCTTCTATTTAATAGTACTTACTTTTCAAGTTTTCTTGTATTGCTTGCTTACTTTCTTGTTTTACTTTTTTGTTCCATGTTGCAGCCATATGGGATTCTCTGCTAAAAACAACTTAAAGTAAACTCCATGTCAGTGCAGCCAGTTCCATTGTTCGAGAAGTACCCCATCCTTTGCAAGGATTGTATTTCATTTCTTGTCGTAGACAACATACTTATGGAAATATTGTTTTTACTTTTTAATACTATGTTTTAATGTTGAACTTTGAAAATAAGTGATACTGTGATGTTTTAAACCTTAACTTTGAACTGAAGTGTGTGAACTTAATGTTGTTATTTTGAACTTTGTAATGTTGAACTTAGTCTTAGACTCTTAGCTTGTTACTTTACCGTCATACAATTTATACATACTATACCGGAGTGGAACTGGACTGGTCTTATAGGTACAGGTACAAGTCTAGGTATAGGTCCTCAAATTGAATAACCGGTCAACTCCGTGTACAGGTACCGGGTTCAACTGAAAACTGGACTGTACCGGCTCATGTGTAGCTCTAGATATGATGGCATGGCTGGATATGTGAATATCTCTGCGCCGTGCTTTTGGAATCTTTGATGCAGTGCACAGCTTCATGTTAAGAAATTCATGTGGCTCATAAATTTCTATTGCATTTGTTGGTAAGGTGGTTGACGGATTGATGAAGGCGGTAATCTTTTGGATTCGTCATTTGTTGATCAGTGAGCGGGAGTGGCACCTGATAGCTCTGCATTGCACCTAACTTATGACAGCCCATGCACCCCTTTTATAGGAAATTGGAAATCTAGAAACATCGAATTTAACTTTGTCGACGATGTACGTTTCCATACAGGTTTTGGGTAGGTGGTATTGAGTTATGAGTAGGTGATACGGAAAACATGGTGTAGATGGTATGCGTGGCTTGCTAAGGCGCGACTTTCCACGACTTTCCTCTTCGATTCTCCACTAATAGCAACGCTTAGGAATGGCTGAGCCAAATACTGCTTGTTAGTCAGGCTCCTTCCAGACAAGGAGGTGGTGATATCCTTGCACTACATCTTTGAAGAGTGGTGACCTTGTTACGGTCATGACTTCTTGGTTGGTTTTCCCTTCTGAGTTGAAAGGTTCTCGACAATGAAGGGATTCCGTGTGTTGAGCCTCAGTCCCCAAGTGTGGTTTTCGTGGTACTATCTTGTATGATCGGTGAGTTGACCATGATAAAGATATCATCTTGCCTCTATTACTTCTTTCATGTGAAACTAAAATATGGAGAAGTACGGATTACCTTTGTAGTGATTGTTGCTATGGTAAAGCTCTGGCTGGTATTAACAAATGAACAACAATAGTTCTTGGTAGCAATTGTGATCAGAAGAGACTGTGTTTTCGTGGGAAAAAATACAAGATGGCAGGTGCTTGGATGGCTACGGTCACGATCCTTGACAGGGAGGAGTGGTGACTACGGGTATAGATCTTGGCGAGGAAGAGTGATAGCTACTGGATATTGAAAGGAAGGAGCGGCAGGTACGAGCACGAACCTTGGATGACCACGGACATGAATATTAATGGGCTTTGATAACTCATGTATGTGAGTTTAAATATTTTTCGGTGAAGCGGCGGCTTTGGGAGAGAACGTCGAAGCGGCTCCTGGAGCGAAATGTTGAAGTGGTTCCTGGAGAAAAACATTGAAGCGGCTTCTTGAGAGAATGTTGAAGCGGAGCGGCTTCTGGAGCGAAACGTTGAAGTGGAGTGGCTTCTGGAGATAAACGTTGAAGTAGAGCAGCTTCTGGAGAGAAACGCTGAAGTGGAGTGGCTTCTAGAGATAAATGTTGAAGTGGAGAGGCTTCTGAAGAGAAATGTTGAAGCGAGGCAGCTTTTGGAGAGAAATGTTGAAGCGGATTCCGGAGCGAACTCTAGTGAGGGTTCCATTAACCATTGACTTTCGAAAAACGAGTTGATACGATATGACAGATGGGAAGATGACATACAAATAGTCACCTTTCAGGTGAGTAGGGGTTAGGAGTCCCCATTTACGTTTACAAGCCATGTGAACAGAGTCCCCAAAAAGTATTGATGCACAACTCCACCAATTTATGTTCATTCACATATGGATCATGGCAATCTAACGCCTGAATTCTGAACCCCTTGACATAATCATTCGGATGTTCGTTGTTTTGCTCCTTCTGAGTTGTGGCCATGTCCGTCTGAGTTTTGGTAAGAAATTTATGTTTCTCCATTAAATCTACAAGAGGTTGGCTTCCTCTGTCTCCTCTAGTCTATCGTCCTGATGGAGGAGTGGAAGTAGCTCTGGTGACAACCGGGGGCGTCATAGTTGAAGAAACACTAGGAGAGGCGATAGCGGCTGTAACACTGGTGATCAGAGGTGTAACGCCTGAGGCAACATTTCTTGTGCCGCTGGTGTTGATCATGCTGACAGGTGGTACATTGATGTCACTGGAAGGAACGTTGATATCAGGGTTTGTTGCTAACCCGGACTTTAACTCTACATATTGAATTTGAAATTGGAAAAATGAAATTGAGAATTAAAAACTGATATTGCAACCGAGAGATTAATCTCCCACTGTGGTCGCCAATTATTTGTGGGTGAAAACTTCTTCTGCTGATTTTGGTAATTTTGGGTGTGTGGATAAGAAACGAATCTAAACACTAAACAACGCACTGTACGGGAGTATTTATGATTCGAGAGATCAATCTGTACAATCCTGTCCTAAACCAAGAAATGGACGTTCCAGGCTTGCTTCGGTCACAAAGTAAAGGAGAAGGGTTGGTCTTAGGGAGGGAAACGAAGAGAGTGTTGAGACCAGATTGGTTAATTCTGAATATGTGGCTTGTTTTATGACTTGTATCAGAAAGTGGAACTGGCTTGCAGAGTGAGAAGTTATCAATTCTTGGTGATTTCTGGATACTATGTTGTTGCCGACCAAAAACCTTCTTTTTGGTGGAAAATAGGTGAAGCCTATTTATACAAGTCATATTGAAACATACCCTGGGTTTCGTAGGAAGTGGAAACGATTGAGTGATGGAAAAATAGATTAACGTGTAACTGTCAGACATTATGCTTCCATGATGAAGTAAGTGAATTCGTGTAACTGTCAAACATTATGCTTCCATGATGAAGGAAGTGAATATGTTTACACCATTACATTTCACCACCACTAATTGTCCCATTTCATGACACTTCTTGTAACGGGCACATTGCACGCCACACGCTGTAAACCGCCAGACCAATACCCACATGAGCATCCCTCAGTTTGTGACATGTTTTATATCTCGAGTGTTTTCGTGGAAAACATGTAGCACTTTGCTAGTGTGGCAAGTCAAAGTCAAGGGACTTACTGCAGGAAAATATCATGTAATACTATAAGGCTCGTTTTGGCTAGTCTCCTAAAACTTGCCACAGGTTTGTCATCTCGGTGGCGAACTTCGATGGCTGAGATCACATCTCATGAAGGGGGTAGCCGTTGATTATGGATACCTTGTGTTTGCGCTGGACAATGGTGCAGTGGCATTTTGGTGTACGCCAATGAAAATTTGGCATGGATCATGTATGCCACTGGTACGATGGTGCAGGTGGCGCCTGACGTAGCCATGGCCACTAGATTTAGGAAGTTGGTCGCCTGAAACTTTCCACAAGTCTGTCAGCTCGGTGGCGAACTTGGATGGCTGAGATTGCATCTCATTAGGAAGGATGGCCATTTATTATGGCCGCATCTTGTTGTATAGAAAAGTGGCGCCATTGGCACAGCCGTGGCGCTGTGGTATGGACAAAACTAGGATTTGGCTCTGTGGCCAAAATTAGGGCTTGTCAGCATAGCCAAGGCTAAGATTTGGTTCCATGAAATTAGGGCTTGGAGGCATGGCCAAGGCTAGGATTTGGCGCCATGGCCAAAATTAGGGCTTGGGGGCGTGACCAAGGCTATAATTTGGCTTCGTGGCCAAAGTTAGGGCTTGGCGGCGTGGCCAAGGCTAGGATTTTGCGTCGTAGCCAAAATTAGGGCTCGGCGGCGTAGCCAAGGCTAGGATTTTGCGCCGTGGCCAAAATTAGGGCTTGGCGGCGTAGCCAAGGCTAGGATTTTGCTCCTTGGAAAAATTAGGGCTTGACGGCGTGGCCAGTGCTAGGATTTGGCATCGTGGCCAAAATTAGGGCTTGGTGGCGTGTCCAGTGCTAGGATTTGGCGTCGTGGCCAAAATTAGGGCTTGGTGGCGTGGCCAATGCTAGGATTTGGCGTCGTGGCCAAAATTAGGGCGTGGAGGCATGGCCAAGGCTAGGATTTGGCGGCGTGGCCAAAATTAGGGCTTGGCGGCGTGGCCAGGGATAGGATTTGGCGTTGTGGACAAGTCTAGGATTTGGCGTCGTGGCCAAAATTTGGGCTTGGCGGCGTGTCCAAGGTTAGGATATGGCGTCGTGGCCAAAATTTAGGCTTGGTGGCGTGGTCGAGTCTGAAGTGGATCGTGGCATGTTACTATGGCAGAGCGGCATGTTGGCATGCCGATTAATATGTTGTTGTGGAAGGGCGCATTTGGCTTGCCAGTTAGCATGGTGGCGCGGCAGGGTGCGTTTGGCTTTTAATGTATGGTGTCAAGTTTATAGCGACTTGATTGGTCAATAAAAGGGGTCGGCCAAATAATAAGGCGCGATTAGACTTGAATAACCGAAACCTCACTTCGATAAGTCTAACTAAGATCAGAATTAACTTAGTTTCTCTTATCCGGAATTGAATTGGACTAAACAACTCATCTCGTACACCAACGAAGTATGTTACTTGATAAAAAGGTTCAGACTTAACCAAACACAATAGGATTCACTTATCAAGTAAATAGGAATTAACGTTTGTGTGATTTACTTTAATTATAATAATATAATTATAATGCGGATATATAAAGTAAATGACACGGCAAGATTTTATTAACGGGGAAACCGCAAATGCATAAAAACCCTGGGACCTTGTCCAGAATTGAATACTCTCAGGATTAAGCCACTACACAAAATTACACCTAACTTCGTATAGTTGAGACCAAGCAACTAAACCTATAGTTCACCTAGTTCCGTCTATATTCCCATGCCTCCAACTTATAAATAATCCACGTACTTGGAACAATTCCTTTGGTTCGTATTCCAAACAGTAAAGGAACAACAAATCTGTTTGGTATCAACTCTATTCAACCAAGTGATATGAGTCAGACAAAGGCTCTTCTGTTTATCTTAACATAAACTCCTTCGTCAGGTCCTTAGATCTATCTTATATTCAATGACCGAAGTAATCGTTTAAGATTAAGCCAACAACACTCTTAATCCAAAGAATTGTGTTGATGCAGATATACTCAATTAATCAATCCTATCTATCACAAGGATAAACCGATTATTAATTGGATCCTCTCTTACCGAAACAAGTATTATGCACACCAAAGATTATAAACCCAAGTCATATCTTCAATATCTTCTTTGTCTTCAAATCTTCTTAAATCTTCAATAAAAACATTCACACAATCATTTGAATCTCTTGTGATCAATCACGCACAGAACGGAGTCTGTTAACAATGGATTATCACAAGATCGTCTTTAGAACTAACAACAGTCTAAAGATCCCTGTCGAAACTCTGAACTAGTTTGAGTGAATCTTATATCAGAAGAGAAGATTCTCAATCATAAACAAACTAGGTGCAATCAGATTTCAACCACCGTTAGTCAATCAAATCAATGAAAACAAAAGATAAACCGCAATTATCTAGTTTCCCACCAACGGTACACGCTAGAGCTTCTCAATCCCAAAGAAGACTTTAAACTGAGCGGCCGTAGATTTCGCCTAATTAGGTTACTCTCCTCTCTGAATAGGCGGCTACACCAGTAACAACAATAAAGGAGGAAGTTTGTTGTTACGAAGGATTAGTTTGCTAGAAAGGCAAACTTCAAGTATTTATAGACAAGGAAGTTTGGACACCAAGGAATTTCCAAAACCAAAAATATTCTCGAGATATTCATTAAAGCACAAATTCGGTTTCCATAATTCATGGAAATGCTCTGTCCAAAAATAATGATAGAAATCTCTCGAAAAATCTAATTAGTAAATGCACATTACCAATTCTTATATTTCCCTACAAATTGAAGTTAATTACCTTAATTAAAAGATTCTTAACTTACTTATGTTTCGATCTTGGGATTCTCTTCCCTTAGCTATTAAGGAATAACTTTGAACAATTAAAGAAATAAACATTCACATCACGTGTTCAAAGTATGTCGACATCCTTACTTTGTAAGTTTTATTTCACAATTACAACCTTGAAACCGATTTGCCGCACTTCCAAACAAGTTTAGAATTGGTTCATCTGACTTTCAAGAACTATGTGATTGATCAAACAAACATTCAATCACAATCATGGGTTTAATGGTTCTACCTTCCATGTGAGTATTGTGCATAGTCACACTAGCTTTCCAAAATTTGGTTAACTAGGTACTAGGATCGGTTCCCCACATATATATGGTATCTAACTTATATGTGTTGCACATGTCTATAGGACCGGTTCCCCTTTGCCTTAAAAAGTGTTGAACATGTCCATAGGATCGGTTCCCCTTTCTGCTATAAACCTTACTCCACCCTATACAAGGATCGGTTCCCCTTTGTGATGTACTTCACCTCTTACTAGGATCGGTTCCCCTTTCCCATATTTGGTCAGATATAAAATCACAAACCCGATCATACCATCTCAGGTGATTACTTAAGATCGGTTTCATTAATAAAAGTCATTCCAATACATAAGTCAGGCCTTTGTGAATAGTTCTACGAAGAACACAAACAAGTTGTGAGCAATTATATCCAATCACACATATTGGTTGTTCATAAGATATGCAATGAATAACAAAACCAATAACAACTAGAAATTTCTTTTTTGGTTCACAAAAAAGTTTATGAACTTATTTCCTTAGAACACATGTAAAAAATTGTTCCCTAGGATGAAATCCACACCTCATACCCATACATAATCACAATAGCATCCAAATAATTATGGCGATGTCTTATCTACAAAGTTTAATGGTTAAGCAATAAACCTCGTATTGTATTCCTTAATACTATGTCTATCTAGAGTTCAAATATGCTTCGTAGTTTTGTTTTAATTATGCACAACTTGAAAGATACGTTAGGGAATGAAACAATTCAAGTCAAATATCACTAACCTCAAGTGAAAGGATGATTATTATCGTTGTAGCTCCTTACTTCTTCACATCTTCAAGACTTCGTAATACTTGTAATTTCTCATATCCTAATACTTTCAAGCTAACCTATACGAAGTTGACTCTAGTACATAATTAAATGACTATTAACATGAGTTTTGATTTACTAAAATATGACAACCAAACTTGACATACTAACGCTTGGTGGGTTCAACCGATCCATGCTCTAACATTATCTACAAGATTACTAAAATTTCATGTTGAGCCAGGTTCCTGAAAAATCAAGCATTCAATGATACTTTCTTCACATGAATTTTTCTCTTGTGCTCTAAACCTTGTTTATTGCAGTACTGAAAAATATATATCATAAAAAAGTGTAGTACTAAAAATATTTTTGTGCTTTCTAAAGATGTTCGTTACCCTTAAAAAGTTCGTGTTTTAAAACCGAATAAGAATGACGGTTTACCATTGTACCTGTCATATTGGGTCCGTACGGAAACCCTAATTTCTAAGAAAATTCAAGAACCGTCATCCAAGGAGTTCCGCCACGAAGCATGTCTTTTATGTTACAAATTCTTGAAAGAATGGAAGAAGCTATTCGCAGTAGTATTGAAACAAGGAAATAAGCAAACTCTAGTATGGATGATGAAGTGGTTGAGTTACCTGAAGATCTTCCTAGCGTGAATTTTTATTTCGCTTATGATCATCAATATGTTGAACGTGAAGAGCTGATCACTGCAAACATTGTTTATGATTTTCTTAAAATAATTTAAGGAAGCAAAGTTGGAACTTGTTGAAATGCTAAAAGGTCTAGACATGGTACGAATTGAGTTGAAAAAGGTTTATGCTGACCTTGTTCTCATGAAATCTCATGTTTGTGATCTTCTCAATGAGGATATTTTCTCTGAAGAGTTCGTGGATACAGTTGATGAAAAATTCAAGGGTCTCAATTGATATGTGTTTAAAACACCTTTATATTTATCTATTGTTTATGCTTTCTTTGCGATTTTTCCTGTAAATTATGTATCTTATGTGCGCTTTTGAGTTATATAGGTGCAATGGAGTCATTAGAACAAAAAGAAGTGGAACTCGCTCAAATCCAGAATTTTTTCTCAACATCTTGAAGAGGAAGAAAAGACGAAGCCACCGGTGAAAGAATGAGATCACTTCGACGTCATACAAGAAAGTTACGAGAAAAAGATCAAACAGGCTATCGGTTTTATGGAACTGACATGCCAAATGAACTGGTGGGCCCTTATCCAAATCTGGGGCTCGTAAATCCAATTTTTTACAAAATACCAGAATTTTAGTGAAGAAATCATTTTTCTTCTTCTGCCTAAACTGATGGCGGCTCCATTGTTAATAGAGAAAGAAAGAGAGAAGGAATCAAAGTCAGGGTTTTGAGTTGAACTCCAGGAATCAGTAGAAGATCATACTGTTGTAAGGAAGTATGATTCTGAGCTTTTAGAAGACATGGAACAATTGGTTGAATTGACTGGTTTTGGCTAGGGTTTTGTTGTGGGAATTGAATTAAGAAATTGGAGTTAGGGATTGAGGTGAAAAGCTGATTTCTGAGTTTGGGTTGATCTAGATTTTGAATTTGGCAGAAATTATGCATCCACTACTACAACAGCTGTGATACCGAGATTTACAGTTTTTGAGTCGACTTTGAGAAGAATTTATGGTTCTGTAACTGCATATTTGGGATTCGTTGGTATGATGATGATGATGAAGGGATCGAAGTAATCATGGGTCTAGTTGAGAGTTGGTGTATCTAAAATGATGGTGAACTGATGGTGTTGTTGTTTCTCATGGTTGTGTGATTGTAGTCAGGTCAATGTGTTCTTGAGCCGGGAATTACAGAGAAGTAACTGGTGATGGCTTGAGATAAGATGAGTGTCTGAAGCTCAGTGTTGCAGGTGGTTGGGAAAATGGGTACTGTGGTTGCAAGGTGGAGAAACTGAAGTTGCAGCTGCAGTTGGTTATGGTGGCAATGAGCTACAAGACTGGTGGAGAGTCATATGTCTATGGATGAATGATGATTCTTTGGTGATATATGGCTCAAAATTTTGAATGTATGAAACTGCAGAGAAGAGCATTGGAACGATGGGTTTGTGTTATGGTTTGAATGGCTTGAGGCTGAGCTGTACATTGATATTGGAGCTGTGATGATACTGAGACAGTGGCTGATGCTGATACTTAGAGTTGGTGTTATAGTTGGGAGAATGGTTTGAGTACTATGAGCAAAGAAAGAAGATGTGTGGGATGAGTTTTGCACCACAGAATAGAGATATGCAATGTAGATGAATGTAATGGCCTGAATTGTTCATGGGTATTTAAGATGCAGTTCAGGTGTTGGTTATGGGTTCGGGAAATGGAAATTGCAATTGAAGAACAACAAGTTACAGAAGATAAAGTGGTGCTGGTTGTGTATGCCGCTGAGACAATGATACTTGAATTGACAGGAGTTGTAGGCAGTGATAGAATGGGATTATGGAGATGGTGCTGTATATTTTTGTTAGTTGAGATGCAGAGATGCTATGTCAGGTGGAATGAAGCATTGACAACAAGAAGATGCAGATGGTTTGAACTGGAACTAGATGGTTGAGAATATTGCAGTCAACGTGTGCAGCTGAAGTGGTTTTGCAGTAACAGAGAATGAGGACTGAAATGGCAAAGGTTTTGGTGTAGATGCTACAGAAGTTGTACATGGGTTGTGCAGTTGCAACTGAGGATGGTGGATGTCCGGGACTATGAAGGCATGGGATTTAACTTGCAGGGATTTGTGGCTTGTTCTAATTATTATTGATGGTGTTGGCTGCCTGATGGAAGTGAAGCTGGTGCTATGATAAGGAACCATTGAATGAAGCAATTGCAGGAGACAGTGTAGCTGAACTGAGGCTTTGGGAGAAGCTGCAGCTGGTGGAAAGAAAAGGAGTTGTTGTTAGCAAAGGGTGATTCAAGAGTTCGCTGGATGGTGTATGGAATAATTGCAGGTTGTTATGGGATCTGCAGTCAACTAAATATGATTACAGTGAACAAATGGAGTGTGCATATGCTGCAGATATAGCCAGAGAAGTAATAGAATGTTGCAACAAGACTGCAGAAACAGTGCGAAAAGCGAGCAAAAATGGTGAGCCGGTGGTACTAGTTCCGGTTTCCGGATTTTGGAACCGAAACTGGGGATCGTAATGTTTCAGTGAATCATGAAGGGGGTGCGAGTCGGATGCAAGAGTCGGCCGCATCATGTATGAGTTTGGAGTCACACTTTTGGGTACGTTTTCGCAACAACTAAGAAGTTGGGTTAGATGGTTTTTTTGAATCTATGAACTACAGAGAAGTAGAGTTGAGCTACTGGGAGTATGCACTTGCTGGTGACAGATTCTGATGGCTCAGTGGCCTGAGACAATTTTCCGGTGACAAATTCCGGCGACCGGTGACCGGATTCCGGTGATGACGTCGGCAATTCGTTGACCCGGTTTTGGACCCAGAATTTCCAGAAGATATGTTTACACACATGGGCTTGGTGGACTACTTGGAGATGGGTTTTGATAAAAGAGTATCCTTTTGGAATTGGATAAGCATATAAATAGAAAATCTTTCTATAAACCTATATATCTCCATTAGGGAGACTCCTACTTGTTGTCTAGGTTTCACATGATAGTTCTTCTTTGCTTTCTATGATGATTTCCAAAAACACAAGTAACTAATTTATTTTTATTTGTTAAAGATGTAGTCGGATTTTGCAAGCATGTTTTTGATATGATGAATTAGTTTTCTCTACATATTATCGTTTGATTTCTACTGCGTATAATAATTGCATGATTGATGTATTGCAATATGGTTGAATGTTTGTTTGGTTGAGTCTAGAATTGATTGAACATACATCTATATCTATAGCTAATTTAGAGTTCATCATCGAGCGATAACCTTGAATACGAGTAGCATGATATGATTATAGTTTGTAGTGATACATCCTTGTAATCATATGTTGAAAATGACCTTTGTTCGAATTGTTTGCGCAATGTATTTCAATTGCATTGATTAGCCTATTTAACAAAAATTGATGCTCCTAGGAATTGAACTTAATTAGCGCAAGGCGTTAGGTTATTCTTTAGGTAGAATTCACATATGCAGCTCTAATGTGTGTGTTGATGACTTAGGAAATTTATGGAGTATTCTTGCAATAAGGTATTCTAGGGATTTTGATGATAGCGAGATTAAATATGAATTCTAGTCATACATTCAATACTTGTTTACAATTGAAGATGAAACCTTTATCCAATATTTTCACCTTATTGATTTGCGTGTTTACTTTTTATTGTTTTCCTTTTATTTTATTTTAGTTTATAAAAATCAAAAAACCCCCATTGTTTTATATAGGAAACCAAAACAACTTGACAACCAAGTTGTAGTATACTGAAGTACCATTACAAGGATGGAAGTGATAAATTGAGCAGCAAGCTGCTTTCTCTCTGCAAGCAGAGCCTAACTTTCAAGATAAAAGCACAAATTAGTTTTTCATTAATTCCCAATCAATAACCGAGTTTGGTTCTTAAACCCCCAATGACAAAAAAAGCTAACAACGGCTATGAGTACATCAAATGTAAACACGAAACTCGAGGAATTCCTAATCTCTCTAACTCGGACAGCAAGACTGAGTTAACCCGGCAGGACTCGGCAGAGAGTCATGTATGGGTACATGAGAATTCCCCTCCCTTAAAATATCCTTGTCCTCAAGGATGAAATATGGAAACTGTGCTTTAATGTGAGAGATATCTTCCCAAGATGCATCTTCAACAGAGGAATTCGACCATTGCACTAAAATATGAGGAATAGAGGACTTACTCTTGAGTGTGAGACGAGTATCTAAGATAGCTACCGGTTCAACAACATAGTGAACTTTATCATCCACCACTGGCAGCTGAGGTAAAGTAGAAGCTTTGATTCCAATGTGTTTCTTCAGCTGGGAGACATGGAACACTGGATGGATTCTTGAGCCCACCGACAATTGTAATTTATAAGCCACTCTACCAATTCTCTTCAGCACTTCAAATGGTCCAAAATATTTAGCAGAGAGTTTGAAATTCCTACAAATGGCGACTGAGGACTTCCTGTAAGGTTGGAGTTTAAGAAAAACTAGGTCACCCACAACAAACTCTTTGTCTTGTCTCTTCTTGTCTGCAAACATTTTCATTCTATCTTGAGCTTTAATGAGATCATCCTTTAGAAGCTGGAGCATAGAATTTCTTTCCTTAAAGTAAGATTCAACTGAAGCAATGTAAGTGGTTGCAGGAATTGGGAATATCATGTGAGGTGGCTGATAACCATAAAGTGCTTGAAAGGGAGACATTTTCAAGCTGGTGTGATAGTTTGTGTTAAACCACCATTTAGCAAGAGGTAACCATTGAGACCACTATTTAGGTTTAGAGCTTGTCATACATATGAGGTACTACTCCACACATGCATTAGTTCTCTCCGTCTGCCCATCGGTTTGAGGGTGGTAAGTAGTGCTGAGCTTGAGAATGGTTCCCTTGGATTTGAATAAATCTTTCCAAAACTGACTCACAAGATTTTTGTCCCTGTCACTGACAATGGAGCTTGGCATGCCATGGAGCTTGAAAATGTGGTTCAGAAATTCTCTAGCCACAGATAAGGCTGTGAATGGGTGACTCAAGGGAATAAAATGACTGTATTTTGTAAGTCTGTCAACAACTACCAGAATGACACTTTTGTGATTAGATAATGGAATTCCCTCAATGAAATCCATTGATATGTCTTGCCATGCTGTGTCAGGAATGGGTAATGGATGTAAAAGACCAGCAGGGAAGGTAGAGTTGCCCTTGTTACATTGGAAAACTTCACAGGTAACCACAAATTGGAGAAAATATCCTACTTTATTTTGGGCCAAAAAATGAGATTTAGCTCTATGGTAAGTGCCTAGCATACCTGAGTGGCCTCCAACTGCAGAAGAGTGCAATGATTGAATAATAGATAGTCTAATATTGTTGCTTGAACCAATATAAAATCTGCCTTTAAACCTGAGAATGCCTTGGACATAAGAGAATGGTGACTGAGATGGAGATATGAGCAGATGGGAAATGTGTTGTTGCACAATGGAATTAGATGCATAGCTGGATATGATATCTGTGGTCCATTGAGGGGTGCTGAGAGACATAGCATGGCAAGCTGTAGAATAAGTAGGGAGTCTTGTCAGGGCATCAACAACAGTATTATCCAATCCTTTTTTGTAGTGAATGATGTAATCAAAGCCCAATAATTTGACCAACTATTTTTTCTGAAGGGTGGTGGATATTCTTTGGTCCATCAGATATTTGAGGCTCTGGTGGTCAGTTTTGATGATGAATTGGTTATGTGACAAGTAATACCTCCATTTCTGAACAACCATAACAATGGATAGGAACTCCTTCTCATAAGTAGAGACAGCTAAAGATTTAGGTCCAAGAGGTTTACTGAAAAAAGAGATTGGTCTGCCTTCATGCATAAGTACATCTCCTACACCTCTAGCACAAGCATCAATTTCTAATGTGAATGTCTTGGAGAAGTCAGGTAAGGCTAGAACTGGGGCCTTAGTCATGGCAGTTTTCAGATCACAGAAAGTTGTGTGTGCTTCTTCACTCCAATGAAAAGCATCTTTCCTGAGCGTATCTGTTAGGGGTTTGGATATAGTACCAAACCCTTTGATGAATCTTCTGTAATAACCTGTCAAGCCCAAAAAACCTCTTAATTTCTTCAATGTGACAGGTAAAGGCCATGTTTGCATTGCTTCTATCTTTTCAGGGTCAGCAGCTACTCCTTGAGCAATAATGAGGTGCCCCAGATAGTCTAGTTGTGGTTGAGAAAATACACATTTGGAGAGATTAGCATATAGTGAATGTTCCCTCAAAACTGTAAAGACCTGCTGGAGATGAATAAAGTGTTCTTCCATGGAAGAACTGTAGATTAAAATGTCATCAAAAAACACCAACACAAATTTCCTTAAGTAAGGTTGGAAAATATCATTCATGAGAGCTTGGAATGTGGCAGGTGCATTAGTCATCCCAAATGGCATCACTCTGAATTCATAAAGTCCATGATGGGTTTTGAAGGTTGTTTTATGGATGTCAGGGACATAGACTCTAATTTGATGGTAGCCAGACCTTAAGTCAATCTTATAAAAAATGATAGCTTTCAATTCATCAAGTAGTTCATCAATAAGGGGTATATGGAACTTATCTTTGACAGTAAGGTCATTGAGTTTTCTATAATCCACACAGAACCTCCATGTGCCATATTTTTTCTTAACCAAAAGAATAGGAGAAGCAAAAGGGTTGTTACTCTTCTGTATAAGACCATCCTGAAGCATTTAATGAACCATGTTATCTACCACATATTTGTGAATATGAGGACATCTGTATGGTCTCTGTGAAGTAGGTTGAGAGTCTGGCTTAAGAGGTATTTTGTGGTCCAAGGTTCTGGAAGGTGTTAATGTAGAGAGTTCATTAAAGATATCAGAAAAAGAGTGTAATACATTAGTGACTGCAGTGGGTATAGGAAAAGGTGGTGATGTGGATATAGCAAAGAATTGGACTATCAATGTAGGAACCTTACTCTTAATATATTTTCACAAGGAAGAAGCATCCATAAGGCTAATAGAAGGGTTAGCAGAACTTCCCTGGAGTGTAATGTGCTTGCCTTGATGAAGAAAAGACATTTTGAGATGAGAAAAATTGAAGGTGATGTCTCCCAATTGGTGAAGCCAATCATCTCCCAAAACCATGTCGTATCCCCCAAGTGGTAAGACTCGCAAATCAAACGAGAAGGTAGATCCCTGCATATCCCATTGAAGGTTTTGACATAACCCTTGACTAACAGTGTTGTCACCATTTGCCATAGTCACCATCATTTGTCCAGTAGGAGAAACATGAATGCCCAATTTCTCAGTGAGGTGAGAATCCAAAAAACTGTGTGTACTCCCTGTGTCTATTAAGACCATAATAGGTTGTTGTTTTAAGGTGCCAGCTATGCGAATAGTATCATGGAAAACATGACCTGTTAAGGCATGCAGAGAAATTTCAATAGATGAGTCACTAGTGCTAGGAGAAGCAACTAGAGATGCCATAGCTGAGAGTTGTTCTTGTTCTGCCATCTCTTCATCAGTGATCAACATGAATAGTTGCTGAGATTTACATATGTGTCCTGGGCGATAAAATTCATCACAATTATAGCAAAGCCCTTTGTCTTTTCTGTGCTGCATTTGGATATAAGTTAGGCGTTTGATAGGGGGCAAAGAATTGTCTAGTGAGGTTTTAGTTGGGGTAGGTGGATGAGTTACAATAGGTTTTGATGAAGGGGTGCTGGGTTTGAAAGTAGAAGTAGATGAAGATGGAGAATAAAAGGATTTGAAGGTAGATGGTGGATGAGACATAGTTAATGGGGTTGGTGTAAAAGGTTTAGAGTAAGATCTGATGGATTTATGATGATGTTGCAAAGATGCCTGTTGCATTCTGGCTAGAAGGAAGGCCTTGGAGGTAGTATCAGGGTTAAACATTTGGACATCATTCCGGATTTCTTCTTTTAATCCACTTATAAAACTCAAGGTATAAAAGCTCTCAGGTAAGGAGGGATTATTATCAACCATATAACTTTTGTAATGCTCCCATTGATCATAATACTCTTCAACTGTAGTAGTTTGAGACAGTTTATTGAAGCTACCTACATAATTATCTTGTGTAACATCTTCAAATCTTGCACATAAGTCTCTAACAAAAGTATTCCAATGAATTAGATCTTTCCCTTGTTGATAATTCAAAAACCATGGATCCACATGTGAATCAAGATGGATTGCAGCCGTATCCACACATTCATCATCAAGAAATTTGTGAAGATGAAAATATCGTTCACATTTAAGAGCCCATCCACGAGGATTAACACCATTGAATCTTGGAAAATCAACTTTAGGATTACGAGTAAACTTACCCAAATCTCGGTTACCCAGTCGATTGACTAAAGTGCGAAATCCAGTATGATATTTATCTGGATCGATGGTAGACTCAGCGTTAGATCTGGATATGGGGTTTGAGGAACTCCAAGGAATTGAATAATATCATGCAGGTCAGACTTCATGGCTGCAAAATTAGAATCGAGACGAGTAACACAAGTAGTAAGACTACCAATAGAGTCTGATTGTTGATGGAAAGTAAGGGAAATCTGGCTAACAGTGGTGGTTAGATGATTCAAATTGTTGTTGACTCCAGCTACTGTGAGTTTTTCCGCCATTAGAACAGGTCCAGGAAGGAAAATCTGATTCCAATTGTAGTATACTGAAGTACCACTACAAGGATGGAAGTGATAAATTGAGCAGCAAGCTGCTTTCTCTCTGCAAGCAGAGCCTAACTTTCAAGATGAAAGCACAAATTAGTTTTTCATTAATTCCCAATCAATAACCGAGTTTGGTTCTTAAACACCCAATGACAAAAAAATCTAACAACGGCTATGAGTACATCAAATGTAAACATGAAACTTGAGGAATTCCTAATCTCTCTAACTCAGTCTCTAACTCAGACAGCAAGACTGAGTTAACCCGGAAGAACTCAGCAGAGAGTCATGTATGGGTACATAACACAAGTCCTCTCTGTGGGAATGATCCTTTCTTTCCCTTGCTTCATTATATATTTTGAGTAGTAAGAAAGTGTAATTTATTTTTGACGCCTACGACAGCGATCATCAATACCAATGAAGAGTCTGGAAAAATCTAGCTTATCTTGTTTTCGTTCAAGTACTAGGAAAGTTCTTGTGAGAATTTATTCTTGCATTCAAAAAGGATAACTATGGTTTGGTATAGCAAATATTGTGATTACACAATCTATTTCCAATGATTTTTATCTTGCATATTTTTAGATTTATTTATTTAAATTCTAGAGTTTTTGGAAGATGAACTTGCACTACTTAATCATTATTGGTTTAATGTATTGTAAATTCTTATGAGATATATGTGTCCTTTACTTTTTTTTAATTGAAATGATATCTCATATATGCTCAAAAGTTAAACCTATTATTGAAAAGGCGAGGGTACCCCAAATATACCTCAAGTTATAACTCTTCCTTCCTATAAGTCCTTTCCCCGAAAGTGATTGTCTATGGACTGAGTCGAGACAATACAACAAATCGGTTCACACTTTGTGTGATCGTCTATGGATATGAGATCGAGACAATACAACAACAAAGTGTGTTTACTTGATACAAAGGTTCGGACTTAACCAAACTCAATAGGATTCACGTATCAAGTAAATAGGAATTAACGTTTGTGCAATTTACTTTAATTATAATAAAAAAATTATAATGCGGAAATATAAAGTAAATGACATAGAAAGATTTTGTTAACGAGGAAACCGCAAATGCAGAAAAACCCCGGGACCTAGTCCAGAATTGAATACTCTCAGGATTAAGCCGATATACAAAATAAGACAACTTTGTATAGTTGAGACCAAGAAACTAAACCTATAGTTCACCTGGTTCTGTATGTATTCCCACGCCTCCAACCTGTAAACAAGTCACGTACTTTGACCAATTCCTTTGGTTCGTATTCCAAACAGTAAAGGAACAACAAATCTTTTTGGTATCAACTCTCTTCAACCAAGTGATATGAGTTGCGCAAAGGTTCCCTTGTTTATCTTAACATAAACTCCTTTGCCAGGTTCCAAGATCTATATTATGTTCAAATGCCCAAAAGTAATTGTTAATATTAAGCCAACAAAACTCTTCAACCAAGTGATTTGTGTTGATGTAGATCTTCCTCAATTAATCAATCCAATCTACCACAAGGATAAACCGATTATTAATTGGATCCTCTTTTTCCCAAACAAGTATTGTGCACCCAAAGATTATAAAAACATCAAGTAAGAAATCTTCAATATCTTCTTAGATCTTCAATAAACACCTGCACACAATCACTTGAATCTCTTGTGATCAATCACACACAGAACGGAGTCTGTTGATAATGGATTATCACAAGATCGTCTTTAGATCTAACAACAGTCTAAAGATCCCTGTCGAAACCTTGAACTAGTTTGAGTGAATCTTATATCAGAAGGGAAGATTATCAAGCATAAACAACTAGGTATATAGATGGTGGATTTTCGACAAAGGCTAAAATTGTAAACCCATAATGATACGAACCTCTGATCCAGTAGTCATACGTGATTATTGAGACATGGATCTCTCATCGAATCCTCTGACTGAGAATACTTTCTCTCAGAGTACATGTAGATATGTAGTCTCACAGCTAGGAAACAACATATCTCATGAATATTGAACACTTCAGTAATTATTTCTATATAGTATCACAAGATGGACGACTCCTAGACAGCTTGCTCTGCTAGTATAGAGCGATAACGTCTTCAGGATACAAACAACGAGTTTACCCTGACTATATAAAGGATATGAAGCTCCAGCAAGCTCATATCGGGATAATTAATGCTCCTAGATAGCTTGCTCTACTAGTATAGAGCCACAAGTTAATTATTCCCAAATTCTTGGATTCATCCATTGAATTTCCGAAAATATTTTAATATTTTCGCAGTATTTCATTACTGCAAACCATGGTTCTTCCCAGCAGAATTCCATGGGTTAGTAATAAATATTCAACACACGGGAATCTGAGCTACCTCCGAGTAAACCCCGACTCAAATGGTGTAAGTGTACTCAACGACGATGCACTAAAAATCACCGCACGAACGAGTATTTCAAAATACGATGAAACGATGAACCTATGCAAAATAGGACGGAAAATAACAAAATAATTAAAAATTAACCAATGCGCTAGGAGCATGGGCCCACTGACTGGCCGGACGTGCCGTGGTTAATCCCATGCCAGTTGCATATTTTTATCATTTTTTTTTTATTTTCTTTGAGTTCATGAAAAACCTTTCATTTGAACAAATATCTTTGTTCTGAGGAAATTCCTCAGTTTCATGGTGTTTCCTTCACACCAAGGAAATAATATAAAATTAGGGAAAAACATTGTGGGGCGTGACCATTGGCCAACCGGCCATGCCTTGGTCCCAGACAGCCCCACACCTCATGGTTATTCATTATTTTATTACTATTTCCCTAATTTCATGAAAACTCCATAATCTCATGATATTTCCTTGATCCCATGAAAAAATAATATAAAATTAGGGAAAACCCGTGTGACCGGGCCCTAGCCGGCCGGTCAAGACCTAGCTGGTCCACCACATCCCATTTTATTATTATTATATTTTTCATGTTTCGTTGGTCCCCTGAAATTCCTTGATTTCATGATATTTTCTTCAAATTATGAAAAATTCTTCAAATCATGAAATAATACATAAAATTAGGGAAAACGCACGGGACCGGGCCCTAGCCGGCCAACCATGCTCCAAGCTGGTCCCACACATCCCACGCGTCCCTTATTTTATTATTACTATTTTTTATGTTTTCCTCATCTCATGGAAACTCCTTGATTTCAACAAAACTCTTTAATATTAACAAAACTCCTTGGTTTTATCACATTTCCCTAAAATCATGAAAATATTATAAAGATTTGGAAAAACGTGTGGATTGGCTCCCTTTGCCGGCCGGCGATCCATTGGCCATGGCCAGTCCCACACTTCATAATTCCTTCACTCTTTTATTATTTTCCTTCATCTCATGAAGTTTTGAAGGTTTTATCAAAAATCCCTGATTTCTTCATATTTTCTCAAATGGATGCTCAACTGCACGCCAAAAAATATAAACATTCTCAGAACTGAGATACGAACACTTTGACGACATGAGCATGTTACCTTGACCGACCAGGGTTGGCTCCTTGGCTCGCAATGAGCCGGTCCCGTGTATTTTCACGGTTTGACCTAATTTTCGCAATTGCATGTATTAGGTCCAAAACTCTTCCAAACAACTTAGAAATTCATGAAACGATCATCATTTGATCCCGTGACCACCCAGGTCCAGTTTTATGACCCCTTGGTCGGTACCTCATCTCTTCATAATTAATTAGGTTGTCACCTAAGGTTCAGACGAGCATTTTCGGATAAATGATTAATAGCATTTAATCATTCTTTCAGCAACAAATCACCAACTCTTCAAGAGGCCTTGGTATTTTCTCACACGAGCATATGGGAGTTTCATGGTCGACCCACGGTCCATGAAGCCAGTTCTCCTCCATTCCGTGGTTAATTTTCAAATAAACCATGAATTGGTCATCAATTTATCAAATAAGGGTTTCTGAGTCCAAGGATCACAATTCCATATTCGAAAACTAATAATTTTACGACGATCTCATCAGAATTCTTATTAATTATGCTCGGTTCAACTACCAGTATTTTAATTAATATATTATTTTGGTCACGCCAATAATTAATCAGATGAGCAATACTTGCTCAGATGAGCAATATTTGCTCATACCAAGGAAGGAATATTGATTCAACTATTAATATTCAACAATCATTTAATGAACAACACTTGCTCACCTCAACGTGAGAATTACATCATTGTCTTAGCAGACATGTTTAATTCATGAGTTTCAGAACATTTTACAAAATCATGTTCAACTCAGTAAATACATGGACTCATCGTGCCATGAAATCATGAAGTCAACAACTGACTAAGCAAACCACGAGATGTTAATCGTGTCACTTGGGGGATATCAACTAGGGTTTTGGTCTGGCGGTCTACGGCACGTATTTTCAAACACACGATGGAATGTGAGCAAGTCGTGCAATCAGTTGAAGGAGTTAACAAAGTAGTGGATGGAAAATCAACTAAGTCTCCGCACGATAAGCAACTGGTTTCCAACATGATTTCCACTTCTCCACTCTTTGATTCCATAAATTGTCACACTTCATGGGATCACGGTATCTACAATTCCAACAATATAAATAAGTCTCTGAATCATGATTGAAACAACAAGAAAAACAACGACAAGAACAACAACGATCTCATATCTTATAGACAACACGAGATCAACAACTCATCAATTGAGCAATTACTCTCAACTGAGCAATTTCAATCATTCAGAACTTATCATATTCAGAATTCACAACATACCTACAATCTTTAATTACCATTGATTCCACACATTTCTTAGCTTCCCTCCTATAGATCGACCCATCCTCTCTTGTGACCGAATTTACTCTGGAATGACCACTGTCTTGGTTTAGGACGGAGTACTACAGATTGATCTTTCGAATTCAAAGCACTACCTTCTTGCAGTGCATCTGTGTGAGGTTAAACATTTCGCTCGGTTCAAGGAGTCTCCTCCGTACAGTCGTCTCCTCAATTCCGTAAAAACCAGCAAATAGTTTTTCCCCATCTATAGATTGGCGACCACAGTGGGAGATTTATCTCTCGGTTGCAATTTAAAATTCATCAATATGGTCGGTCTTAGGTCAGGATCAGTTACAAATCCTAACGCAAACATTTCTAGCACCAACAACAATGAAAACATCCCGGAAACTGTTCCGTCCACTAACATCGACGGCGCTGAAGATACTCTTCCTCAGACTAATGCGGAAAATCATCCTCTTCTCGGACGACATCCCGAAGAAGTCAGAGGAAATCCACCACCTATTATTGCCGATCTCATCAAAGCGCAAGAAACTCTTGCAAAGAATCAAACGGATATGGCCGCAGCACAGCAGAAGCTATTTGATCATCTGAAGACTCGTACTGACAAATTGTCAGAGAAAACTCAAGAAAAAGGGAAAGAGAAGGAAAAGTCCTCAGACGCTGCTGATCCTGAGGTAATTCCAATTCATACAGTAAATGACGATGAAACCAACAAAGCTGCAGGAAATTCGTCAACAAAGGAATCATCAAACTTCATCACCATGGAAGACTTGGAGCGTCTTCTGGAGAATCGTGGGAAAGAAAAGGCATCACACATCCATCGTCATCAACCCCCTTATTTTTCTGCGACGCAGAGGATTCCTATTTCTAAAGTTTACGTTTCTCCAACTTTTACTCTGTATGATGGGACTGGAAATGCTCGAGAATACGTCTCTCGCTTCCTTGAAGCCTTGGGAGAACATGAGCATAACCATGTTGTTCATCTCAAGGAATTTTCAAAATATCTGAAAGGCAGGGCATACACTTGGTACTACAACATTGCACCTAGGACTATCAATAATTGGGGAAAAATGATTAACGCCTTCTATACTAAGTACTTCTTTGTGTCAGAGCAAGTCACTCTCTCTGATCTTGGAAGGATGTTTCAGAAAGTCAGTGAAAATCCCAATGACTATGTGAAAAGATTCAGAGTCCAAGCCCTAGATTTCCATGATCCAAATGTCATGGAGTAACAACTGGTAGATTTGTGCATTAACGACATGCTCCCGGTCTACAGAGCACTGTTGGAGAATCTCCGATTCCAGACTTTCTCAGAACTCCACGAAGCCGCGAAGAGGTCGGAAACCACTGCACCTGCTCTGTTAGAAAGATTAAAATCTACAAAGACTGAAGAAGCACGAGATACTCGAGGGAGAAGACGTCTGATCAATAAGCAGTATAACCTCCAGCCTTCCACAAATGTTGTCACAGAAGGGAGAAAATGAAAAGCTGAGTAACAGCGCAAGCATACTTCTTCCACCCCTTCGAAGGCGCAAAAGAAGGATAATGTGCAGACTTCCCCTCAGCATGCCGAGGACCCAGAAGCACCTGACTTTCCCTGCTCCATTGAAGAAGTCATCGAATTACTAGAGGCCTGGATCCAAGACAGTGCAATCAAGTTGATGTATGTCAAGAAGGAACCAACCGAAGAGGCCATGGAAAATCCTCGGTACTATCGCTTCCAAAGGTTTTTCATCTACCCCACAAGTGATTGCAAGACTTTGAAGCGCATATTCAGAGAAAAGGTTGAGTTAGGAGAACTTAATCTAGGAGCCAAAGGAGTGCACAATTATCCTCTCCCTGTCAGGACTTTCTCTATTTCTGAAGCACCGATCAAGGAAGCAGTTTAGTCATTGATAGAGCATGTCTGCGAATTTCTCTATCTGTCAAAAGCGCAAAAGGGAGACATGTTTACGGATTTGAATCACATAGTTTCCGGGAAACGCCTGCTGATTCCAGATGTACCTCCTAAACCTCCAGCTACTGACAAAGAAATGTATGACTGGGGACTGCTCACCACAGTGCACATTAAAGGAAATGAATTCAAAATGGCATTTGTTGATGTTGGTACCGCTATCAACATCATACCTTTGAAAACCCTTAGGGCTGCTGGAATTACTCTACAAGAGGCATCTCACGATCCCATAGCAATCAGAGATCATGAAGGGATTTCCAGAGATGCATATGGCTTCATCACTCTCAAAGCTATAGAAAGTTTTGTCTGCACTGAGACCAAGTTTTACATAATCCGAGAAGACCCTGGATATGACATGATCCTTGGAAGGACTTGTATCCATACTGGAAGGCTAACCTTAATGCCTTCAACACCCTCTATTACTGACAAAGACTCTGAGTCAGAAGGAGAAGCGGAGGGCGCCCCACCATTTGAATACCTGAAGGAAGTTGAAACCTTGATGGGACTTGCCCAAGAACCCGGAGAGAGTCCACATGCTTTTTTCAAAAGGTTTCGAGCCCAGGAAAGTCTTATTCCTCTTCAAACTCCAATATTAACAATGTTCAAATATGCTACTTTGGTCCATGGACTTCTCCCCATGAACAATTTAGCAATTACCAAGAGTTATGAATGGATAACTTCACCGTGACAATATTATACCCAATGGTTGGGTTCAGCGTGTCTTCATGTTGATCAGCCCATCAAGAGATTTATTGCTGAAGACCTGGCAAAACACGAATGACAGTACGCTGGATACCCTCCTCTGCACGAGTTCCCATATGTGCCCCAGCCATGGAATCAGCATAAAATATTCAAGGCACGGACTATAAAGCCAAACAAATTCAAGGGAGGAGATTTGGTTCTCAAGGCAACTAAACGAGACCTCCATTCTGCAAGGAGATCTAATTTGGAAAGACCATTTATGGTTGCTAAGTCCATAACTGGAGGATATTACAAGTTGATCAACACAGATGAACGAACCCTACCAGTAATTCATGATAATTGGCTTAAGGCGTTTGTATGAAGTTATTTGATATTTAAGGTACTGGGCGTCTGGATTTGGCACTTTTAGGATTTTCTTTCATTGTCTTTCAATTCCTCCAAAATGTTTGCAATACTTGAAATCAGTATTTGAATTCAACAATTTATGAAAATTCAGTTCATATTTCTTAAAAGAAAATCTCTATCAAATCCAAAATAAAATCCTTAACCGTCTACCAATCCAAAACCATGATATCAAAACCCAAATAAACATCACATCTCTCAGAAGTTCAGAAGTTCAAGAGATTACGGAAAATAAATCAAAGAAAATCAACGAAGAAAGATTTTTATGCCTCTGCATCCTTCAAAGCCTGCAAAGCGGCCTTCTCCTTATTCATCTTTTCAGTAAGCCTGGCAATATTATTTTCCTTCTCCATCACCGCAACATTTGGAAAGGGTGTGTCGCTTTCACATGAGTCTTTGATAGCATTCATCTTCTTACGAAGCCACTTCACGTTGAATCCAAGTCTCTCAGAATTCTCCAAGTTGAACTCCCAATCAAAAAGTACATCTAGAGTCACAGTATTTCTATCCCTGGTGCATACATCGTTTACAACATGCAAGATAACGCTTACCTATATTGTTAAAGAATAAGCACGCTTTGGGTCTCTAGTAATGACGATGTGACCAAATTTCTTCCATATTTTCTCATACAAATTGGCATATCCAATGGGGACGTCAAATCCATCAACTAGTATGTGGTACGGGAGTGATGCATCAAACGGGGGATCAAAAGCAACTCCTGCACTTGGGTATTCATGCACAACTATACGGTCTTGGATTCTTCTATCACTGAAGCAACGACAATCTGGGTCTCCATGACTTCATCAATAACACTTTCATGGCCTTGAAGTGCAGAGATAGTTACCTCCTTATCAATAATCTCAGGGTCGCTTGTTTCGTCATTTTGCACCTAATACGAAGATTACATGAGATTAGGATCATCCAAGCATGAAACTAAAATAAATCATGAACTACAGCATACAAGTGGTCTAACATCATCAAAACCTTTCATTATACATGCTAGATGTCAGCAAATAACGTGCAAGTCACAAAAAGATTTACATGAGAAGATTTACAATGCCCTTTACAAGACGATGAACTGGGAGAAATTGGTGAAGAATCAAGGGTTAATTATATACCATTCTCTTCGTATGAATGTTATCTACAACATGCCAAAATTTCATAGCAATAGGATGAACGAACAAAACGATGTGGTCGAAACTCGGGACTACACAACAGCTGAAAATTTCCTGAAAGTCTCCTGGATGTTTACTGTTTGTCTATTTCGGCCCTTGAACGTGCTCAAAACTTAAAAATATTCTATGTTAAAGATTGGAAATTTCTTGGGCTTAAGGATGCATATGCGGATCATGAAGATCTAACATCAGATGAATATTTTACAACGTTTTTCCTAAAACGCTGAGTTCTGAATTTTCTGGTGACGTATTTTCGGCAAAACTTATCATATGATCACATACATTCTCATTCATTCACTCATAGATCAGAAAGTTTATACTTCTATGGATAAAATACAAGAGGAATACTTACTTGAGTGGTCTCCGAAGTGTTCAAATAATCAGAATTTCTCACACCCACATCAACAACGCCATTATTTTCATCCGGTGTCGAATTCTGGGAGTTTTCTTTATCACCATTCTTTGAGCGAGCATCACCGGCGCCCTCCACTTATATGGAAACATTCTCCTGGATATATTCTCATCAATTAGTATTTTACTCACTAAACTTCATAATTTGTTATATGAAGAAATATTTACTTCAGCTTCTTCTGCAACACCCGAGTCAGAAACCGTCTGCCCAGCAGTAGAAAACTGAAGACCATCAATGCTTGATGGAGTAAAATCCTGCAACGGAATAACAAAGTGGGTTTTAAGATCCTAATTATATGGATGAGAAGAAGTCATGATGCAAGAGACCATCAATGGGGACTTGATGGAGGTAAAATCCTTCCTTCTCAACCATGAATAACAAAAGTGGGTTTTCAGATCCTAATTATATGGATGAGAAGAAGTCATGATTCATGATCCAAGACATCAACGAAACGGGTTTTGAGTAAAAATCATCTCGGGAGAAGGATGTTTCATTAAAGGTTTTGTAGAAATCAAGCAAATGCTTGAGTTGCTGATAATCCGGAGTTACATACGGCATTAGCCTTCCTTCATACGTAGAAGACATGACGAGCATCGGCATTAAATCCATTTTCCGAGCTTCCCTATCAATAAGACAAGAATTTTCCGTGATGGGGATAGGTGCATAATTCTTAAAACGCTCCCATATCAGAGCTTGAAGAAATATTATGTTGGCATAATATTCAATCTTCATAAAACCTTTCGAGACACTGGAGTCTATAATCAAGGAGTCCAAGTTAGAATCGTAGCTCAAGAAATATTATGTTGGCATAAGATCCCAAGAACAAGCTACCTATAGAACAAGCTACCTATTGGAAGTTTCTCACCATGAGCCATCTTAATCGCAAAAGGAATCACGAACGGATTCAACAAGTTCCCAGCATCCTCAAATACATCTCTAGACAGCCATAAACATAAGAAAGCAACGATGGATAACGTACCGTCAACAGGCCAATCCGGACGAGTATCTCTTGGCCACCAGTGTATCAGCTAATGAGCATAACAACCTTTGCTGCCAGATGCCTTATTAATCTCCTTCATTGTGGTTGTCAAGATGTTAGAGATTGCATTTTCCTCTGAAGAAAGGTTTTCAGGAAGATTGCCTATGATTGGAAGATGCAACAAAGCAACCACGTCTTCTAAAGTAATGGTAAATTCTCCCCATATGCATATGAAAGAGTGAGTTGGAATACACCATCAAGAAAGTAAAGCTACAATACCTCGCGCATCATGGAAGATGAAAAAATCTCCAGAAGCTTAAATAGATCGTATTACTTGTGTGTCGTGCAACTTGGCTCGAACTCGAGGGAAACCCAGCATGTACCTCGACCAACCAGAAAACTTTTCCAAGGGCTTTCGAGAAAGCTTGAACTCAATCATTGATGCAGAAAAATATCCTTTCTCAAGGCAGAACCAATAGCTCCCTGAGGAGTCACCAACTTCTTTTGAATAACCTCTATGGGGTTTATCAGAAGACAAAATGATGGAGTTTTGAGGCGCTTCTCAGGCTCTTGGTCCATGAAGAATGTATCCTTAATGTTCGGAATGTTCTTAATTCCAGGAGTTTCATCTTCACCAATGGAAGTCTCTTCCGTGCATGAATCATCCATAGAGGCATCATCATCTATGTGTGAACCTTCTCTGGAAGCATCATTGTCCACACACATATCATCTCTGGAAGCATCATTGGTTTGTGAATCGGACATCTTGCAAAGTAGTTGTAATATGCACACAATGTTATACTTCAGTATATCATGCAAACATCAATGGAATACAGTAATTGGAAAAATACTCATGCAAGCATCTACAAACCGGTAACTCTTAACTCTTACCTTCTCTACATTTTCACTAATGGTAGTGATAGTAATGCTAGAGTTAACACTCCAAAATTGTTCATCTCTTCGAACCTACAAAACATATTCAAAAACTCAGATTTTTTCATAAAATCATGGATATTTCTACTGTGTGAACATTCACCATGGAGTTATGAAAACTAAAACATTATTTCATCATAAATAATTGTTTACTTCTAAGAAATATTACACAAAACTCAAGTTTTTATTTTTAAGCAAAACGTGATTTAATCACGTAAATAAAAAATATATTTTGACGTGAGCAAGGCTCACGAAAATAAAATTTGTGGACACTCCATGGTGTAAAAAAAAAATCCATGAATAGACCATGGTTTTATAAAAAAAATATATTTTCCTTCGTATCGTCATACGTCTTTGAAACGAAGGTTTATTTCAATTTTGTGAAAACATACACATTATGAGATAAAGTTTTGATTTACATGAAAGCTCATAAACAAAATTTTATCACTGGACACAAGTTCATATATAAAGAAGAAAAAATATTTCTTCGTATTTCATGATAAAACTTTGGTTCATATGAAAGCTCATAAACATAGTTTTATCACTGGACCTAAATATTCATATATGAAGAAAAAATCTCTCCTAAATCAGGGATTATTATTAGTTTTCAAAAACTAACGATCAAACGAACATACGTTTTCAAAAACGAGGGTTTTCGAAAAAAACCCACACTCATGCATGCACGTGTATATAACTTTATCATGATCAAGATATGACCAACTCATAGAACTCATGAACATCAATAAATATCAGCAAAAAAAAAATCGCATACCAGTCGGCGTCGTCCGAAAGTTGGCCGGACGGTAGCTATTCCGGCTGGGCAGTGGCGGCTCCGGCAAAATTTTCTGCTCTCTTTCTATGCTCGGACGTAAAGAAGATGAAGGTATGATGGAGGTGGTCGGTCGTAGGTGAAGTAAAAAAAAGAAAAGGATTACTCCTTTTATATCAAATTTTATTTCCAAAACCTAATCACACAAGGATTTTCTTATTGGGCCCGGCCCGTGAATCCTAAACGACCAAGGTCCCATCGTCCAAACCATAGGATCAACACCAATTCATTTTCACCAAATAACATTCTATCATGCCACTGAGATCTTCATTCAAGTCATGGTATGCTCGTACTATCGAAATCCGGTAACGTCTTAACTTATGATTAAGTTCAACTAGTTATATTGTTTATAACAGGAAAATCACCATTCAATGCTGACTGAGGAACACATCCTTCCTCACTAAGCAGGGGACTTAATGTAGATGGTGGATATTAGACAAAGGCTAAAATCATAAACCCATAATTATACGAACCTCTGATCCAGTAGTCAGACGTGAGTATTGAGACACAGATCTCTCATCGAATCCTCTGACTGAGAATACTTTCTCTCATAGTACATGTTGTTTATGGGTGAAAACTATTCCTGCTAATTTTGGTAATTTGGGGTGTGGATGAGGAATGAATCTAAACCTAAAACAAATGCACTGCGCGGTGAGTGCTTGTAGATTCGAGAGATCAATCTGTGCAAGTCCGGCCTAAACCAAGAAATGGTCGTTCCAGACTTGTTTCGGTCACAAAGTGAAGGAGATGGGGTTGATCTTAGGGAGGGAAGCGAAGAAGGTGTTGAGAATGTGAAGGTATTGTCTATGCAGAACTTGTATCAGAAAGCTGAACTGGCTTACATGATGTAAGCTATCAGTTCCGGTGTTTGAATACGATTGTATCAACACTTGCTTTTGTTGTCTGGACTTGTGCTGTGGTTGAAAATAGGGCGGAGAACCTATTTATACAAGCCTTTTAGCCTAACCTTCATATCTCGTGGGAAGTGGAGAAAGTGGAGTGATGGAGTAGTGGAGTAGTGTGTTGGCGTCACACGACTAGTCTTTCCCACTTCTCCCATCATCACTAACCGTCCATGACTTCCTGACACGTTCTTATGATGACGCGTTGTGCGCTGCACGATGTAAACCACCCGACCAATACCCCAGTATGTATCCCCCAGTTTGTGACATGATTGATGTCTTGAATGTTTTTGGAAAACATGTAGCATGTTGTTGTGGCTTGGAAAGTCAGGCTCGGGAAACTTGCTAGCTTGGTGACCTTCGACGGCCGAGATTTTGCATCTTGAGAGGAGGGGCAACCGTTGATTGTTGCACTAGAAACTCTAATTAGCGCCCCTTACTAGAATCGTTGTATAATTCTAGTACGGACTCGGATTTTGATGGTCCGCCCCTCTATTCCATACGGAAAAGAATTTCCTATCTCCTTTCTCGGGAACATTTAGGTTTTAAGCTCGTTCGGGAGGAGAAAACAGCCCTAAAGCAAAACCCAAGAAGAATTTAGGAAATTGATACTTGTGAAGTATCGTGTGTATACTATGCAGGTACTGCATTGAGTATATCCAGCATGGTTTGGAAGTTGCGCATGCAAACCCTTCCTTGACCGACCACATGGTGTGGTAAAGTGGCAGATGGTAATCACCATGACTCCGCACTGACTAATTAACTCCTGACCAGGGCTATATAACCGAGATGGTGAAGTTGTACGGATGAAATGATCTTTGAGACACTCATCTGCGACACTTTGTTTAATTAGGGTTTCGAAGGAGGTGCGCAAGCACTGCTCTTCACCCTGACCGAAACCAGGCTTAGGGAACTATTCTGGACTGGACGATCATGCATGTGTGTAGATGGTGTGACGGTGTATGCGCCTATACCTACCGTCCCATAAAAACGTGATTTGGGTCACTCAATTCGTCTGGAGAAGTTAAGTGGTCGAGATCAAATTGCGACAGAAGATTAGTGCTGCAAAAGCCGTTTCCCATACCAACTCCGGGCGGGCGTTCCAAGGCGACCAGGCTTGGTCGGTCTTGGTCGACTGCTCCAACATGTAGGTGGTAGGCTGGTGTTCACGCTTATGCCTTACCGTCCCATGAAAACGCGATCTAAGCCACCCAATTCGTCCGAAGAAATCGAGCGGTTGAGATTAGTTTGCAGCTTGGGAGGTGCGACCACGCATGTTGGAGCGAACGATTTGGGGATATCCAGGCATGGTATGCCTTGGCCGATCATGTGATGAGATAGATGGGTCCACGGTGGTCATGTTGACATGGCCGGACCTGCTTTGATCTAATCTCGGACCCTCCATTCGTGCCGGAGAAGATGGACGCTCGTGATTCAAAACCCTAATTTTTGGGTTTCAAAGCCGTGCGTCATGCTCCATTCAGGCGCACGATTTAGAATGACCAACCATGGTTGGTCCTGAACGATTGGTCAGGTATGTAGGCAGGCCTGCGGTGATTGTATTGACATACTCCGTGCCCTTTGAATCTACATCTGCACCCTCCATCTATACCTGCGAAGATGGATGGTTGAGGCTGTTTTGCGACACATGTAATGTGCCGCAAACCCTAATTTAGGGTTTTCCATCCATACTACTATGGTTTGGACGTTTTGGCAAGCTAGGCCAAGGGAGGCCGACCATGCGGGGTCCGCGTTGGTTCGGCAGGTATTCCATACCCGCTTGGGGGTTATGGAATTGATCTGGGCCATCCAATCAGGCTGGTGGAGTTGGATGGTCGTGATCGTACCCAGACTGATACGGTCAATCTGGATGCTCAATCGGGCTAGTATAACACACCGAGAGGGGTTAAATCAGGCTAGTATAACACACCGAGAGTTCAGCCTGTACGGGTATTTCGTACATGCTTTTATTGTAATGCTTGGAGGTTCGTGTTGCTCTTCTAAGAGCAACACTCAGTCGTCATGCCGCACTGATAATGAGTACATGAAATAAAAGGCTGTTTGCGCATTAATTAATAATGCTGGAAATTCACAGGGTATATGGGATTGTTGCTACATTCTCCAACCTGGATGAATTTAGTGTATTTTAGAATGGGATTGTTGCCACATGCTCTATCCTAAGTGAATTAATAAATTAAAGGAGTATCCATCACTCATTAATGGCCTTATCTTTTACAAGATGTTGGCGCACAATTTTTTGGCTTTTACAATCTTAGCCTTAAATGAAAATCCACCATCAACATTAAGTCCCCTGCCTAGCACATAATGGTTACACTATTGTGGGGTAGGCATGAGATGGTGACATACATATGCGATTAGAATATCCATATCAGGGTTGTTTAATTATCTAAGTGATTAATCTGCGGTTAGTTTGTTTAGTGAGAGGGAAGCTAATACTAGGATTAGGAATCATCTTAGTGACACTAAACTATCCTCCTGAAACTACCTTGGATAGGTGGAAGACCACCGGTATCCATTATTCGGGACAAGAATAGTATTGAGACTGAATTGACTTAGTGTAGGTTAATAGGTGGATTCGACTTCCCTAACACCTTATTTATCTGCTTGTAGATTACTCTTTGCTTTTGTTTTTGTTATTTCAGTCGCTATAAACCATCTTGTTGTTTCAACAACAGCACAATCCCCCCTTTATGTGACTTCTTGTTGAGAATCATTGTAGTAGACCATAGAATCAACCTAACACTCACCTTGTCTCTATAGGTTCGACCTGTGCTTTCCCTGTGTTGCAAACCAATATTGTACACTTGCAGTTATAATTGTAGGTAACTTTCTTAAGCCTACCACTAGAACAATTCCTTTGGTTCGTATTCCAAACAGTAAAGGAACAACAAATTTGTTCGGTAACAACTCTATTCAATCTCAATGATATGAGTTAGACAAAGGCTCTTCTGTTTATTCCAATAAACTCCTTTACCGGGTTTAGATCCATCTATTCAATAACTACCAAAGTAATTGAGATTAGATTTTTCAATCAATAATAGGATTTACCAAGATGCTAAATACTGATGCCGATCTACGCAACTAATTAATCAAAACTATCAAAGATAAACCGATTATAATTGGATCCCATCCGATCAAGTTTTGTGCACACCAAAGATTATGAAACCCACAAAGAAATCTTCTTTGTCTTCAAATCTTCTTAAATATTTAATAAACACCTGGACACAACAACTTGAATCTCTTGTGATCAACCACGCATAGAATGGAGTCTGTTAACAATGGATTATCACAAGGCGTCTTTAGATCTACAAACATCTAAAGATCCCTATCGAAACTTTGATCTAGTTTGAGTGAATCTTATATCAGAAGAGAAGATTCTCAAACATAAACAAACTAGGTGCAATCAAAGTTCAACCACCATTAGTCAATCAAATCAATCGAAAACAAAAGATAAACCGCAATCATCTAGTTTTCCACCAATGGTACTAATAGAGATTTTCAATCCCAAAGAAGACTTTAAACTGAGCAGCTGTAAGAGATTTTGCCTAATTAGGTTACTCTCCTCTCCGAATAGGCGGCTTCACTAGTAACAACACAACTGAGAAAGTTTGCTGTCACGAAGGATTAGTTTGCCCAAAATGAAAACTTCAAGTATTTATAGACAAGGAAGTTTGGATACCAAGGAATTTCCAAAACCGAAAATATTCTCAAGATATGCAATAATATTCCAAATTCGGTTTTCGTAATTCCTAGAAATGCTTTGTCCAAAATATTGACCAAAAATCTCTTTGGAAAATCTAAACTAGTAAATACACATTACTAATTCTCATTTTCCTAAAATAAAATTTAAAACCTTAAATAAAAGATTCTTAACTTATATATTTTTCGACCTGGGATTTTCTTCATATAGCTATTAAGGAATAACTTTGAACAATAAAAGATAAGCATTATTGCATGTGTTCAAAGTATGTCGACATCCTTACTTTGTAAGTCCTCTTTCATACTTACAACCTTGAAACCGATTTTCCACACTTTTAAACAAGTTTAGAATTGGTTTATATGACTTTCAAAAACTATGTGATAGATTAAGAACACTCAATCACAAATCATGGGTTTAACGGTTCTACCAAAACAAGTTTCGGTTCTACCTCCATGTGAGTACTATAAATAGTCACACTAGCTTTCCAAATATTTGGTTGACTAGGTACTAGGATCGGTTCCCCACATATATATGGTATCTAACTTATATGTGTTGAACATGTCCACAGGATAGGTCTTTGCCTAAAAACGTGTTGCACATGTCCATAGTATCGGTTCCCCTTTCTGCTAAAAACTTATTGCACCTCATATAAGGATCGATTCCATTTTGTAATAGGTTGTACCTTTACTAGGATCGGTTCTCCTTTACCCAGATTCGGTCACACCAATAACACAAAATCGATCATGCTATCTCAGGCGATTACTTAAGATCGGTTTCACTAATAAAAGTCATACCAATACAAAAGTCAGGCCTTTGTGAATAGTTTTACCAAGAACGTAAACAAGTCATGAGCGGTTATACTAATCACACATATTGGTAGTTCATAATATATGCAATGAATAACAATACCATGCTTGGCGATTTCCTTTTCGATTCACAAAACAAGTTCATGAATTTACTTCCTTAAAACACATGTAAAACATTTTTTCCTAGGATGAAATCCTCACCTCATACCCATACATAATCACAATAGCATTCAAACGATTATGTCGATGTTTTATCTACAAAGTTTAATGGTTAAGTAATAAACCTCGTAATATATTCCTTAACACTATGTCTAACTAGAGTGTTCATGCTTCACAGTTTTGTTTTCAATATGCACGACTTGAAAGATACGTTAGGGAATGAAACAGTTCAAGTCAAATATCACTAACCTCAAGTGAAAGGATGATGTTGTCGTTGTAGCTCCTTGCTTCTTCACTTATTCAAGTCTTCGCAATACTTATAATGTCTCATATCCTACTACTTTCAAGCTAACCTATACGAAGTTGACTCTAATACATAATCAAGCGACTCTTTAAATGAGCTTTGCTTCACTAAAATATGATAACCAAACTTGACATACCAATGCTTGGTGAGTTCAACCGATCAATGCTCTAACATCATATAAAATTAATAACCTTAATTAAAAGATTCTCAACTTATTTCGGTCCGGGATCTCCTTTAGTTATTAAGAAATATCTTTGAACAATAAAAGATAACAGTTACTGAACATGTTCAAAGTATGTCGACATCTTATTTCTTTGTAAATCCTTTTTCATATTTACAATTTTGGAACCGATTATACCACACTTCCAAACAAGTTTAGAACCGGTTCATCTGATTTCCAAGAACTATGTGATTAATAAAATATCAAACATTAATCATGGGTTTACGGTTCTACCAAACACATGGATCGGTTCTACCTTAATATGGCTACTGGGACCGGTTACATCAGTTACCAGGATCGGTTACATCAATTACCAGGACTGGTTACCATATTCTCATGGTATTACTTGTGATCGGTCATACCAGTTATCAGGATTGGTTACACTAATTAACAGGACCGATTACACCAATTATAAGGATCGATTACACACTCTTTTTTTGATCGGTTACACCAATTACTAGAATCGGTCACACCAATTACAAATATTGATCATACCATCTCAGGTGATTACTTAGGATCGGTTACACTAATAAAAGTCATACCAATACATAAGTCAGGCATTGTGACTAGTTTTACTAAGATACATATATTGGTAATCCAAAGATATTAAATGAATAACAATACCAATAAGCCTAGCGATTTCCCTTTCGATTCATAAAACAAGTTCATGAATGTACTTCCTTTGAACGAATGTAAACATTGTTTCCTAAGACGAAATCTTCACCCATACCCATACACATAATCATAATAGCATTCATATGATTATGTCAATGTCTTATATACGAAGTTCAAAAGATAAGCGTTATACTTCGTATTATAATTCCTTAACACTGTGTTTACTAGAGTATAATCATTCACAACTTCGTAGTTATGTTTTCAATATAGCACGACTTGAAAGATATGTTGGGAATAAAATAGTTCAAGTCAAAATATTACTAACCTCAAGAGGAAGGATGATGTCATCGTTGTAGCTTGTTACTTCTTCACTTTTTTCAAGTCTTCGAGTAATACTTGTATGTCTCATTATCCTAATCTTTCTAGCCTAACCTATACGAAGTTGTCTCTAGTACATAATCAATCGACTCTTTAATTAAGTTTTGATTCACTAAAATATGACAACCAAACTTGACATACCAACGCTTGGTGGGTTCAACCTAGCTATGCTCTAACACTTCTGATATAAGATTCACTCAAACTAGATCTAAGTATCGATGGGATATTTAGAACTATTTGTAGATCTAAGACATCTTTTGATAATCTATGGTTAACAGACTCTGTTCCGTGTGTGATTGATCACAAGAGATTTAAGTGGTGTTGTGCAGGTGTATACTGAAGATTAAAGAATATTAATTCGAAGACAAAAAAGATTTCTTATTTGGTTCTTATATCTTTTGGTGTGCACAAACCTTGATCGTCTGGGATCCAACTAGAATCGGATTTATTCGATTGATTAGTTGCGTGAGATCCGCATCACTTTATAGTTTCTTATTGGAATCTGTATCGATATATTGCGAATCTAAACTTGACTACTTTGGTAGTTATTGGATAGATTGATCTAACCAGGCAAAGGAGTTTGTTAGATTAAACAGAAGAGGCTTTGTATATGACTTGATATATCTTTATCTTGAAAGAATCGAAGAGTTGTTACCAAATAGATTTGTTGTTCCTTTACTGTTTAGAATACATTCCAAAGGAATTGTTCCAGTACGTGCACTCATCGAAGTCGAAAGTGCAGGGATACTGAGGAAACTAAGTGAACTAGGGGTAGTTGCTTGGTTTCAACTATACAAAGTTGGTGTAGATTTTGTATAGCGGCTTAATTATGAGAGTATTCAATTCTGTACTAGGTCCCGTGGTTTTTCTGCATTTGTAGTTTTCCTCATTAACAAAATCTTGATATGTGATTTACTTTTATTTTATGCAATTATATTTGTTTATATAAAAGGTAAATTACACAAATGTTAACTCCGTACATACTTGATAGTGATCCTATACGGAAGAGCCTTTGCGTATGACTTGAGATATCTTTATCTTGAAAGAATTGAAAGAGTTTTTACCAAACAGATTTGTTTTTCCTTTACTGTTTGGAATACGATCCAAAGGAATTGTTCCAGTGCATGCACTCATCGAAGTCGGAAGCGCAGGGATACTGGGGAAACTAAGTGAACTAGGGGTAGTTGATTAGTCTCAACTATACGAAGTTGGTGTAGATTTTGTATAGCGGCTTAGTTCTGAGAGTATTCAATTTTGGACTGGGTCCTGTGGTTTTTCTGCATTTGTAGTTTTCCTTGTTAACAAAATCTTGATGTGTGATTTACTTTTATTTTTCGCAATTATATTTGTTTATATAAAGGGTAAATTATATAAACATTAACTTCGTACATACTTGATAGTGATCCTATAGAGTTTAGTTAAGTCCGAACCTATTATCAAGTATCACACTTTGGTAGTCGTATTGTCTCGATCCCGTATCCATAAACAATCACACAAAGTGTGAATACCCATTTGTTACATTATCTCGACTTTTTCCATGGACGATCACTTTGGGTAAGAGGACTTATAGGTGGATAAATAAAGGATTGTGGTGTATTTGGGTACCCTTGTCTTTTCAATTGGTATCAGAGCAGGCAAACACAAAAATATCTAACAATATGTGTTTGGTGCGATCCAACCTATAAGAATTGAATCTAATGGCCGATTCAGTTAATGTACCACCAAGATTTAATGGGAAAAATTACCCATTACGGAAATCTGTTATGAGATCTTTTCTTCAATCCCGATATTTTAATACTTGGCTATTAATTGAAGAAGGATATGAACGACCGAAAGTGGAATATTTGGAAACTGAGTTTAAATGCTTATCGTTCTATACATATGAAGATTGAGCTCTTGCAAAGCAGAACTCACATGGTTTAAATGCCATAACTCATGTAGCAAGTCATGATCTTTTACATCATGTATCATCGTGTAAAACTTCTAAGGAAGCATGGGATCCTTTTGAGAGGAATGATTCAGAAAGAGAAGCTCATCTTCAATCCCTCTCTTCTGAATGGGAAATCCTTAAAATGGATGATAACGATACCTTCAAGGAGTTTAACGCTAAACTTTCTGAGATTTTTAATGCATCTTTCTCTCTTGGAAATACTATACCTGAAAAGAAAATAGTATGCAAGATTCTCAGATTGTTACCTTTCAGATACGAGTCTAAGAAACATGCTATAATGGAAGCTAATGACCTTTCTATACTTTCTCGAAGCTCTCTAGTAGGAAAGTTAAAGATCTCTGATAAAAAAAAAATACTGAAGAATATAAATGTTGGATTTAATGTCTCATACAATACTCAACCTTCGAAAGAAGTAAGTATAAGTCAGACTGAGAAAAGTTGTCAAAAGGATAAAACACTTGTTGAAAAAGAGGTTGACTCAACAATTGTACTCCTAATACAACGGATTAAGAATATTTTATTGAAAAATAAATCAAGTCCTGACATTATCTTTTTGTCATGAAAAAGGTAATGGAGAAATCCAATGTTTCAAGTGCCGAAGGTTCGGACATATGGCAAGGTACCGTTCTAGTAAAAAGGCTCAGAAGTGCAACAAGGCTTATGTTACTACCATGGATGATATTCCAGAGGATAAACCCTATGAAGGAATATCGAGTTGCAATGCATTTTTTTCCAAAACTAACAGTGATCTATCTAGCGAGTCTAATCAACTCCTAAAGAACTATTTTAAAAAACTTGAGTTGGAGATTAAGAAAAATCTAAAGTTAATCGGGGAACTTGATAATCTTAGAAAATCCTCGTCGAATAAAACCCAATAGGCAAAATCTGAGAAAGAAAAGTTGGTTGACATCCCTAATCAACCAAAGTTTACATAAGTTAACAACAGAAAAGAGAATCCGATTTTAAGATCTCCTGACAATATGTTGTGTTCTTCATGTGAAAGAGATTGCCACACTACACACTTCCATGGAAATCTCCGACAAAATAAATTCATCAAGGCACTTCGTAAGTGCATAAAGTTTTTGAAGGTTAATGAGTTTATTAGTTTTGAAAAATAAGTTGCAGACTCTTGCAATTACAAGATAAAGAAAGAACTCAAGGAAACACAACCCATTGTGTTTATAAATCATCCTAAGGATGTGTTTGTTACCTACGGTGAGATTAATCCTCACCTCAACACACATTAATTGTGTTGAAAAATGCATCCTCACTTGTTGCCCAAAATCTTTTGTGAGGAGGCATCAAATCTGGGAAGAATTTGTAAGTCTATTCTTTTAATAGGTAACAATAATCTCATAATCGATATCCTTTACCTTTGGGATAAATATATTCGGTTTCCATAAACCAAATTATATTGCCCCTTTATTTTCTCCTATCTTATATATATATATATATTCTTCCTGTCTGAAAGAAGACTATTGTGCTTCAGTGGAAAAATTGGTGACAGAAGGATCATCCCTAGATGATTTAGAACTATGTGCATCGGTTATGACTGAAACTCATGATGTTCTACAACCTGATAATCTTCAAGATTCATTAAGAAAATAGATTCATATTGTTAGAAGTTGTATTAGACATTATGAGCTAATGATAAAGGATTCAAAAGGAGTACTTACTGATCTTCATTCTCAATTGCTCGAGATGAACAACTCTTCTATTAGAAAGTAAAGTGCTCGGAATAATTTGAATCTAGAATTTGAAAGTTATCTTCACAAGACACGCAATTAAAAAAGAAAAATAGACATTTATGTTTGATTTGATTCAATTATTGTATAAGGTCTATTTTTGAATAAAACTATCATTATTAATGAATGAAATTATTTCTTTATAATTTTACTTGTGATAGTTACCGATTACATATCCTGTGAATGAATGCTCATATTTTTGTTATGTGTATTCGGTTTATGGGATGTCTGATTTCGGTTTTCATAACCATAATATTCGATCTCATATGATGTAACCCTTATGGTTTGTGTGGCTTTTTGATTTAGCAGGATTAAATTCTAGCCCATGTTGGTATGCTTTATCAAAGGATCATAAGGTGTTCCGACTGAAACTCATATATGAAAAGTCACAATATGTTGAATTAATTTATGTTTACATGAGTCGTGTTTAGCATAAACATAACGGAACTCGCTCGATTCGCAGATTGGTATGACTCATAATTCACTTCTGACTCCGTGTTCGATAGCCCAACTATCGTAAATATGAAGAAAGCTTGAGAAATTCAAGCTTGAAGAGGGTGTGTTTCGGGTTTTCAATTTTTTTTATTTGTACGCACTAGTTAAAACCGTTTCAACCTTTCTCTGGTAAATTTTCTTTTATTGTTGTTCTTTTTTTCTTACGCCAGGATGACAACACAATGGGGGAGAGTTCTAACTTGAACTTGCTCTTAATGATATATCTTTCTGGGGAGAAGAGTGTGGAATCTGAGGTAAAGAATTTGTTAGTTAATCGTTTTTCTGTTTAAGAAAAGCCTGTTTATAATATATTTTGCTTTTGCTTAACAAAATTTCGGTACAATTGATATGTTCCATTATTGTGTATGGATGTATGTGTGTGTATGATTCAATTATTTCAGGTTAAGAAAAAACTGTATCAATTTATTTGGCTTATTGTTTGATATATTCTTTATTGTTGGGTATCAAGTGTTTTTGCTTAACGAAATTCGGTGCTATAATGTATATGTTTGTTTCAATTGCTTCTGGTTAATAAAATAATTGTGCAAGTTAATTTACTTGGTTTGTATGTATTGTTTATGTCTTAACGAAATACGTGATCATTTGTTTAGTCCAAATCGATCCCGGATAAGAGAAACTAAGTTAATTCTGATCTTAGTTAGACTTATCAAATTGAAGGATTCGGTTATTCAAGTCTAACCGAATGCCTTGACAATAAAAACTAGTTAACTAACCTAGTGCTTGTATTTTTTAAAGGGAAATGTCTAAGTTATTGTCTGAATAATTAGAGCCTAAGGAGAAAAATAAAGTTAATTCTTATCTTTGTTTTGGTCTTATCGAAATAGATGATTGTATGTTTGCAATTGGTTTAACAAGGGAATTAAGTTTCTTAGTCGATTTGTTAAACTATTAGGGAAAATTTCTTCGAAAATTGTTTCCTTGATAACATATTAAAACTAAATTACTTGTAGTTTCGGTTTTAATATTGGTTATCTAAAGTGGTATGTGAAACCTTCGTGCTTAACTCTTATAGGTTGTTTACAAGTCTTTAAGATTTGTAAGATCCTTTCAGTTTGTCCTTTATTTGCTTGAACCTTTGTCATTTTTGTGACAAAAAGGAAGAGAAATATATGGAGTAAACAAGTGATTTGCAATCACTAATGAAAGGAAAATTGTGCTTAAACGTTATATCTAACGAAGGAATAAAGCATTGACTAAGGGGGGGAAACATATCATATTGCTGTTATAGTATTCTGACTACAAAAAGAGGAATAACAAAGATGTTCGGATTGAATATCTACCTAGCTTGGCTTTAGGGGGAGTATAATCTTTGTTATTCAAATGTCAACAGCGGCATTTATTGATTGAATATATGCATGTTATTGTGTTGTTGAAACTTGGAATCAAGCGTATGTATAATGAATTCTTGTAATTTGTTTATCCATATGTAATAAGAGTTTTGTCACTAAAATTGACAAAGGGGGAGATTGTTAGAGCATAGCTCGGTTGAACTCACCAGGTGTATGCTAGAGTCAACTTCGTTTAGGTTAGACAAGAGAGTATAGGAATGTTGAGACATACAAGTATTACTTTTAAGACCTGAAGAAAGTGAACAAGAAGTGAACTACAATGACAACATCATTCTTCCTCTTGAGGTTAGTAATATTGACTTGAACTTCTTTCATTCCTAACGTATCTTTCAAGTCGTGCTATATTGAAAACATAACTGTGAAGTTGTATACATTGTACATAGTATATATATTACTCTAGTGATGTGTTATTATCATATTTGTATGATCATAGTATTAGGGAATTAGACTACGAAGTATAACGCTTGTCTTTTGAACTTCATATATATAACATCGACATAATCGTGTATATATTATTTTGATTATATGAATGGGTTATGGTGAAGATTTTATCCTAGGAAACAATGTTTTACATTTGTTTAAAGGAAGTACATTCATGAACTTGTTTTATGAATCGAAAGGGAAATTGCTAGGCTTATTGGCATTGTTATTAATTTCATATCTTTGGATTACCAATATGTGTGAGTTAGTAGAACAGATCATAACTTGTTATGTATCTTGGTATAACTAATCACAATGCCTGACTTATGATTTGGTATGACTATTTTTAATTAATTAGTGTAACCGATCCTAAGTAATCACCATGATATGGTATGATCAATATTTGTAATTGGTGTGACCGATCATAGAGAAGTTGTGTAATCGATCCTTGTAATTGGTGTAACCGATCCTGGTAACTGGTGTGAATGATCACAAGCAATACCATGAGCATATGGTAACCGGTACTGGTAATTGATGTAACCGATCCTGGTAACTGATGTAACCGGTCATGTTAACTTGTGTGACCGATCACAAGTGTTTCATATTAAGGTATAACCGATCTTAGTGATTGGTAGAACCGATTGAACCCATGTATGTGATTTGAAATTTGATCCATCACATAGTGATCTTGGAATACTGGTGAACCAATTCTAAACTTGTTTGGAAGTGTGGTATAACCAAGAATGTAAATCCATGTAAATATGAATAAGGATTTACAATGAAAAGATGTCAACATACTTTGAACATGTTCAGTAACTCTTATCATTTATTGTTCAAAGATATTCCTTGGTACTCAAGGAGATCCTAAGCCGAAATAAATTGAAATTATAAAAACCGAATTTTTCCATTCATTGCATATCTTGAGAATATTTTCGAATTTGGAAATTCCTTGGTATCCAAACATCCTTTGTCTATAAATACCTAATTTTGCATTTCTAGTAAACTATCTGAAGAGCCAGGAAAACTTCATCTTTTTTGTAGCGCCCCCTAAGCTAGCAACTGACTAAACCAAGAATTTAACTAAATAAAGAGGCACTAATGAATCTAAACCAAACACTTAAGCATTCAATTAAGAATTCTGCTACAAAAACTTAACCCAAAACTAGCCCCACTCTGAAATATACATATATATATATATATAATCTCCTCTCAAATGATACATATACAATAGTGATTTGGTTTACAAATAATATGCAACAATAAACATAGCTAAATTTAATCATCTAGCGAACTCAACACTTGAAGCTTTTGCTGCGCTACTCTGATATGTCACTAAAACTCAAAGTGGGAATGGGTGAGCACATCATCCCTAAAAGGGGTGCCCAGCAGGAATAACAACTAGCTTTCAAGTAATCATTAATATGATTCGAAGACAATGCATGTTTAATCGAAATTCAGTAATACAAGGAAAGACAATAAAACGTAATGTATAAACTTCTTCAAAGACATTCATAAATAACAGTAACATCCATGTATGAGATGTGTGTTTCCGTACATAAGGGAAGAATAATATTGTGGTGCATCGCCCTAGCCATAATAATATTGTGGTGTATCTCCCTAGCCATAATAATATCGTGGTATATCGCCCTAGCCATAGAATACTGATATTGTATCAGCACACATCTCACACCACACCAAGCACACAAGGATATGCATGAATTTCACAACACAAAGATTGATTTGTAAAACAATAATGAATACATGAGAGTTCGTTATCGATTCCCACCTCTTTTGATGACAAGCCTCGCCTACCTCGAGATCCACGATCCAGTGGTTCATCCTTTGAATCGATCGTTGTTAATAGAGACTAAATGTTAATCATACAAGCACTCTAAGAAACTAGCCAAAATGGCTCACATAAGAATTATAAAAGTCTATCTAATAGTTCTAAGCCCATTATAGTATCTTATTCTCTATCTTAAATATAACTAAGAGTTTACTAATATAATTAGATTGATTATATAATCCATAGCTAAGTCTTATGAATCTCTACAACTTTGTAAAAGGAACCAAAGTCTAATTTAGAACACAAGTGGTCCAATATATCAGAATAGGAAAACTATACCTAAGCCCAAGTCCACTAAACAAGACCATTACACAAAGCCTGGTCCACTAGAGTCAATTAACAGTCACTAACGGTCAATGTCTGGTCAACAAAGTCACATAAAGGTCAACGTCCAAATTCAGATCAAAGTCAAAGGATTCAAGGTCAAACGAGTCAACTCACTAAGTTGAATCTGGGTTTACTGAGTTAACTCAACTCAGTCAGACAACCTGAGTCAGGTATGTCAGCTAGACTGAATGGGATGACTAATAGCCTAAAGCTTCTGCACAGGGCAGAGCCATTGCTCAGGTCAAAGAACTCTTAACTCTACAATCCTAACACAATTTCAACTTCAATCTATTTATTGCATCAATACATTCATTCAAATTATAACTCATAAATGATTTACAAACAAACTATGCCTACCTGCACTTGCAGTTCCAAGCTTTCACAGCAACTATCAACTACAAATCCAACTATAAGCAACATCACCAATAACAACACACCACCACTATAACCCCAATTCCTTTTACATTCCACTTTCACATTCACATTCCATCACTGTAACCAAACAATGGTCTGATCCATTTCAATTCAGTACCAAAACATCTCATCACAAACACAACCTCACATATAACACCACCATTTAAGTCATCAATTTCAACTCAACATAGCACCACCAGACTTCACCAATATGCAACTGCGACTCTAAAACTTTCAAATACAATCACAACAACAATTCAACTCTATTGCTATACCTGCAACAAACCTCAACTCTCACTTCTATTACATACCACCATCACCATTTACCTGCACCTCCACAGAACAACATTTTAAACATTCATCCCAACACCACAATACTGGCCATGTATATCCATGTAGTTCTCTTCAACCATTCACTAGTCAGTAACAATTCCATCAACACAACCCCAAACATCACCCACTAATTCAGAGAGTACAACACTCACTATACTGATATATCAATCAGTTCCAACATCATATCAAAACCTTGTACCCATTACAAACATATACAACTTCACTCACAAACATACAAACTCAACAACCATTAACAATTCAACTTCAACTAATGAAATTAAGCAATAGAGAGACTTACCCAACCATTGGCCTCCCCTGAATTGTTGATTCACCAAACCAATTCTTCTAAAACCTTAAATCCACTTTAGGGAAGATCATGAACCCTAATTCTTTGAATCTTCTCCGAACTTTGAGAATCAAACTCTAATTCATCTTCTTTGCTTCCAACACACAAAACCCCCATTATTCACTTAATTTCATCTTCAAACTCATCTTTGTATCAAATCCAGAAACCCTAATATCATATCTAACCCTCAAACAACCCTATAGATTCAATCAATCATCAATTAAGAACATACCCATTTTAATTCAATCCCTGAAAACCTCAATTTCATCTACCAATCCTTCTTTGTATTTCTTTCAGGACCCTAACCTCTTCATTCCATCGCTGAATCAACATCAAAACTTCAATTCAACTATAATCCTTCTGATCTTCATCTAACAGCAACTCGATTCATCTCTCAAATCACCTAAGAAATTGAATCATTCAATCAATTCATCTTCAACCCATAGAAACCCTAACTTCTAAATTACAGCAGCATCGATATCTCTTCTTCTTCTCATGATCAAACAATATCAACACCACCACCAACAATCCGTTTTCAAATTTTCCCCTAAGTTTCTAATCTTACAGACACAAAATCTTCTCACAGAATCACGAGCAGAGAAGAAGAGGAGGAAGAGCAAGAAATGAAGAAGAAAGAAGAAGAAAATAGAAGAATGAAGAAAGAGAAAGAATAACGGGCTTTATCTTCTCAATTTGGTATTGAGATAAGGTCGACCAGATTTACTAAAGGCACCCGAAAATTAATATGGGCAGCCACAGTCGGTTAACATTGCCCTCCAAATAAATTTTATAATATCTTCTTCGTCCGATATCCGAAAGACACGTTCGAGTAGTCTATTCCACGTAACTTTTCGAGATCTATCTAATGATACTAGTTTCGTATCTAGATCATTGTTAGATTAATTTCTATTAATTAACATTCGTGTTAAAGTAATCGAGTTATTATCGGCTAAATTGTCACTTGATCATCTCTTGACCGATCTAACGGCGTTGACGAGCTTGAGGGTCCTTACATTCTCCCCACCTTGTATGATTTTCGTCCTCGAAAATCGAACTACCCTTCTGATCTTGAAAACTCCCCACCTTATAGAATAATTCCATCTCTTGTCTAAGCGCAAACAATAAGAAATAAAGCACAAACCAATATGGCTCCTACAACTAAAAATTGTAGCTCTAGGCTGAACTATGCTGATTTTAAGTTCTATCAAATACAGAAGTCTAAATTTCTTACACTAATTTCTATCTTATAAAATAGGTGTCTTTAATTACAAGGAAGAATTTTACAAATCTTTCCAAGTAAAATTATATTTATCGGTTTCCTAAAGAATTATACCAAGCTTCTATGATCAGTCATCTCTGAATGCAATTTCCTTATCAAGGTTGGCCAATCCCAGCAATGCCTTTCTACGAACAGAGAAAACACAACCCTCACTATTCTCCAGTGCTAGATTAATTAAGTTCTAAATTATTATGACTAATTAATATCTAAATTTAATTATAACTGATTTAACTAAAAAATTTACTTCATAAATTTTATAGCATTTTAAACAATTTAATCATAAAAATTTATTTATTTATTTATTTTATCAATATAAGTAATCCCAATTCGATTTTACGTCAATTTATAATAATTTGATACTTTTAATTTTATTGTAATACTATATATGAATTTCCCGATTATTAACTATTATAAATTTACTACCAGCTTATATACTCAAATATTATTATCAATTGTGTTATTATTCTCATTATTCTTAATCTTCTAAATATAATTATACATTATTCATATTGAATCTGTATTTTATATCTTGATAAATATTGACGTTGATAATTTATAATGATTTAAGTTTCAGTCCGCATCAAATTATTATATATCTTAATAGTCTTTAGATTTTTCTATTAATGTAAAGTATCCTATTAATATAACAATTTAGTTTCTTTTAATCATAACATTATTACACTAAGCATCCGAATACTATTATTACTATTTCATGTATACTTATTTCATTTTAGAGATTTATTGGATCATTTGTTAGATTAAAATAATTTGTGATTAGTTTAATTTACAAAACTTAATCGTAGATAAGCGTATTTTTTTTTTCATAATTATTATTTCTATCGTTATATATCTTTAGTGAGATTTTAGTTAAGTTTAAGTTCAATATAATACTATTTAAGAAATGCTAACATTACTTATCAAAATTATCACATTTATTATGATTTATGATTACTATTATAATATTTTTATTATTAACGTTGATGGTTGAACTATTATTCACTACTCTTTCAATTATTATTTAGTTCCAAGAATATTATTAACATTTATGTGATTATAAATTATTGATTCCTATGTATAAGTCAAGATATCCAATAAATTTTATATAACTTTCAGGATTTATCAATTGTATTAATCTCACTATTTTTCTATTGGATTATGTACTTGTTCATACTTTTTAGATTAATTATTATCAAATCTTAAAGTTATTGGTGTACCTAATTTTTTTACTTTATTACAATTACAAACAATCAACAAACAAATCAATCAATCAGATAAATTTTTTAATTATTGATAGCTTTTAGTGTTAAGATTTATCTCACAAACCCAACCCAGTTCTAAACTAATCTAATTCACTAGCTGGCACTGGCTAATTATATCTTTTCCCATATAAGATCTAATAGTGAGCTCTGCTACCAACTTTGTAGCGCCCCCTAAGCTAGAAGCTGACTAAACCAAGAATTTAACTAAATAAAGAGGCACTAACGAACCTAAACCAAACACTTAAGCATTCAATTAAAAATTCTGCTACAAAAACTTAACCCAAAACTAGCCCCGCTCTGAAATATACATATATATAAAATCTCCTCTCAAATGATACATATACAATAGTGATTTGGTTTACAAATAATATGCAACAATAAACATAGTAGAAGTTAATCATCTAGCAAACTCAACACTTGAAGCTTTTGCTGCGCTACTCTGATCTGTCACTGAAACTGAAAGTGGGAATGGGTGAGCACATCTTCCCTAAAAGGGGTGCCAAGCAGGAATAACAACTAGCTTTCCAGTAATCATTAATATGATTCGAATACAATGCATGTTTAATCGAAATTCAGTAATACAAGGAAAGTCAATAAAACGTAACGTATAAACTTCTTCAAAGACATTCATAAATAACAGTAAACATCCATGTATGAGATGTGTGTTGCCGCACATAAGGGAATAATAATATTGTGGTGCATCGCCCTAGCCATAATAATATTGCGGTGTATCACCCTACCCATAGAATACTGAATATAAATATAGGAAGAATAATATTGTGGTGTATCACCCTAGTCATAATAATATTGCGGTGTATCGCCCTAGACATAGAATACTGATATTGTATCAGCACACATCTCACAACACACCAAGCACACAAGGATATGCATGAATTTCACAACAAAAAGATTGATTTGTAAAATAATAATGAATACACGAGAGTTCGTTATCGATTCCCACCTCTTTTGATGACAAGCCTCGCCTACCTCGAGATCCATGATCCAGTGGTTCATCCTTTGAATCGATCGTTGTTAATAGAGACTAACTGTTAATCATACAAGCACTCTAAGAAACCAGCCAGAATGGCTCACACAAGAATTATAAAAGTCTATCTAATAGTTCTAAGCCCATTATAGTATTTTATTCTCTATCTTTAATATAACTAAGAGTTTACTAATCTAATTAGATTGATTATATAATCCATAGCTAAGTCTTATGAATCTCTACAACTTTGTAAAAGGAACCAAAGTCTAATTTAGACCACAAGTGGTCCAATATATCAGAATAGGAAAACTATACCTAAGCCCAAGTCCACTAAACAAGACCATTACACAAAGCCTGGTCCACTAGAGTCAATTAACAGTCGCTAACGGTCAACATCTGGTCAACAAAGTCACATAATGGTCAACATCCAAAGTCAGATCAAAGTCAAAGGATTCAAGGTCAAATGAGTCAACTCACTGAGTTGAATCTGGGTTTACTGAGTTAACTCAACTCATTCATATAACCTGAGTCAGGTATGTCAGCTAGACTGACTGGGATGACTAACAGCCTAAAGCTTCTGCACAGGCCAGAGCCATTGCTCAGGTCAAAGAACTATTAACTCTACAATCCTAACACAAGTTCAACTTCAATCTATTTATTGCATCAATACATTCATTCAAATTATAACTCATAAATGATTTACAAACAAACTATGCCTACCTGCACTTGCAGTTCCAAGCTTTCACAACAACTATCAACTACAAATCCAACTCTAAGCAACATCACCAATAACAACACACCACCACTATAACCCCAATTCCTTTTACATTCCACTTTCACATTCACATTCCATCACTGCAACCAAACAATGGTCTGGTCCATTTCAATTCAGTACCAAAACATCTCATCAGAAACACAACCTCACATATAACACCACCATTTAAGTCATCAATTGCAACTCAACACAGCACCACCAGACTTCACCAATATGCAATTGCGACTCTAAAACTTTCAAATACAATCACAACAATAATTCATCTCTATTGCTACACCTGCAACAAACCTCAACTCTCACTTCAATTACATACCACCATCACCATTCACCTGCACCTCCACAGAACAGTATTCTTAACATTCATTCCAACTCCACACTGGCCATGTATCTCCATGTAGTTCTCTTCAACCATTCACTAGTCAGTAACAATTCCATCAACACAACCCCAAACATCACCCACTACTTTAGAGAGTGCAACACTCACTATACTGATATATCAATCAGTTCTAACATCATATCAAAACCTTGTACCCCACTACAAACATATACAGCTTCAATCACAAACATACAAACTCAACAACCATTAACAATTCAACTTCAAATAATGAAATTAAGCAATAGAGAGACTTACCCAACAATTGGATTCCCCTGAATTGTTGATTCACCAAACCAATTCTTATAAAACCTTAAATCCACTTTAGGGAAGAGCATGAACCCTAATTCTTTGAATCTTCTCCGAACTTTGAGAATCAAACTCTAATTCATCTTCTTTGCTTCCAACACACAGAACCCCCATTATTCACTTAATTTCATCTTCAAACTCATCTTTGTATCAAATCCAGAAACCCTAATATCGTATCCAACCCTCAAACAACCCTATAGCTTCAATCAATCATCAATTAAGAACATACCCATTTTAATTCAATCCATGAAAACCTCAATTTCATCTTCCAATCCTTCTTTGCATTTCTTTCAGGACCCTAACCTCTTCATTCCATCGCTGAATCAACATCAAAACTTTAATTCAACTATAACCCTTCTGCTCTTTATCTAACAGCAACTCGATTGATCTCTCAAATCACCCAAGAACTCGAATCATTCAATCAATTCATCATCAACCCATAGAAACCCTAACTTTTAAACTACAGCAGCATCGACATCTCTTCTTCTTATCATGATCAAACAACATCAACACCACCACCAACAATCCGTTCTCAAAGTTTCCCCTAAGTTTCTAATCTTACAGACACAAAATTTTCTCACATAATCATGAGCAGAGAAGAAGAGGAGGAAGAGCGAAGAAATGAAGAAGAAAGAAGAAGAAAATAGAAGAATAAAGAAAGAGAAAGAATAACGGGCATTATCTTCTCGATTTGGTCTTGAGATAAGGTCGACCAGATTTACTAAAGGCACCCAAAAATTAATATGGGCAGCCACAGTCGGTTAACGTTGCCCTCCAAATAAATTTTATAATATCTTCTTCGTCCGATATCCGAAAGACACGTTCGAGTAGTCTATTCCACGTAACTTTTCGAGATCTATCTAACGATACTAGTTTCGTATCTAGATCGTTGTTATATTAATTTCTATTAATTAACGTTCGTGTTAAACTAATCGAGTTATTATCGGCTAAATTGTCACTTGATCATCTCTTGACCGGTCTAACAGCGTTGACGATCTTGAGGGTCCTTACATTTTTGTTGTTTCTGGTGGAGCCGTTTATTCGGAGAGGAAAGTACCCTAATTAGGCGAAATCTCTTACGACAGCTCGTTTAAAGACTTTTGTGGGATCAAGAAGCTCTACGAATACCATTGGTGGGAAATAACATTATTGCAGTGTTATTAGTTTTTGATTGATTTGATTGACTAACGGTTGTTGAAACTATGATTGCACCTAGTTTGTTTATTCTTGAGAATCTTCTCTTCTGATATAAGATTCACTTAAACTAGATCGAAGTATCGACGTGATATTTAGAACCGTTCGTAGATATAAAGACATCTTGTGATAATCTATGGCTAACAGACTCCGTTCTATATGTGATTGATAACAAGATATTCAAGTGGTGTTGTGCATGTCTTTATTGAAGATTAAAGAAGGTTTGAAGACAAAAAGATTTCTTATTTGGTTCTCATATCTTTGGGTGTGCACAAACCTTGATCGGCTGGTATCGAACTAGAATCGAATTTATTCGATTGATTAGTTTCGTGAGATCGGCATCACTTTATAGTTTCTTGTTGGAATGTATATCGATTAATTGCGAATCTAAACTTGACTACTTTGGTAGTTATTGGATAGATTGATCTAACCAGGCCAAGGAGTTTATTAAATTAAATGGAATACCCTTTGCATGTGACTTGAGATATCTTTATCTTGAAAGAATCGAAAGAGTTGTTACCAAACAGATTTGTTGTTCCTTTACTATTTGGAATATGATCCAAAGGAATTGTTCCAGTGCATGAACTCATCGAAGTTGAAAGCGCATGGATACTAGGGAAACTAAGTGAACTAGAGGTAGTTGTTTGGTATCAACTATATGAAGTTGGTGTAGATTTTGTATAGCGGCTTCTGAGAGTATTCAATTCTGGACTAGGTCCTGTTGGGTTTTTCTGCACTTGCAGTTTTTCTCATTAACAAAATCTTGCTGTGTGATTTACTTTTATTTACCGCAATTATATTTGTTTATATAATTTAAAGTAAATTACACAAACGTTAACTCCGTACATACTTGATAGTGATCCTATAGAGTTTTGTTAGGTCCGAACCTATTATCACGTATCACACTTTGGTAGTCATATTGTCTCAATCTCGTATCGATAGATAATCACACAAAGTGTGAATATCGATTTGTTGCATTGTCTCGACTTTGTCCATAGAGGATCACTTTCGGTAAGTGGACATATAGGTGGATAAATATAAGATTGTGGTGTATTTTGGTACCCTCGTCTTTTCAGCTTTGAAGAACTTCAACATCAAAAGGTAAGTGAAGATTAAACCACCTATATCTCAAGTTTTTACCTATCTATTTTTGAGACATTATTGCATGACTAAATTAGAAAGTACATGCATAATAAAAATTTCGAGTTAAGCTTATCTTGAATATCTTCTCGAAATATGACTGTACTAGATTAAGAACATTTGCTCATACTTGATGAAGTTGGTTTCGAACAATTTATTGTTTATAACCTAATTATGATTCAAGATTTAATCATTTGAGAATATCCTGGAACAGTGATATGTGTCATTGATGTTATTCGGGAATGTTTCACATTGATTATTGGAGAGATATAGAACTACTGTTAATATGTGATAGACACATTTTTGTGTCTGGTATAATCTCAATTATATATATTGTTAGTGCTCGATTTTGTATTTATTATGCCTTTTTGTGTCTTTGTAGGTGTTTTTATAGAAATAAACATGCGCGGAGAAATTGGCTCGAAAAGTGATTTGTGTGCTCGTGGGGGAAAATTACTAAAGGCGCCCCTTATTTGGATAAGGGGCACCCTAATTGCTATCTACACCCCCGGATATTGGCACCTCCGTACTGGATAGGGGCTGTCCAGTCTTATTCATGTTCAATAGCAGAAAAAGGCGGGAAACTTCCGGTCTTTTCTGTGTACTTTCTGCATGGATTGGAGTGAGATTTACTTGGACTTTCTAATTCAATTGTGTTGATACGGGCTTGTTAGGGTCAAACGGGATTGTTATTCGTGTTAACACCAAGTAAAGGAAGATTATCATGGGCTTGTAATGAAACAGTGGAGGATTAATATTTCGGGAACTTTCTGTGTCTAAATTTGGGAAGTTACGTGGGTATCTTACACGTAAATATAGAGTTTATATCAAGACAGGGAAGGTAGTAGAGTTTGAATGAAACAGGAGGAGGTTAACTTTGGTTCACGACAAAACAGAGCATAGAATATATCTCGAGCTTATTTTCGGAAAGATGAGGATACCAGGAAATAATATATTGTTATGTCGGATTCACAACTATCTTTGGAGATTTTGTGAAGGTTTTATTAATCCAGAGCCGCGTGAGAAGAGATAAAGAAGGAAGGATATTCCGAGACTTGGAAGAGAAGATAATATACTCTTGGGAAGATTTTGATCGAGAATATTGGAGTTGTTGGGTATAAAAAGAGTTTCTGGGACTCAGAGTAAGAGGTCGAGAGGTTTGGGGTCCTAACAGAGGATAAAGAGAAGCTGCAGAGAAGATTGCAGGCGAATTCTGCTGCTGCTGCTGCTGAAGAAGAAGGAGACGAAGAACATTGGACGAACTCAAACAGTCTCAGATTATTCTACGATATACATCTGTCATTCTTCTACAATCTTAAACAATTGTAACAATTGATTCTGTAACGCCTTTACAGCGTTGCGAATCCTCTGTAATATTATTTTTCTCCAATAAAATACCCTTTTTGAGCCATGGATTATTATTTTGAGAAAGTGTTTGACATCATGAGCTAAACCCCAACATTGGGACGATGGAGGAAGCCATGTTTCACAATTTCTTGGTAACTATAATCGATTCTCTATGACTTTTGCATTGATTTATGATTTTTATTAATTGATTGTGATTCTGTTTGATGGTGTATGCTTAGACTTAGAGCTTTTGATGCACCATTCTTGTGATTTTCAATTAATATTTTATAAAATCTACTTTTGGCAAAGAAAAGAGTCAACAAAAAGAGCTAGAATTGTTATGAGTCGTCATATGAACCAATTGAATGTGATTAATGGTGGAATCCGAAGTCCTAGTATCTCTCGATAAAGTGACATCTTTTGTATATATTTTTATTATTAAGTCTAAAGTCAATCTCTACAAGTCTTTGAACGAACTTTATTTACCACTATATAAAATTACATCAATATGGATACAAGACAGTATGCATACCAGTTCACATATTGGGAGAACTGTTATAAGTCCAGAGCCATAGTACACGTAGCTATATTTCGGCAACGACTTTTTGGTACGCATACCCGGTATCCATACCATAAAAAGTCTGTTGATCGAGAACCAGGAAAGGTACGCATACCTAGTATGCAAACCGGAAAAGATATGTTGGTTTCAAAACCAAATTAGGTATGCATGCATACCCAGTACGCATACCATAAAAGATCTGTGAGTTCTTGAACTCGTCCTTGTATTAATGGTATCCATACCCAGTACATGTACTATGACAAGAACATTCAGGATCATGTATAGTACACGTACCAGGTACACATACTTACCCTGTTGAATAATTTCAGATGCATTAGAATTATTTCTAGAAGATAACCGGCATTTGAACAGCTCTCTAAAAACATTATCTAGACATTTTTGATCACATGTGTGATTCAAGAAAAGTCTTAAAGTGTTATATGAAAATGGTTAAGCTTATCATCCAATTGGCTAGTTTCGGCTAACCAACATAAACAGGTCATTGTATACGGGTCGGCGACGGTTCATCTTAACCAGAGTATATATATATATATATTCTACTATGTTAATCTCAAAGTCAAGTTTTTCACCTAACAGTGATTATTGATTGCTTGGTTCCAAAGCTATCTTAGCTTAAAACTAAAGCAGCCTTGACCTAAAAATTCTATAAAAGGAGAACCTCAAACAACTGGGATCTTTGAATCCCTGTCACTATTCTTGTGTATCCTAGTTATAAAACTATAGTCGTTCTCTCCTTAAAACCCTTTTAGGGTTTAGCATCTAAAAAGCCTTCACCCGCGGATTCATAAAGCCAGGTCCCACTATCTATATCTTGATAGTTCGAGTATCCTGATCTTGTTTTGATCGTTGAGTTGCTCACTCAAACAAGATAGATATAAATCATAAAGTATCTTCGTCTCAGACTTTGTGATTCCACAGGTTTCAACTTGTGAGGTGAATAATAATCTAGGTTGCTCTTCAGGAGTCATAAGACAAGATTTTTAGGTTTGCTAAACTTGTCTATTGCAATCGATCTCCTACCTCACCTTGATCTTTGATCAGAACGTAAATCACATATAGGCTTACATGTGGGAGGAAGATTGGTTTAAAGTCTTCAGTTGGGTTAAAGCAACTCTTAGGATGTAAAGGACGTCACTTAAGGGAATCATTTGCGCAGAGTCCTGGTGGGATTCAAGAGGCATAAGGAGGGCGACTGTAACTAAATTTCCGGACAGTTTAATTCAGTCTCAACTACATTCTAGTCCGAAGTTCTGATAGTAGGCTAGTGTCTGTAGCGGTTTAATACAGTTTGGTGTTCAAATCTGGATTAGGTCCCGGGGTTTTTCTGTATTTGCGGTTTCCTCATTAACAAATTTTTTGGTGTCTGTGTTATTTCTTTTTACGCATTGTATTTTTTATCTTTATAATTGAAATATCACTGGTTGTATGTTAATCAATCAAAGTAGATATATTCATCCTTGTTTGTTGGATACGACTTAATTGTTTCTTGGATATTTATCTTTGGAATCGTCCAAGTACTCTCACACACAATCAGGTTCACAAATTAGTTCTGTAAGATTTCTGATTGTGAGAGAAAGAGATATAAGCTCTTCATATAATTCCTTGATTGAGATTCATTAAGTTGATCTCTCAGAATTGTATTCGAGTTTAGTCCATACAGGTTTCCTAAGAAAAAATTGGTGGTGTATTTTGGCACCCCCGCATTTTCAGAAGTTATAACCTGTAGCAGGTCAACTATCCGGGAAAGAGCTAAAACTAGACTGAATGCAGTTATTATGAAGGCCTCTCTTGTTAAAAATAATAATCCTAGTTGTTCTATGTAGGATAAGGGAAGATGCTGCAATCTATTCATTTTTCTCATAGTCTCAAAACATGGGTTGAGTACTTCCACGGTAAGATCGTTTCCTATTATAAATTGTGCAAGTGGAACTACTACCGAACTCAACTAAGTTGCACCTTCCAATATACTCGACGACAATGTGTGACTTGATTCCTCATCCTTGAAGTGTCATGTACCGGATTATAGAGTGGGTTATCTTTATTAATAGTCATAATTAGTAGTTTCTTAAGAGTGGGTATCTATATCAGTTGTAATGAGTGGTGTAGATTTACACACGTTGGTTACTAGTGGTTGTTGGATATGAAAAAGGAAAACTTAACTTCATAAGTCAGAGAGTCTGTAAAGAAACTCTTATCCAAAATTATTAATCAAATTCAATCGTTAACTCGATTAGGATGCGTTCTTTATTGAACCAGATAGGATAGATTCCTAGAACCAAACGGTTACCTTTATATCTTTGATACAATCTTGTCAACTACATGGCAGTATACCCGGTGAGTACCCGTTTACTTCACTCTTTTATTAATCCTTTTAGAAAAATTCAAAATATTAATTTATTTCTGAATTTAACTTTTTTGATTTTTTATTTTTCTCTTACATCTAATATTTATCTGAAACATTAATAATAATAAAAACAAGTTATATCAAAATAATTTGGATTCAAGCGAAAAAGAAGAAGAAAGTAAGTGTTTTAAAAAAATGTAACAATTTCTTAACATGTACCCAGAGTTGTTATCGGTCCGGTCCGGACTCGACTTTTGTTATCGGGTCAACTTCCGAGTATAGTGGTACCTGGAAGAAGTCGGACTCATTGACAACCCTACAAATAATGTTGTCTATGAATTGGCTTTAGCAGTTTGTCAATCATAATTAATATATATTAAATAAAATTTGTTTGATTAGTTAATTGATTCTGCGGATCATGAACTTTGAGCTTGTTTCTACTGGTCATTGACAATAATCATTACTTATGATTAAGATATATAGATAGTTAACGACAACAAGTTTAGCTTGCTCATTTCTCATAATTTAAGGTGTAGTTGCGTCAAGAAGCTAAGTCGTTGTATTTTAAGAGACAAATATATAATCCGTGGACTATTGGATTATATAAATGGCGGAGGGTCCGCTGACAAGATTATTCTCACACTATCTCATAATTTTGATATTAGTATTTTTATAAAAAGATAACGTATCTGGATCTAATTTTCGGTCATATGGTCAACAATCCATATTCCTACAAAAAATTAATGTATTATGAGATATCAAACATCAACATTTAACACTTTTTAAATTAAATTGTTTCAATGGCTAATTTCGAAAGTTTTAGATTATGGTGTTGTACATTTTTTTTTTTGTTTGAAGGTTACAGACAAACCAAAACCAATAAAAAACAAATTACAAAGGAGAGGACATCTCATCTAACAGATGAGTGGTTAGACACTGTTGTTAGAGAATTGCTCGGTCGAACTCGCATGCGTTGCTATCTTAAGCATGTTTGTCAATGTTAGTGATCAAAACTATAAAGTCTTGATTTCTAGTCCACTATAGCTTAGGTCTCGGACTAGGATAGAAAGTGTAGTTGAGCTCACGAACTCCATGGAAATCATCATACAAGACGAAGGACTACTCAAGGAACCAGTGGATCTTCATCGACTAAAAGGTATGTGGAGACTTGAACGTATCTATCACTCAAAAGTCTATCTACTCTATCTCCTATCTTGAGATAAAAGTCGTATTACTATATAGACTAAGAATATACACATGTGATATTTCGAGCTGAGTATATCTCGCTTATCTATTTCTCGAAATGTGTATTGGTAAAGCTTTCTCTTTAGCCAAGTTCATCTTTGCCTAGTGACGAAAGTCATGTATGTTTCAATCACTTTGGAAATTGCTCTGACGAAAACTAGTTTGTGAATAACAACTATATGACGTCCTCTGAGAATGTTTCAATGGTTGAAATGAGAGTTTAGACAATATAACCATTGGGGGAGGTAACACATGTATGTAAAAGTCCTTAGCACTTGAACCGAAGTTTGCGAACTTTGTTGATCAAGTGAAAACCGGAACTTGAGCAGTCAACCCAGTCCGTGAACGTGCGTAGTTCTCGAACCCGAGAATTTATGCTGGAGTTGTAGCTCAGTTTCAGTCCGCGAACTGACGGAAGTTCTCGAACCCGAGAATTTCTGCTAGAGTTTATGAACTCCAACCGGTTAACTTGAGTCTGCGAACTTGAGTGGTTATGTCTAAAAACGATGTTCGTGAACTTATCTAAATTATCTAAGGAATGCTATTGCAAACCGTGGATTTATAGTTCATGAATTGATTCGAGTGAATCACATCGATTTTGCTTCAATTATATCTAGTGTAGTACATAAGATCTCATAGCAATTGAACAACTCTCTAACTAGTTCATTTGAGTCATTTGGACTAGTTATGGTGAAGAAGAATATGGTTGATATAAAAGTTATCATTTGGATAACCATTTGGTTGACTAATATTGAACCAACTAGTGTACACATTTGGGTACGGTTACACAAATCCCAAATCGGCAAGTACATGTGTGTATGGCAAGCTAAGTTTTCGATCTAATGGTTGAAAGATATTAGCTTGTATCTAATCAGGTTTTCATCTAATGGTGAATATTGAATGCTTTGTTACTAATCTAACATTGATTTCAAACCCTGATTTGAAAGACTATATAAGGGAGAACTCTAGCAACTGGGAAACCTAATCCCCGCATATTCTGTGTGATACTAGTTTTCTAAGCTAGAGTCGATTCTCCTTTAACCTTTGGTTTTCTTCTTCTAAAACCAGGTTAACGACTTAAAGTCTTCATTGGGATTGTGAAGCCAGACCAATACTACTTTTCTTGTAGTTGTGTGATCTGATCTTTCAATTTTTATTGTACGGGTACAATTGTAATAATTGGCTTGAGATTTCTATCTCCGATATGCAAGATATAAAAGTAATCACAAACATCTTCGTCTCATCGTTTGTGATTCCACAATATCTTTTTTCAATGCGTCGATTAAGACTATTGTGAGGTGATTGATAAAACTGAGATGTTCTTCGGGAATATAAGTCTGGTTTTATTGATTGGTTCATGTTCACCTTGATTTATCAAAAGAAGGAAAAAAAACTCATAGGTTTATTCGTGGGAGACGGATTTATCTATCTTGTAGACTTTTCTGTGTAAGACTGATTTGTTTGCTAAAGTCTTCGATTTTGGGTCGTATCCTGCTGGAATCAGAGGCGTAGGAGCATAACTGTACCTTGGATCAGTGTGATATTGATTGGGGTTCAACTACAATCCAGACCGAAGTTAATTTGGAGTAGGCTAGTGTATGTAGCGGCTTAATACAGTGTATGTTTAATCTGGACTAGGTCCCGGGGTTTTTCTGCATATGCGGTTTTCTCGTTAACAAAATTCTGGTGTATGTGTTATTTATTTTCCGCATTATATTTTGTTATATAATTGAAATAATATAGGTTGTGCGTTGTTCAATCAATTAGAATATTTGACCTTATTGGTTGTTTATTTAAATTGATTGACACTTGGATATTGGTCTTTGGTACCATCCAAGTTCTATCTCTTTGATTAGACTCGCGAATCACGTTTGCTTGAGTAAATCAAATTGAGAGATTGAGATAATAACTCCTTGAGTATTTTTTATTGATTGAGTCTAGTTGATTCTCTAGAAAATAACTCGTAGTTTTCTATACAGATTGCTAATCGAAATATTGGGTGAGGTTGTTAGACCCCTACTTTTTCAATTGGTATCAGAGCAGGCAAACACGTTCAAGACCTTACAAGTATGTGTTTGTAGAAATCTGAATCTGTGGACGAAATCTCTGTTGCGCATACTAAAATGTCTCCTAAATATTTTGGTGATGTCAAGTGTCTTAGAAACACCTCAAAGGATTACTCCTTAGAAGATTCTTACGAATCCCAAGGTAGAAAGAATGTTCAATTTGATAATGACATTTCTTCCTCTCATAAGGCACGTGACACTATGGCAGAAGATCAAAAGGAGCTCACCAAAATTTCAAAACATATAGCTGAAGATATTGATTTAATAATCATGATCAGCTCATTGATGAATTTGAAAAGTCTCTTAATCGAGAACGTGATCTCTATAACATCATCAAGTCCTTCTCTAAGAATATTGAGAAACTTCTTCAAGAAACTACTCTCCAGCGTGAAAGGATTAGTGCTCTTGAGGATATTATTAAAGAGGACTCAATTAGAGAAAAATGTTTGCTCGAGACTCATTCATCAGATTTTAACAGACTTCGTGCTGAAAAAGAGAAACTATGTGCATCTCTTACTCTAGGCCATGAACAGTGTGAATCCTTGGAAAAGGAAAACACTGTCTTAAGGAGAAAATCCTCTGTACAAACTAAATTTCGTAATGTTCCATACAAGACAGAGTATTCTCCAAAAGAAGATTTTTTCAAGAAATGTTTACATAACTTGCAATCTTCTCGTATGGGTAGGGAGCTTAAATAGGTGACCGTTATTGCTTCTCCTCCGCGAACCTGTACCTTTTGTGGGAAACAGAATCACTATGCTATCCATTGTTTTGCAAGAAGGAAACAAATTTCTAAGCTTCATAATTTGCTTCTCTTCACTGTCAATGGAACAAATAGTCAGTTGACTAACGCAGTGAATCGTATGCCCACAAGAAATCAGAAACCTTATAAGAATGATCACTACTCTAGAAATCATCACAGGGCTCAAGTACATTCTGGCATAAATTCTTGGGCTGCTAACAAAAGCATTTCCTGTACTTATAAGGATGATTCTGGTAAATCTGAATCTAGAAAATGGATTCCCATCCACTCTGATCCTCTTAATCCAATTGTAATAGGTCCTAGATTTAGTCCTTCTGATAAGTATGCTAATCAAGCAGTGTCTCGTCTCTCTAGAAAGAGCACATATCAAAGACATAAGGATAAAAATGAACAATATTCATTTGATGAGCTAAAGGCTCATACTTGTGTAAAGTAATAACAAGGTTGAATATCTCACATACAATAAGCCTAGTAGTGAGAGACTTGAATAGGTATACTCAATAACTAAGTGACTCTAATTATCTAGCTAATCTCTTATCGTTTTTAGAAGGATAATTGGTTAAACACTGGTTCGTGAGTTTTTTTTTTCCGTTGTTCCTTGTCTAAACTTAACTTTGAAAAGTAAAAGTGTTTTCTCTTTCCATGCAGAGTTTTGTGAAAAACCATCTTACATGTACACGTACGGTTTCCGGTTATCCCTTAAAACCTATCCCGTAAACCCTAAATCTCTCGAGTTTTTCTTTATATACCTATCCTATTGAGTTATTCTTATCAATCTAGGTTTGTTTTTATCAATGGCTTCTTCTTGCTCATTGAACTTTCCATAAGATATCATTAATAAGGCGGTATATTGCAAACTCGATAAAGAGAAGGAAACTCTTGTTGATAATGAAGGTTTCCTTCCTCAATCCTCTAAGTCACTTTCTGATATAAAGGAGATTGAAGAGATTTCATCAGATGTAGTTCTCGACTTCCTGAAGGATTTTGAGAAAGCAAAACATCAGCTTGTTGATACAATGAAGTGTCTTGATGTGGTAGGAACTAAGTTGAAAAAGGTTAAGTATGACCTTGTTCTCATGAAAACACATGTTAAAGAACTTCCCAACAAGGATATCATCTTCAAGGGTGCAGAGGATGTTGTCTTTCACAAGCTCCAAGACCTTAAGACTCAAGAAGGTCCTGAACTGTCGATTTGACTCTAGTTCGCGGTGACATGGAAGTGTTTTTAATTTAGTCTGTTTGGTTCAGCATACCTAGTAAATCTTCTATTTTTCTCTTCTGTTTAGAAGAATAACTAGTGTTTTGGAAAAGCCATTATTGTGATTACACATAGCTATGTCCAATGGTTTTTCATCTTCTTGTTTTTAGATTTTTTGGTTTTAAATTCTAAACTTGTTTGGAAGATGATGGTTGCAGTATTGATCTTTATGGTTTTATATATTGTAATATTTTGATGGGATATATGTGTTTATGTCTGTGAACTTGATTGTCTCATATTTTGTCAAAAGTAAAGTCGTTTGTGAATTGATATGCAAATATTGATAAAAGGATGAATAGATTTTTGACAAACACAAAAGTTAAGCCTATATTGTCAATTGTTGATGTAAGATAGGTTAAAATCTTTTGTGATTCAAGGATTATGTCTATTGTGTGTCATTGTGCAAATGGTGATGGAAACATATAATGAATCCTTATGTTATCCACGGTATAGATCCTTATTGATCCATTTTGTTATGTATTACCATGAAGGCTCCATTGTGTATCTTATGTTGAGCACGATACGACTAAGTCAATTCCTTATTGGCACGGCTGGTTGTTCCATGAGATGCTATATGTTGAGCATTAAGAACTAAATTAATCAACTTGTGTGGTTATTTAGTTTGTATTCCATAAGTTTTCTTATGTTGAGTACATGTACGGTTAAGGTTGTCATGTCTTATGATAATCTTAGTCGGGGTTCTATTATCTCTTATGTTGAGCCCAAATGAACTAAATCAATCATCTTGTGTGATTATTTAGTTAGCACTCCATAGATTTCTCTTATGTCGAGTGTGGCCAATTAAATTGATTACTCTTGTGATTAGTTTAATTGTGTATTCGGTTAGATTATTTATGGGTTTTCTTGTGAATAATCTAATCGAGTTTATTAAGTCTCCATAAGTTTTCTTGTGTTGAGCATATTTAGTCAAATTTAATCTTGGTTCGCTTGGGTTAGTTTGATTGAATATTTCTTGTTGGATTCCAAATTCATACTTGTATGCAATTTGTTGAGTCTAAAGAAATCCTTCTTTTCATTTTGAAATTAAGGTCGCTCTTGTTGTTCCTTAGGGAATGACATATTATGGGGGAGAGTTCTTTTGAACTTGTGCTTAATTGCCAAATCTTTGTGGGGAATGCGGCTGTGGAATATTAGAGGGATTATATTGCATCTTTATAAACTCCTTGATGAATGCATTTAGCTTCGGCTTTATGATTGCATCTAAACAAGATGATACATATTTACCTTTGGTCATGAAATGTCTTTTACGGAAATTTCATTAGGATCCCGTTCTTGTACCTTTGCCAATTCTATTGACAAAAAGGGGGAGAATTAATATGTAGTTCACACTACAAATACATATGGTTTTCGGATCATTATGTAAGGTGGAGTGGTTTCCATGTGAGATGGAGTATTGACTAAGGGGGAGTGAAGTATCACCATAGTATTTTTGTGGAAGTTGTGATGCAATTGGACTTTGACACTGTGTAATAATACTATGACACTGTATAACAATGATTGAGAACCGATGCTTTTTTCATTGTTATAGCTACGGATTTTTTACAATGATGATGCTAAACTTACAACCTTTCGGATCATTGGACTACTTGGAAGTGACGAAGATTTCGAGTATTGTTGAAGATTAGACATGTGGAATAGGAGCTACAAAGTTTATTTATATATTTTTTGTATTCCATATGTATTAATAGTTTTTCCACTAAAATTAACAAAGAGGGATATTGTTAGAGCATTGCTCGGTCGAACTCGCATGCGTTGCTATCTCAAGCATGTTTGTCAATGTTAGTGATCAAAACTATAAAGTCTTGATTTCTAGTCTACGTACTATAGCTAAGGTCTCGGACTAGGATAAAAAGTATAGTTGAGCTCAAGAAATCCATGGCAATCATCATACAAGACGAAGGACTACTCAAGGAACTAGTGGATCTTCATCGACTAAAAGGTATGTGGAGACTTGAACTTATCTATCACTCAAAAGTCTATCTACTTTATCTCCTATCTTGAGACAAAAGTCGTATTACTATATAGACTAAGAATATACACATGTGACATTTCGAGAAGAGCATATCTCGCTTGTCTATTTCTCGAAATGTATGTTTTTCAAGTTCATCTTTGCCTAGTGATGAAAGTCATGTATGTTTCAATCACTTTGGAAATTGCTCTGACAAAAACTAGTTTGTGAATAACAACTATATGACGTCCCTTGAGAATGTTTCAATGGTTGAAATGAGAGTTTAGACAATATAACCACTGGGGGAGGTAACACATATATGTATAAGTCCTTAGAACTTGAACCGAAGTTTGCGAACTTTGTTGATCAAGTGAAAACCGTAACTTGAGAAGTCAACCCATCCCGCAAACTCAGTCCGCGAACGTGCGTAGTTCTCGAACCCGAGAATTTCTGCTGGAGTTGTAGCTCGGTTTCAGTCCGCGAACTCAGTCCGCGAACTGACGGAAGTTCTCGAACTCGAGAATTTCTGCTGGAGTTTGTGAACTCCAACCGGTTAACTTGAGTCCGCGAACTTGAGTGGTTATGTCTAAAAACGATGTTCGTGAACTTATCTAAATTATCTAAGGAATGCTATTGCAAACCGTGGCTTTATAGTTCATGAATTGATTCGAGTGAATCACATCATTTTTGCTTCAATTGTGTCTTGTGTAGTGCATAAGATCTCATAACAATTGAACAACTCTCTAACTAGTTCATTTGAGTCATTTGGACTAGTTATGGTGAAGAAGAATATGGTTGATATGAAAGTTATCATTTGGCTAACCATTTGGTTGACTAATATTGAACCAACTAGTGTACATATTTGGGTACGGTTACACAAACTAAAAATTGTCAAGTACATGTGTGTATGGCAAGCTAATTTTTCGATCTAACGGTTGAAAGATATTAGCTTATATCTAATCAGGTTTTCATCTAATGGTGAATATTGAATGCTTTGTTACTAAGCTAACATTGATTGCAAACCCTGATTTGAAAGACTATATAAGGGAAAACTCTAGCAACTGGGAAACCTAATCCCCACACATTATGTGTGATACTAGTTTGCTAAGCTAGAGTCGATTCTCCTTTAACCTTTGGTTTTCTTCTTCTAAAACCAGGTTAACGACTTAAAGACTTCATTGGGATTGTGAAGCAAGACCGATACTACTTTTCTTATAGTTGTGTGATCTGATCTTGATATTTCTATCGTACGAGTACAATTGTAATAATTGGCTTGAGATTTTTATCTCCGATAGGCAAGATATAAAAGTAATCACAAACATCTTCGTCTCATCGTTTGTGATTCCACAATATCTTTTTTCGCAACGTCGATTAAGACTATTGTGAGGTGATTGATAAAACTGAGCTGTTCTTCGGGAATATAAGTCTGGTTTTATTGATTGGTTCATGTTCATTGATTTATCAAAATACGGAACAAAACTCATAGGTTTATTCGTGGGAGACGGATTTATCTATCTTGTATACTTTTCTGTGTGAGACAGATTTGTTTGCTAAAGTTTTCGACTTTGGGTCGTAGCAACTCTTGGTTTTAGGTGAGATCATCTAAGGGAATCAAGTGCACAGTATCCTATTGGGATCAGAGGCGTAGGAGCATAACTGTACCTTGGATCAGTGTGAGATTGATTTGGGTTCAACTATAGTCCAAACCGAATTTAATTTGGAGTAGGCTAGTGTCTTTAGCGGCTTAATACAGTGTATGTTTAATCTGGACTAGGTCCCGGGGTTTTTCTGCATTTGCGGTTTCCTCGTTAACAAAATTCGGGTGTCTGTGTTATTTCTTTTCCGCATTATATTTTGTTATATAATTGAGATAACACAGGTTGTGCGTTCTTCAATCAATTAGAATATCCGACCTTATTGGTTGTTGATTTAATTGATTGACACTTGGATATTGGTCTTTGGTACCATCCAAGTTCTCTCTCTTTGATTAGACTCGCGAATCATGTTTGCTTGAGTAAATAAAATTGAGAGATTGAGATAATAACTCCTTGAGTATTTTCTATTGATTGAGTCTAGTTGATTCTCTATAAAACAACTCGGAGTTGTCCATACAGATTGCTAATCGAAATATTAGGTGAGGTTGTTAGACCCCCACTTTTTCAACTGCATAAGCAGCTAAGGTATGTGCCACAACATTGGCATCCTTTTTGATAAAACTATACTCAACAGAGTTAAAGTGATGTAAGACATCCCTAATCTTTGTGATAACCATTAATTCGCCATGGAAAGGTAGAATATTTAAACTTCAAAGTGTTTATCACAGTAAGAAAATCTCCTTCAAGGATAATATGTTTGAACCCACACTTGATAGACAACTCAATACCCATCAGAGCGCTACACGCCTCAGCTTCAATAGGTGTGATGAATTACATACCCTGGGTCTGACAACCTTTAAATCTAGAATTACTATCCCTAGCAATAGCAGCATAAACATATCCTTTCGGACCAACAACACCAACAAAATTGATTTTTATCTTGGCTGAGGGAGGTGGTGTCCATCTACCATTCTGAGATTCCAATATATCATGTTCAGTGGGAAAAGCATTCTCATCATGACAATTATTGTCCATATTATACCAGTAGAGTGTTTCTTTTAACATTGTGTGCAAATTGAATCTTCCCTTGTTGAAGTGAACATCATTTCTAATCTTCCAGGTAACCCACATAAGGCAAGCTCCCATCTTCAATCTTGAATAATTCCTACTTTCATTCACCCAGTTCTCAATATGATCTCTGACATAAAGATTGGGGTTCTCAATCCCATAGGTGAAACAAACATAAAATCTTGTGTGACATGACAATAAAAAAACAGATGATTTGCAGTCTCGACAGCTTGATGACAAAATTTGTATTCAGGATTGGTTTATCTAATAATCTTCATTAATCTGCTTCCTAAAGCCAATCCATTATTCAAAAGTCTCCAGATAAATAAATTGATTTTCGGGGAGAGAATCTTTGTCCTCCAGAATTTTTTCCAGAAGATGATATCGTTATTACTGTTAGAGGAAGAAGGCAATCTATCATGCAGATTTTTTAGGAAAGATTTAGTCGAGAACATACCATTAGGATGATGAATCCACATTAATTTGTCCTCCACCGTCTCTACCTGGTTACTGGAAATATAAATTTCCTTGATTTTGTTGACATCAATAGGAGAGAACAATTACTCTAATTTATCCTCATCCCATCTGTTTGGGTTCTTAAGAATAAGGTCACTTACTTTGGAAGTGGAAATGTTGACTTCACCAATTAACACCGGGGTCTTGTCTTGTAACTTTGGTACCCAAGGATCATTCTGAACATCAATTTGCTCACCATTCCCCACAACCCAAAAAATTCATCCTTCATAATGGCTTTGCAACTCAGAATATCCGTCCAAGTTGATGAACCATTGTAAGGCTTCTTAGCGTTCCAGAAGTTTTCATTCTTCAAGTATTTAGCTCTCATAATTTGACACCATAGGCAATCAGCGTTAATCAAGAACTTCCAGACAAGTTTAGCAATCATGGATATATTAAGGTGTCGTTGGGATCCGATACCAAGACCGCCCATCTCTTTAGGTTTCTTGAACTGACTCCAATTAATAAAGTGAAGTTTCCGTGCTGTAGTATCAGGAAATCCCACACTACACCCCTCACAAGAATTCATACAATCAAATCATTTTTTGAATCTACAATCACAATTTTTATTGATTAATCTCACAAATTTTACTAGATAGAAAGGAAATAAAGCTAAGGAATTAACAACCGCTCTGGACTTTCTCTCTCCTAATAACTTGCTCAACACTCGAAAAAATCTTTCCCTTCCTTATGCATGTTCAACTCTTTATATAGGGAATTACGTAGTGGATGACATCTATTCTGTCATTTAATTTCGGACCTGACTTGCGATATCCTCGCAAGAGTTCTATTGTTAATCTTCGCAAACACTCTAAATATCATAGTGTCATCACACTTTTTTCATGTTTCTGCCATCGTCACATGTTACGTCATTTTTCAAATCAACCTGCGACGCTCGCAATGTGTTGTTGATCAAACTTCGCAAATGTGTCTTTCTTGCGATATTATGATCCTACATCTTGCCTCTTCTCATGTATTCTCTGCAAATGGGAGAATGTCATGAGAAAACATTCTTCAATATGCCGCAATTGTTCATCTTTTCATATTCTTATGTACTGACACGATTCCGTACTTTGCACAAACTTTATTACACGTATCCTCTCTTCTATTCATCTCTTGATACGTTATTTTCAACTGATGCTTTTTAACCGCTCACGTCTACTCCTCGCATTAAATGCACTTATCTTCTCAAGAATTTCTACTCTCTATATATATTCTTCTTATTCCCCTCTTCTCCTCTTTTTACTTTCTCTGCAACTTCGCTTCATTGTTCTTCCGTAACTTCCGCTCCTGCTACTGTAATTTTTCTTGATTCTTATTCTTTCAATTTTTACTTTTTTCTTCAAATATATAGTAGCAGGAAATCCCACACTACACCCCTCACAAGAATTAATACAATCAAATCATTTTTTAAATCTACAATCACAATTTTTATTGATTAATTTCACAAATTTTACAAGATAGAAAGGAAATAAAGCTAAGAAATTAACAACCGCTCTGGACTTTCTCTCTCCTAATGACTTTCTCAACACTCGAAAAGATCTCTCCCTTCCTTACGCCTGTTCAACTCTTTATATAGGGAATTACATAGTGGATGACAACTAATCTGTCCTTTAATTTCGGATCCGACTTGCGATATCCCCGCAAGAGTTCTATTTTTAATTTTCGCAAACACTCTAAATATCGCAGTGTCATCACACTTTTCTCATGTTTCTGTCATCGTCACCTGTTATGTCATTCTTCAAATAAACCTGCGACGCTCACAATGTGTTGTTGATCAAACTTTGCAAATGTGTCCTTCTTGCGATATTATGATCCTACATCTTGCCTATTCTCATGTATTCTCTGCGAAGGGGAGAATGTCATGAGAAACCGTTCTTCAATATGCCGCAACTGTTCATCTTTTCATATTCTTCTATACTGACATGATTTCGTACTTTGCGCAAACTTTATTACACATATCCTCTCTTCTATTCATCTCTTGACACGTTATTTTCAACTGCTTCTTTTTAACCTCTCACGTCTACTCCTCGCATTCAATGCACTTATCTTCTCAAGAATTTATACTCTCTATATATATTCTTCTTATTCCCCTCTTCTCTTCTTTTTACTTTCTCTGCAACTTCGCTTCATTGTTCTTCCGTAACTTCCGCTCCTTGTACTGTAATTTTTCTTGATTCTTCTTCTTTAAATTTTTACTTTCTTCTTCATTCCCATACTAAAAATGCCTCTAGCTGGTCGTAAGAATGAAGTTTCTCTTGAATAAATTCGATAGGAATTTCTAACCAAGGGTTTTACTTTATCTCCCATTCCTGGTCAAAACCCTAAATCTAATCTTTATTCCAGGTTATTCTATGATCATCCTTGTAATCATGGAAAGATCATAATCTCGCTAGGTCAACTACTTGCTGGTCTTCCTATTCCCCTTTATGATCCCGATCTTCCCTTATTCTATGAAATACTTTTTCATGCGAAGTTCTCGCGAGCAGTATATCAGTGGAGATTGCATTCGCTTAATGCTTGAGTTTGCGAATTTTGGTGCTGGTAAGGGATCTCTTTACCCCTCAAAAGTTAAAAATCCTAAGTTTGCTGATGTTGCGATTATTCCTTCGAATTATACCGTAGAAAACTTCTTTGCGAATTATGAGATAATTCCCATGAAAAGAGATAGCACTTGCTGGGGAATTCATTTGAGGAAGAAGGATGATGTTGACAATGATAAGATACTTATACAAGACATTGATTGGAATCCTGGAAACAATTCAAACCCCGCGTTATTCTAACGATGATAAATGGTGTATCTTTCCCCTAATCTTAGAGGGTCCGTACACCTCCGGCTCTCATGTTTTACCTGCGAATCTCGCAGAATACCAACCAAGGGTATTTAAATGGCCTGAGAGGGAAGCAGAGGTATATTTCCACACTTTGCTTGAGTTGTTATTCTTTTCACTCTTATATATAATTTTGGTGACCACTCCAATGTTTTCACTTGCGAAATTATCATATTGAAAGATTGAAAGCAAGCTATAACAAGACTGGGAAAGTCACTACTTTATCTGCTCTTCAATCAATCACAGATGAAGTAAGAAATATTCTTTTATGATTCTTCACAATATATTGTTGCCTCTATTTCTTATCTTTATCTGTGTATAAAGGTTATCGTTGAGTGGGAAGAACCTATCAAAGTTGCGAAGACTAGGGGTAAAGGCAAGAGTATTTCTCGCAAAGATAAATCCGATGCCCCTCCTACAAAGAAACGAAAAGTCCAATCTAGCGAAAGTTCTAGTGATCATAACGATGATGATGATGATGTTTCTTCTGCGAAGGAGGATTCTCGATCTGAGTCTTCTATGGCCCAATTGACCAGTATATTTTTTGATACTATGCAAGGAATTGGTGATACTCCTCTTACCAATGCTTGCAAGTCCATAGATGCTATATGTGATGCCCCCCTCTTAGAGAATAATGAATCTCTTCGCGGAGTTTCAAGATCTATATCTCCAAGTTTCTTACATTCACTCAATAGTTTGGTAAATTTTCATACTTATACTTTTCTTCTTTTCATTTTGTCTTGAATTATTAATTTATTCTGAAAATTCGCTGCATTATTTCGCAGGCTGGGAAAGCTTCTTATGCTGTTACCACATATTTGGAAAAAAGGCGTGCGGCCTTTGAAAAGAAATATGTTGAACTTCGCAAGAAGAATGAGAAATTGGAGGCTGAAACTGTTGGTCTTTGCGAGAAAAACAACCAATTGGAATCTGAGGCTGATGATCTTAGCGAAAAGAATAACCACCTGGAATCTGAGACTGCTATCCAGAAGAATAAAATCTCTGGTCTTCAAGATGCCAATAAGAAACTCTATGGTATAGAACTTTTTCTTCTTTTTCTTCATTTCATTTTCTCATTACCCTTTCTTATATGGTTTACCATTTCGCAGACTTTTATGGTCTTTCCGATGAGGCTATTCTTCTTCATACATTTCCCAATCTTATGGATGATGATACTCTTCTTGAACACTTAAATACTTCTCTAAATAGATTTTCAAATAATAAGATTGAATCTCTTCCCATGTATGAATTCATATCTAAACTTCGCTTCTTAGAAGTTGACTATAGATCCGTCTTGACTATGGCTAATAAGTCTAAACGTTTCTTTCATAATTCCAAAGAAGAAATCAATAGTTTAAGAACCAAGAATAGTGACCTCATAGATGAAAAAGATCGTATTTCTCTCCAAGGTGCTCAAACTTTAGCGAAATTCCAAGAAACTCTTATTGAGGTCCAAATTGAAAGAGATGATCTCAAACATAGAAATGATGTGCTCTGTGAAAGAGAGAATCAAACTCGCTCTCGTATTTTCATAAATGATGATGATGATTTTGCTTGGGCTGTGAAAGTTCTAGATAGTGCCAGAAATAGCTTAGGTGTAAATGTTAGTCTTCAAGCTGACCAAACATCCTTGATTAGAGATATGATCTCTAACAGAGAAGGTTGTTAACTGTTCCTCCTTATCTAGTTGTTTGCTTTTTCATAAACCACTATCAGGTTATTAATTTATTGTTATATGTTTGCAGAATCTGAAGAGAGATATCATAAGAGAATTGATGAGCTTGAGAATGAGAAAGCGAAGCTCGCAAAAGATTTATCTTCTCGCAATGAGAAATGTTCAAGATTGAACACTCAAATGAAGATCACTATTGTGAATTTTGGGAATGACGCAATTTCTTTTCGCAATGACACCATCAAGGAGATCTGTGATGACAACAAGATTCCTCACTCCAAATATCCTTGTCTCTTAGACAAAGTTCTAGAAAATATTCCTAATTTGGTCATCTCTGATAGTGAAGCTGATGAAGAAGAATCTGAAGAAGATGGAGAGGAAGAATCTGATGAAGATAAGGAAAAAATCTCTAGTAAAGAATCTGATGGAGACAATGAAGAATCAAGCAAGAAATATATTTTGCTTTCTTGTTTGATTTTTTTGTAAAACTTGTGCATTCATTCTTTGATCTTCTATTCTTGTACTCTATCACTACGAATTTCTCCAATCTTCAATATAAGATCTATTTCTTTTGTTTCATCCTACATGTGTTAGAAAAAAATTTCTCTCTTTCAATATGATTGACCAAAATACAATTAATTTTTTTTACCTTATGCGTAAATCTATCATGTGGAGACAAATAACATTTAACTCATTCTATGCATTCCCATACTTGCCTCAGTTATTTGTATTCAGATGAATGATTAAGCAAGCTATCTTTGTTTAGTAAAATAATTTGCGATAAAATCGCAATTATCTCTGCATAATCCCGCAATCATAAATTGTAAGATTACATTATTTTTCTTGTATTCAGATGTGGTCTTATTTTGCCTTCTAAGTAAAGGTCTTATTTTGCCATCTTTTTTCATTGCGACAAAATCGCAGGAGGTCTCTACATTTTCATGTAGAAACCCATTGATCTTGCCTTAAATTTTTGTTCTTTTGTATTTTTGCTGCGACAATATGACATGCCTAAATTTTCTTGCGAAATTAAAGCCCCGTGACATTGTCGTCTTGCGACGAAATCGCATGACGTCTTTACACTCGCATGCAATGACCCATTGATCTCGTCTTATCTTCTCTTTTGTATTATTGCCTCTTCAGGAATGTTGCACAAATATGACAATTCTAAATATTCTTGCAAAAATATAGCCTCATGACATTTGCATCTTAAGACACTTATCAGCTCCCTAATGGAGGGTGCCGCCCTTATCTTCCCCTGGTTGCCCTTTCAAGGAGACATACTTCTGCCATACAAGACTAGGTCCTCCCATCCAGTCTTAACAACAACCAGTTATTTTCGCAACCTCTTATCCCTTTTGCCTATATGGATTATGGTTACGAGACTGCACCCTAAGTGGGGTTTTTTTTCGGGCAAAGTGCATCATAGCCAAGATTTTCCAAGAATGGCCAGGGTAGTTTCATACGCCCCGAGCACTCTTGGCTCAACCGCGTACCTAGGCGCCTTGGTCATATTTTTCACCCCTTAGAAGAGACCCTCAGTCGTCCAACCTAAATCATAAGTCTAGGTTGAAAATACAAGGTACCTTTCCTGGATGGGCTTTCATTGACCCAAAATCTCCATGGCTTAGGTTCCAGCAGCGGTGTAACCTAATCCCTGAGTCATGCAACAAATACCCCCTTTTATGACGCACTTTAGGTCTTACATTTGCCTCTTGCGAAATTTTATTCGCGAACTAGGGTGTCCGTCATAAAGGTTCGTCCCATTCCAAGGATTATTCTTTTACATTTCATCTCTGTTGTAATTTCTCAATCTCATTTTTATCATTAAGTAAAATATGTTTTTGAAATTTTCGCAACAAATTAATCATACATCTCTTTTTCTTTTCTCAATATTTCTTTCATTTCACAATTTAATTTTTTTACCTTTACTGTTTTCTGCCTCTATTCTTTTATTGCTTTTCGCTACAGTCATTCCTTATGTGACATTTTCGCTGCTTGTTATTACATCAACCATTAATCTCTCACTTCTTTGTTTTTTTTTGATGTTATACTTCCAATTCTCCTTCTTCGCAGCTCTTTCTTCGCAAGATTCTACATCGATTTCATAGCACTTCTTTCCTTCATTCCAATCTCCCTTTATGATTCCAATGCCACTGGGATGAGGAAATTTGATGCATTGGTGGAAAGTTGATGCTATACCTAGAATCCCATGTAGCCAAGGTCGGCCAATTAAGGAGTTGTAAGGAGATTCTACATCAACTACACAGAATAGGATCTTAGAAGATATCCTCTTTAATGGAATTCACATAGTGATTTCCCTTTTAGGCTTATTGTCAGTACCATTAAAACCATAGATTTTATAGGTGGAAGGTAGTAGATCCTCATCTCTGCCTCTCATAGTCTTATAAGCATGATAAAATAGGATATCCACAGAACTCCCGATGTCAATTAAAATTCTATTGATTGCCCATAAATCTTCAGTTTCATCCTCATCATCATCCTCATCCCCATCTCCATCTTCTTTTGGTTTTGGGTTTATCTCTAATCTTACCTCTAATGGGTTGTCATGTGTTTCTCCTCCTGCGGGAACTTCCTCTGCGGTGAAAGAGATAGTCTGCTTTTGTCATTCTTTTAGTGGCGAGGTTTTCGCAATGTTCATTATCTCTCTTTCATCAACATCTCTTGCGAAAACTCTGCTTAGAACATTGTCATGAAATTCTTCAATTGTTTTGTACGAATGTACAATAAAATTACAAAATAGATTCTTCGCCTTCGCTCCAATTTCTATGACAAATGTTTCTCCTCCTTTTGTTGCGTTTACCCTACGAATTTCTAGCGGTGGTGGTAAGAGTTGAGATTGAGGGTGCCCTATTAGAAAATGATTTAGCTTTCCATGGTCTATCATTCTAAGAATGATTCTCTTTATGTTTCTGCAGTCATTTGTGGAATGTCCATGAAAGTGATGATAAGAGAAAAATTCTTGACTTCTGTAATTTGGAAGCGGTTCTTTTCCCATGTTCCAGGGTGCTGGTATGTTTTCCATTAAAATTATTGCTTCCCAAAATTTTTCCACACTAGTATTCAAAGGAGGCATCTTGATCTCCTCCCATATCATTTTTTGACTTCCTGATCCTCTATGATAATTTTATCTTTGTCCTCCATAATTTTCCTGCGGCTGATCAAGTCTTTGTATTTTGTTGTTTCCACCTCGGCTATAGAAGTTTCTTTCTTTCTCAAATTATTCTTGGTCATGACTTCCCATAGCTACTATTTTCTGCTGATTATTCTCCATACTCTTTTCTTGTTGGACCTGCGAAGTGCTCGCCACTGTGTTTATCAACTTTGGTAGAAAACTCGCATTCGCTGATGCTGAGCTTGTATTCGCAACGGGATATGATTCCATTTTATTCTGTTTTTATTCAAGGGAAATATACTCCTCCTGCATCTCCCGTAATTCAGTCATTGTGATTTTATTCTTGATTCTAAAAATTTGAATGTACAGCAGATTGGTTGCGAACATTGCATTGATGAATGATAAAATGAGATATATCTCCACACGACCAGCCATCTCGCTGCACATTTTCTTCCACCTTATGGTTAAATGCTTAATACTTTCTCCAATTCTTTGCTTTAATCTGAATACATCTTCAATCCCTGGTCGCGAAGAGTTGTTACTTATATATGCTCCTAAGAACGTAGTTTGCAAGTGGTTAAAAGATGTTATCGTGTTCTTGGGAAAACCCTCGAACCATTTCAACGCCTCCCATGTTAAACTAGATGAGAAATACTTACACAATACAACATAATGATTTTCCCACTGTAGCATACACCTTACATACGCCTTGATGTGTTGAATTGCACATGTCATTCCGTCAAAAATGCTAGTTAATGCAGGCAGATTGAACTTTGGGGGTATTCCTCCTAATTGTACTTCTTGTGTGAATGGAGTTTTCGCAGCTTCTTCAATGGCCTCATCTAATTGCCTTCTGCCTCATTCTCTTCTGTTATTTAGCATTCCTCTCATCTCTGCCAATTCTCTTAAGATTTGCTCATTTACACCTGGATTTTGGTCCATTGGTCTTTTAAGTTCTGCTTCTCTCCTTTTGCGTGCATGCCTATCTTGTCTTGTGAGATTTTGTGTTTCTTCATCATTTTCATCTTGTCTCCTTATGTGATTTCCTCCTTCATCTCCTTCTTGAATTCACACATGATTATGCCTTTCATTTTCTTCCCTATGATTCTCTTCATTCCTCATCAATTCTCTTTGTTGTCTTTCGATTCTCATTTGTATTCTATCATATTCTTCATTGATATTACCATTGTTGCGATTTTGTTCGCGTCTTCTTTCTCGATTGTCATGATTGTTCTGACGTATTACTTCTTGGAGCTCTCTTTCCTCCATTTCTGCTCTCAATCTTTCTCTCTCGTAAGCTAAACGTGCTTGTTTAGCATAATGTATCTCGATTTCTTCTTCAATTACTTGCTGATTTCTGCGATTTTCTCTCCCATATAATATTCTCCTTCCTTCCTCTTGATTTTCTTCACCATCTTGGTTATTTCGTTCTTGACGCTGCTTGTTTTGAGAAATTTCGCCATGTGGAATGTATCGATCTTCAATCACTTCTCTATTTTCACGATATTCTTCATCTGGATTTTGCACCTCCTTCCTAATATTTCCCTCAACATTTTCTACAGGTGAATTTTGTCTTTTTCCCTTCTGATTGATCTTGAACTTGATCTTGTTGTGCTTCTTGACCTTTTATTCTGTAGTCTTATATTTTCCATTCTCAACTCATGATTCTGCCTTGTCAAGTTAGCACGTTCTTCTACTTCTATTCTCCTTTCTTCGTGTATTCTTTGTCTCAATGCCTCTAATGCTTCAATCTCTTCATTTCCATGAATTATACCTCCAACTGCTTCTTGATCTTCCTCTACTCGTCTATCGTTTCTTAATTGTCGTTCTTCCTCCACTTCATCTACTGAATCTGACTGTCATGTGTGTACACTCACTCTATCATAATCTATAATTCTATTTTACGTTGGCGTACGCTGAATTGGTTGTTGAACTTGATTTTCTTCATTGTTTCTTGCGTTCAATCTTGAAGATTCCCCAACTTCATTCTTTCTTTCTCCAGCAAGTCTCTTACTCCTTCTAACAGTTGTTGGTTGTCTTGAAGCATTTCTTCTTCTAGCCATCTCTTCAATCTCAATGAATTGTTGAAAACTATATGAAACTTTTCACCAACTACTCCAAATTCTTTCAAATCACAATACTAATCTTCACACTGAAAACAAGGAATCCATGTTTCTAGGGCCAATATGTAGTAGCAGGAAATCCCACACTACACCCCTCTCAAGAATTCATACAATCAAATTATTTTTTAAATCTACAATCACAATTTTTATTGATTAATCTCACAAATTTTACAAGATAGAAAGAAAATAAAGCTAAGGAATTAACAACCACTCTGGACTTTCTCTCTCCTAATGATTTGCTCAACACTCGAAAAGATCTCTCCCTTCCTTACACCTGTTCAACTATTTATATAGGGAATTACATAGTGGATGACAGTTAATCTGTCCTTTAATTTCGGATCTGACTTGTGATATCCTCGCAAGAGTTCTATTGTTAATCTTCGCAAATACTCTAAATATCGCAGTGTCATCACACTTTTCTCATGTTTCTGCCATCGTCACCTGTTACGTCATTCTTATAATCAACCTGCGACGCTCGCAATGTGTTGTTGATCAAACTTCGCAAATTTGTCCTTCTTGCGATATTCTGATCCTACACGTGCTTCTCTGGCATGACCCCACCAAAATTTTCGAATAATGTATGTTGTTAAATTAAATTTTAATAACAATGTAGAGCATTTGTAAGAAATATAACACAAAAATAACATTTTAAATTTAGTTTCAAATTTATTATCGTTTGAGTTTTGTAAAAAAAAATTGATGTGAGGAGCATGAAATACCATGCCAACATATCCTCACATAAAGCCTGAATAACTAGGAGAGAGAGTGTCTGAAGATCGGTGAAACAGGATCGGTGAGTCACTTCCGACTCATCTCCATTTTTATCATGGATCAACAAAAATCTTTTCAACTGGAGTGGAAGACTTTCGAAATTTCAAAACAGAAACTTGGTAAAACTCAGGGTTTGAAGCTGGAGGAGAAAAGCAGAGGCGGAAGGCGTTTTTGGATTCTCATGTCGGAAGAAATCGGAATTTGGATCAGAGATCTAATTCACAAGATTTTAACAGGGAAAGCAAGAGATGATGAAGTAAGATGAAATAGAAGAGACGATTCCTTCACATTCTTATTAGAACTCAAGTCAAACAACAAGGGGGAATTTATGAAGATAACTAGGTTTGATTCTTCAAAAAACAGAAACTCAATTATTTGTATTCCAAAAGGGGAAAACATCATAGGATGTTGGAGTATTGGAGAATGCTTAGTTGCTCTAATTAAGGGGAAGGAATTTACTCAACAAACTCCGGTTTTTGAAGATTTTCCACATCAAACACAGAACAACTCTCAGCAAAAATCAAGCATCAAGGACAGAATGGCAAGAATTTTGTCAGTCGCAATCAATGGATCCTTGTCCTGGAATGCAGTGGCTAAATCAATTTCACAGACACTGGTTTGGAATCGACAAATTAAATTGAGTACAACGGATTCTTGTGTTCGTATTAACACATGGAAGCCGAAAAAATGGAAATTTCAGGATACTACAATAATGGTGAAGAGATGGTACTGTGATGAGGAAACAATTTCACCAAACATATTAAACGAGGGTTCAACATGGATAAACATTAAAGGTTTGCCTATTCATCTATGGTCAATGGAATCATTTGAATCGATTGGTGAAAAGCTGGGGGGAATGGGTGAAATTGACATGGAAACTTTGAACAGAAATCCGAAGATCTGTCGAATTGAAATCAAGGGAGATATAAGGAAGATTCCGTTAGTTTTTGAGATAGATCTTAACGGAAAAAATATGGTTCTAGCTTTGGAATAGGATATCACCAAACGGGGGAACAAGTCACCGTCTATGAGAGAATATTCGAATAGAAAGAGGATATTCGAGAAAGCTACTGCCAAAAATTCAAATTTGAATTTGAATTTGTTGGCAAACAGCCAAATCAGCCAAGAGAAGGAGATAGAACCAAGATTAGAACGGGGAGACAATAATAAAGCATTTGCAGAAGAATTATTTCGGGCAAACAGGAAAACAAACCTGAATGTTGGCAAAACAGGAAATAATCCATTCAACCCAATAAACTCTCTCTTTGATAAGTTTAAAAAATCAAACCCAAATCATAAATTATTCAAATTGAGATACAATCGGGAGCTCCGGTGAATCAAATAGAAGAAGTTGAGGAAAGTGAAGAAGTGATAGAGGAAAGTCAGGAAGAGGTGGAGGAGACACAAATGGAAGAATCATACCAAATAGAGGGACAAATATTCACAGAACTACCTCTGGAAATTATAGAGAAGGATCATACTAAACATCAATCTGGTAAGCACAATGATTCTATCCTTAATATAGTAGAACTACTCATGGAAGTTAGTACAAATATGGGTACAATCAATAGAGGACAAGAGCTACAAATTCAGCGTATTTTCGCTGAAATCATTGAGAGACATGAAAGGCAGACGACAAAATCAAAAGACAAGGAGGAAAATGAAGGGAGAATGTTGGAAATCACAGATGGGGATCAGCTAGTTAATCAATGAGTACACTGGTACTTTCTTGGAATGAAAGAGGGCTAAATGCAGTCGACAAAATGGACAACTTAAAATAACTAATCGAAAAGTATAAGCCAATTGCGGTGGTGGTGCAAGAAACAAAAATGATGAAAATAACTCCTTGGTTAGTTAATCATGTTTGGGGAAATGATAGAAATAAATGGAGCTGGATACCATCTCAAGGGTTAAGCATAGGAATGCTAACAATTTGGGATGATGAAAAAGTAGAATGCATAGAGGAAGAATTTTCACCAAGCACAATCAGCAATAAGTTCAGGTTCAGGAATGAAGATTGGGAATGGACTTTAACTAATGCTTATTACCCTTGTGAGAATGAAGAAATGAAGGAATTTTGGATTGAGTTAGAAAACACAACAGGTTGGGCTTCGGATGCTTGGATTATTGCTGGGGATTTTAATGATGTGATAAGAAGTTGGGAGAGAAACAAAAGGGGTGGCTCCAAACTGGGAAAGACTCTTTTCAACAATTTCATGGCGCAAGATGATTTGAACGATTTACCAGCTGCGGGAGGACTGTACACCTGGTCCAACATGCAACAAGACCCAGTCTTATGAAGATTGGACATAATTCTAATTTCTCCAATAATAGAGCAAAAATACCCGGCTATATCACAAATTGTGCTATCTAGAGAAACTTCATATCACTCTCCAATCTTACTGAAAACATGTAATAAGGCTGTTTTGAATTCCCCTTTCAGAATGGAGCTTTTTTGGATTAATAATAAGACTTTCTTGAGTAATCTTGCAATTTGGTGGAGCACAATGTTATTCACAAGGGGTCTCCAAGCTTTGTGCTAGCAAAGAAGCTCCAAAATCTGAATTTTTTTCTAAAGAAGTGGAGTAGGGAACAATATGGTCAAATTGAAAAAACAAAAGTGGAGCTTGGCAAAAAGATACATGAATTGAACATTAAGGAGGAAGGGACAAATCTCACAAATGAAGAATTTATTCTCATGGCACAATGGAAAACAACACTTAAACAAGTAAGATTTGATGAATTCAGGAAATGGCAGAGTAGAGCTAAAACAAAATCATTAAAAGAAGGGGAGAACAACACATGATACTTACACCAGCTGGAAAATGGAAGGAGAAGAATAAATACGGTCCACAAACTGGTAATTGATGGAGAGGATAACTTCAATCAAATAGATATCAAAAAAGAATTCACTGAATATTTCTCAAATTTATTCAAAGAAAAGTTTGAATGGAGGCCTCAACTTGACTCTTCAGATTTTCCTAAAATTTCAACGGAGGAGAAGGAGTGGTTGGAAAGACTAATTGAAGAAGAAGAAATATGGAACACAATCAAAAGTTGTGGCAAAATCAAATCACCAGGGCCAGATGGATATCCAATGGAGTTCTTTAAAGTGGCATGGCCAATTCTGAAAGATGATATTTTGGCAGTGGTCAGAGAGTTCCAAGAAGAGGAAAGAATGTACTGGAGAATGAATTGTTCCTTTATAAGTCTAATACCAAAGAAATAGGACTCATCTAGACCTCACATGTTCAGGCCAATCAGCTTAGTTGGGAGCATGTACAAGATTATCTCAAAAACTTTAGCAAACAGGTTCAAGACAGTAATTCATAAGTTGATTTCAGAACACCAGGGAGCATTCATTAAGGGTCAACAAATACAGGATGGTATTCTAGTGGCAAGTGAATTACTAGATGCAAGAATCAAATCCAAAGTACCGGGAACCTTATGAAAATTGGACATTGAAAAAGTCTTTGATAATGTTAACTGGCACTGCTTGGATTCAATTTTAGAAGGCTCTGGTTTTGGAGAAAAATGGAGAAATTGGATATACTGGTGTTTATCTTCTGCCCAGTCATCAGTTCTAATAAATGGATCAGCCACTGCTCAGTTTAAACACCAGAAAGGGTTAATACAAGGTGATGCACTCTCACCTTTTTTATTCATTCTTGTAGATGAAATATTCACTAAGCTTCTAAAGAAGGGAGAAGAACTGAACATGATCACAGGTTTCAATATACATAACCAAATCAGTGTGTCTCATTTGCAATTTGCAGATGACACACTGATTTTCATAGATGCTAAGGAAGAGATGGTGGAAAACCTGGTGCTCATTCTTCAAGTGTATGAAGCCATTACAGGTTTAAGGGTAAATGTGGAGAAAATCATTGTGATCAGCATTGGAGCAGACCATAAAATAGATGATATTGCAAGAATCATGCACTGCAAGGTAGAAACACTTCCACTAAAGTATCTTGGAATGCCACTTGGAGCAACTTTGAAACAAGTTTCTGTCTGGGATACAATCTTAGACAAATTACAGAAAAAATTGGCAAAATGGAGGAGGAGGTTTTTATCTAAAGCACAAAGAATTATATTAATCAACAGTGCACTAGCAAGCCTTCTGGTGTACTTCATGTCTTTACTGCAAATTCATGTGGCTATGGAAAGGAAGATGGTGAAAATTATGAGGGAGTTTCTATGGGGTGGTAGCTCAGAAAGAAAAAAAATAAACTGGGTGGCTTGGGATAGAATACATTTGCCAAAAAAATTAGGAGGGTTGGGCATCAGAAATTTGAGAGCCACAAATAGAGATCTATTGTCCAAGTGGAGTTGGAGGTATGCAAAAGAGAAGGAGGCTCTTTGGAGAAGAGTAGTCCAGCTTAAATCTAACTCAGATGTTGAATACTTGTGCCCTGTGGAATCTAAACTTCCTCGTGGAAGAGGTATGTGGAAGGGTATACAGCAGGGAGGAAATCTGATGCAAACAAACTCTAAATTCTCAATTGGGGATGGAAACGCAGTCAAATTCAGGATCGATCCATGGACTGATCAACCACCATTGTGTCATACTTACACTTTAGCTTTTAGAGCTGTTTTGAATAAGAAGGCCAAAATTGTTGATCTGATTCTAAATGAGAGCTGGTGCATTAATATGAAACAGACGGCATCTGCGAAAGCAAAGATTCAACTCTCTAATCTAATTGCTACTATTGGAAATCCACCTCTTCTGACAACAACAACTGATCAAATATTCTTCCAAACTGGAAATTATACCGCAAAGGAAGGGTATCAGCTCATTATGAAACATATGCTACCTGATCCACATGATTTGGATTATGTCTGGAGAAAATATGTGCCACCTAAAGCGCAGGTGCTCGCTTGGTTGGCAGTTCAGAATGCAATACCAACAACGGATAATTTGAATCATAGAGGCTGCAATATGACGGATACTATGTGTAGTATATGCAACAATGAGCTCGAGTCAGTGGATCACATTATGCTTCTATGTCCATTCTCAAAGGACATATGGGACTACTTTCTGGCAAGAATGGATCATCAGTGGACTCATAGGGCAACTCTTAAAGATCAATTGCGGAGTTGGAAGTGCAAAAGAGGAACAAAAATAGGCAGGAAGGTATGGCCAATACTTCCTTTTGCCGTGATTTGGTCTGTTTGGTCCGAGAGAAATAGAAGAGCGATGGCAAAGAAACGTGGCAGGGATAAAGATGAAGTCATAATTGAGATTAAGAGGAGGATTTTTTAATGGGGAGAGCTACAAAATTGGTTTAAATTTCACCCTTTTAGGGAGTTAGTTTCTAACTGGGCTTCTGTAATGGATAGTAATGTTTCATAACTGTAATTGGTTTTGGGCTTGAGCAATTACTCAAGTTGTTCATCTCTTTTTTGGTTTAATAAAATTTGCCCTTTTTCATTAAAAAAAAAAACATATCCTCACATATAACCTTGTCATATGATATCCAATTAAATAAATTAAAAGATGAAAACACCTAGCGTGACTCTCTGGTCCAGGAAACAGTATTGTCCGTGTGGGCTGCTGAACCTAGCATTGCGATGGAAATGCGATGGTTGCAACAATCACTACACGACAATTTCTGCACTGTCTCAACTCTTTGAGTCTCCACTGCATCAATCTAAGGTCGACCATTCATTACATTCAAGAAAAGCAACCAAATTATTGATTAAATAAATGTCAGCCACAAACTCCATCTTTCTGATACCTTGGCCACTGTTTAATTTATACGAGTTCATGTTTGACGATTAAGTTTGGTATGCGGACGTGTATTTGCATAATGGTGCAACACTGCAAGGTCGCCAATGATGATTAGCGTGCCAAACCTTCACATATGGTCCAGTGATGCGGGTACTAGTGTGGGTGTTTCTGTATCTCTTTACTCCAAGCATCAATTTTGTGGCAGACACATTTGATGCCATTGGGGTTTTGTCGCTGTCGCACCGGTTCAGAATTTGCAATTTGCGATCTTCAATTTTGTTTTGTCTTCTTGTCAATCAAAATTACTAGACTGCGCCCGCCTCTGACCCTGTCTCTTCGCTCGAATATGTCGATACAAAATTATAAACAAACACTAAAAGTCAATAAAACCACACCCGGAAACGTAACCCAGTTTGCTGCATTACGTGAAAACCCAACCATGACTAGTTCGCTGATATTGTTAATACTATCATTTCTGTTTTTAACTGTCTCCTACGTGTTTGATTCATTTCCCAGCTGAAGGCAAATTTCATTTTCCTTACAGATATTCCTTGTTTCTGTTTTTGAACTGATTGAGATGGATTCAGTGTCTCTAAAAACGCCAAACGCAACCAGAAAATATAAAATGAGTGTCGTTAAATCGAGATCCGAAACGTAAGCAATTGCGTAATCAGAAAAGCCCATATTTTGTACTGTATTTGTTTCTGTTTGTTATTATCACTTATAAAAAGATCAGGTTTAAGAGGTTGTATTTGGGAAAATCTCTTGATAAAAACATCTTTAAATGCTAGCTTCTCCTTGTTTTGTATTTTCTTCATAAATAGTTTTATTTTATTTCATTTTTGGTTTCTTCCATTCTCGAGTAAAATAGATAGTTCGAAGTATTCAGAGTTCTCAATGGAGAATGATAATGATCACAGAGAAGCGTTACTGAAGAATAAGAAGGTGTATTATGAGAATTGTCCAGGTTGTAAGGTTGATTATAGAAAAGATACACAGACAGGGATACCTTATAAAGAATTCTTTTTTGTATGGATAGTAGTGCTAGGAACTGGTAAGTGATTTAATAATAATTCTGTATGGGTAATTTGAGAGTTGAATGTTGTGTTTGTTCTACTGATTGGTGATTTTTTTATATGTTTTTCTTTTCAGCTCTACCAATATCGTCTCTATTTCCGTTCCTATATTTCATGGTATGCATTTTATATTTGGAGTTTTAGTATGAATTCATTTGTTCTAGTTATTCTTCCATTTAGTACCTTGTTCTATATTTTGAGGGACATTTTCACAAACGAGGAAAATGAATAAAGTTACTTTAGGATATTGGGAGCATCATCGAAAATTCAATTGGATTCGAAAATTGAGCTTCCACTTCCTGTAAATAAGTTAGAATTCTCTATGCCAATTGGCTTATATAATAAGTGCGAGAAATTATGTTAGGAAAGACCTGGCTCAACAAAGGGGAGTAAACCCCTGACATTTATATGTATGTGTTGTGGTAACACCATTTACTTTTAGAAGTAAGAATGTCTATCTATAGCTTCACTGCCGACTGCTTTCAAATTTTAAAAGTATTAATGTCTAATCTATCACTCTTGACTTCCGCTTATAGTGTGCACTTCTTTAGTCCAACTAACATAGTATTCTGGTTTACATTTGGTTTCTTATGTAGATAAGAGATTTCCATATTGCAAAGAGGGTTGAAGATATTGGATATTATGCAGGATATGTAGGTCAGTACATATATTTTATACAAAGCTTTTATATTGGCATTGTATCCGTTGAATACCACAAAGTAATGCTAATAATCTCTTTCATCTTCTTTGGTTTCCCTTTGCTTGTTTTTAAAGGAAGTGCATATATGTTTGGAAGAGCTTTGACATCTTATTTTTGGGGAGTCTTTGCTGATAAATATGGTCGAAAACCAGTCATAGTATTTGGCACCATGATAGTGTTAGTATTGCTGGAATCTATTTATCTTTTCAGATTTTGTAAATTATTACTGTTATTTTTGATGGTATTTGCTGATACAACTTTTGCTGGTGGCTTTCATGATTTGTGTACCTCAGGGTTGTCTTCAACACATTATTTGGTCTTAGTACAAACTTTTGGATGGCAATTTCTATGAGGTTTCTTCTTGGATGCTTGAATGGTCTACTTGGCCCTATTAAGGTAAAGACGCATTTTACCCCACATTGTGGATCTCATAGAGACATGTGTTGGCAGTCATCATAGTTTATCGAAATTGATATCATCCTCGTAGGAAAAAAGGTGGTCTTGATTTTTATTTTTATTTTACCAGTATCAACTTAGAGGCTTTAGTCAATGCATGTGAGATAATAAAATGGTTTCTAAGTTCTAATGTTCTACTGCAGTTCCCTGCAGGGCTGGTAATTATATGTATATTTCGAATTTAACCGTGCAATTGCATTTCAGGCGTATGCTATTGAGGTCTGCCGTCATGAACACCAAGCATTGGCATTATCACTTGTAAGACTTCTCTTTTCTTTTGATGATTATTAAATTCAGCTGTGTTGTTATGGTATTTACTAGAAATTTGTTTTCAGATTAGTACAGCATGGGGAGTGGGATTGGTTATTGGTCCAGCTCTTGGGGGATTTCTTGCACAGGTATTGATAATATTTCTTCACGTGGATATTTCATATGGTTCGTGGAAATTGAGCATCCCATCTATTTTCAGATACAATTTGCATCTCTTATTTGAAAATTCTGTTTGAATTTAGCTTTCAAAAATCTTGTCTCTGAACAAAATCTATGTTCTAGCCTGCAGAAAAATATCCAAATTTATTTCCACAGGGATCTCTGTTTGCAAGGTAAGCATTATTATATCTATTTCTCATGTTTTATCTTTTGTTATTCGTAAGCACATTACTTGACAGTATATGCTGATGCTTTTCTTTTTTTGCAGATTTCCGTACTTCCTACCTTGCCTCTTTATATCAGCATTCGCCGCAGTTGTTCTTGTAGTTTGTTGTTGGCTTCCTGTATGTTTCCTGACTCCATATATTTGTACTCAAAGTTTTACTGCTTATCAAAACTATACAGTGATTTTATAACTTTAGTTGGAGCGTCGAGAAACCGTTGAAGTGTAAATAGGGATGGTTGACATATTGGCTTAAGGAATCATACTAAATCTTAATGATCAATCCATAATTGATGGCGTCCTACATTTCTTTGGTTGTTGTAGGAAACATTGCATAAACATGCTGGAATAAATGAAGAAGCATACGGGAGTGATGAAAAAGGCATTATGCAAGAGACTGATGGGATAGGGTCAGATTCCAATGAAAGCCTATTTAAGAACTGGCCGTTAATGTCATCTATCATTGTATATTGTGTCTTCTCATTACATGACATGGCTTATACAGAGGTAAGTTATCAAGTTTGTTTCTATGACATTGACTGTGTTGCTAACTTGATATTGCATGCTCTCTCTCTCTCTCTTTCTCATGTGGGGTTCTGGATGTAAAGTCTAATCCTCCTTGGGAATATTGACTTGGATATTCTTATTTACTGGAGAAGTGGTTATCTTTCTCACTGAATGCGATTTCTTTACAGATATTCTCACTCTGGGCTGTTAGCCCTAGGCAGTACGGCGGATTGAGCTTTACGACAGAGAATGTTGGTGAAATTCTATCAGTTTCAGGTATTTAGATACTTTGCTTGTGTATTAGTTCAATGTTAGTATTCAACATTTGCCGATTTCTTACATACATGGCGACACGATTGCTTATGTTATGATTTAGTTGTCTCAAAACCATGCCTGACATTTTATTATTTTAGGTTTTGGACTTTTACTGTTTCAACTTACTATATATCCAAAGGTCGAGAGAATTCTAGGACACCTAACGGTATCTCGCATTTCAGCGGTATGCTTTACGTACCATAACATATGATCTAAAGTTAATATCTTATAAAATCTAATGAATCATAACTGATTGAATCTGCTTCTCTTTTCACCTTTTGCTTTTTCTTTTTTGAAGGTTTTAGCTATACTCTTGTTGTCATGTTACCCATCAATAGCTCATCTATCAGGGCTCAGCCTTACGTTATTACTAAATTGTGCATCAATATTGAAGAACGTTTTCTCTGTAAGTAATCATGCAAACTTGAATATTTTGATTTCTCTAACCTCAAATATGGAAAGAAAAAGAAAAGAAAAAGAGAGTATATGATGTGATTTTAAGAAGTTTCGTTATAGTTGGTAATGTGGAAAAAACATGGATGGCTATATCATTTTTGAGGCTTGATAAACACGTTGTAATCAACTGCGTAGGTTACAGTGATGCCTTTTCTCTTTCAGTAACAATGGAACATGCAGATAGCACTATAATGTTTTTCTATTACCCAATTTGGTTTCCAAACTTTTAGTCTTCTAACACTAACCTATCCATACTATTAACAGCTGTCAATTATCACTGGGTTATTCATCCTACAAAACAACGCAGTGGTAATTCTCTCTCTATTGTTTCAATTAGTTTCACGTTCCATTTTCTGAAAGTGCTTTTAGCTTGGCATTTTTTTAACTTTGATAATATTAATATTAGTCTCAACACCAACGGGGGGCTGCAAATGGAATCTCTATGACTGGGATGTCTCTTTTCAAAGCATTTGGTCCAGCTGGTGGTGGTGCTTTGTAAGTATCTCTATGCATCATGTATTCTTAATTTTCTATGATATAGGAATAATTTGTTGAATCTCTATCATGTAGGTATTATGAACTTCATTCCTTGAAGCCTATTTTAATCTCATCTATACAGTATTTAAGTTACAATAGTTCATATCATTTCTGTCTTTTTCTATTTCTGTTGTAAGTTATATACCATTCTCTATATGCAGGTTTTCATGGGAACAATCACGAAGGAATGCGTCGTTTCTTCCAGGTCTGAATACCTATTCACCGTGTCACCTATAAAATTCCTTATCATGAACAACGTTTGGCTTGAAAAATCCTTTTACTTTCTTTCCCCCGAAATGTGACAAGTGTAGCTACTGAGAGCTAATACTTGATAATCAGTAGACTTTTCAGACTCGTTAGGAAAAGTGCAAGTATTGAAGATGTGATCTTCCTCTTCATTAGCTAGGCTAGTTTGAGTTTGGAATCGAATCCCTCCCCCGTACTAAAATTATTACCTCTGACCACTCTCATAGTCTTATGTGAAATCGAGATTAAATAGAGGTTTATGGGATCCTCACTTTCATATCCATTTTTCTTTTCTGAATCGATGTTGTTTATTCGATAAGATTACTGAATACCAATTTTACTGTTTGAGATGTGCAGGTAGTGAGATGGTTTTCTTTGTCCTAAATATAGTTGAAGTGGTTGGATTATTGATGACCTTCAAACCTTTTCTCGCAATCCGTCAACAACATGGATGAAGTATTCAAGTATTACAACATATGTAGTTATGATAGATCCTCTAGAGGGGGATCCTGGTGCAACATGGGCTGGGTCATGTTTCAAAATGTTGTGAGGTGATAGGGATATCTCAATTGGCCTTGGCGTATGCACCAATTATCCATCTGTAATATCTGCAAGATGGAAGAATGCGGTCTTAACATATCGTTAACTTAGTTCGTCTTAAAATATGGTTTCAAGAAGGCTACATCTCAGGAGGCCATCATGTTAGAAGAGGCCAATAGCAGACATACCAAGTATTAATCTAATAGGCCACATTTTCTTACTAGAATTGGAGTTCCTAACATGTATTACAGGTTTAAATAGGATCGAAATGGTTGCCTATTCCATTTTGGATGTCTGCATTTTCTCTTACTATTTTGGTCCTTTCTGCTTCATCAGCTTTTTCTTTTGGCTGTTCCACTCTCTAGCTGAGATCATCCATCTTTGTAACCTAGCTATTTGGCTTGTTAATGAAAATTATATGATCAGCCAATTTTTTCTTTAATTTGGTGAGGTATAAAACTCACATAAATTCAACTCTCATAGATGAAATTGAATTGCAACATACCTAGAGAAGTTGCATATATTAAATCTAGCTAGTTGTTTAACAAGTGTATTCCTAAGGTACAAAAAAAACCAAGAGCGTACGGGCGACAGCATATGGAGTGTTCGACATCCAATTTCAGTTTATATACTACTCCCTCCGTTACTTTTTAATAGGCCAGTTTTTATAAATAGATGTTTCAAAAAAATAGGACAATTTACTAATTGGGAAAGTCAAATGTTACTTTAATTTTCTGGGACCACTTTTCTTTTAACTTCTTTGGCTGACATGTGTCATGAGGACCATTTCACTTATTTCTTTGGCTGACATGTGTCATGGAGACCATTTCACTTCACTTCTTTTATTGACAAGTGTCTAGAGGACCATTTTCAATAATTATTTCTCTTAATTTCCTTAATTTTCTTAAAAAAAAAAAATGGCTTAGAGGAAGTATAATTTTCCCGGTCTTTTTCAAAATTTTAAACAATAAATCTTTCTCTCTCTACTTCTCATCTTAGATCTGCTGCGATTTATTTTAACTCTCACTTAACGCATTCAGAGAGAACAAATCTCTCACTTATCTACACTGACAGGGCAGAGGTTCATCTCGATGGAGACTTATTTTCAGAGCAGACTCATTTCTTATTGTACTTCCAAGCTTAAACACTGGAATAGTCCAACTTAACTGCAGTGGAAAAGAAATTTTTGGAATTTTGTGGTATTTTTATAGAATTGAGATTGGAAGTTTGTGGCTGTCGATATAAATTTCCTTGTTTTTATTACTTAGTTTAACAGAAAGATTCGTTGAATTTCAACAGAAATCGAAGTACATGGGTTTACAGTGACTGCCAGTAAAGTTAAATATGCTGCAGGGACTATTTTTCTCTTTAAAATGAGTTGGTATTTCTGATATGTTCATAATAAGTGAAAGAACTTTGTATATTTAGAGTGGAGATTAGCTACTAACTGTTGATGCTAGGATGGCAGATCATCAGAATAGTAATAGAACCGGATTGTTGTCGAAGACTGAGAAGGATGTTGTGTATTATGTGAATTGCCCAGGTTGCAAAATTGACGATAGGAAAGCAAAGAACTTAGGAATACCTTACAAGGAATTAGTTTATATATGGATTGTGGTATTAAGCGCCGGTGAGTAATCTCGTTATCGTCAAGCACTGCAGAGATGGAAAAAACTAAATGTAGCCAGCACTAATTTCTGCTCTAACAATATTCCTTTTTGTGTTTTTCTTTTCAGTTCTTCCAATATCATCCCTGTTTCCATACCTATACTTTCTGGTAAGCGATGGTTTTGTTTCTGCAGAACTTAAAAATTATAAAAATTGCCAAGGCACGTTACATTTTAAGTGTGTACTTGTAGGTGAGAGACTTCAATATAGCCAAAAAGGAGGAAGATACTGGATACTATGCGGGATGTGTAGGTCAGTGTCTTCACAGTTGATCATTAAGAATTGAAGTCGATGATTATGAGATATCGATCTTTGTAGACCAATTATCCTTATGTATTTCATATTTGCCTTGTGTTTTAATTAGGGTCTGCATACATGTTTGGAAGAGCTTTAACGTCTCTCTTGTGGGGAGCCTTAGCTGACGGCCGGAAACCTGTTATACTCGCTTGCTGCACTACAGTGTTAGTACTGCTCAAACTTATTTACTTGCCAATTTCAAACTTGAAATCTCAGCAGATTTTCCCACACTGAACTTCTTGTGGAAAAATAATAATTAAGATCTAATGTTACAGTAATTGATCTGGTAAAAGTTTCATCTCAGGATTATATGCAACACTCTATTTGGTCTCTTTACAAACTTTTGGATGGCCGTTGCTATGAGATTTCTTCTTGGATGTTTCAGTGGTATATTTGGTCCAGTTCAGGTATCTGCTTCTTGTATCTGCTTTAGCTCTAGATTTTTTTTTGTCCTTGTACTTGAATTTGTCTGTTGAATTTTTTTCAGGCTTATGCCACTGAAATTTGCCGAAAAGAATACCAAGCTTTAGGACTCTCATTTGTAAGACATCTTATCATTTTTCATGGAAATCGGCATACTTGTAGTCCTCTTTACATAGATTGTGCCGGATGGGTACATATTTGTGTCACTTTTTCTTCAGATTAGTACGGCATGGGCAATAGGATTGATAATCGGTCCTGCTCTTGGAGGTTTCCTAGCACAGGTATCTTAGAACAAATAGTTCCTTGCATATGAATTTTGATATGAATTGCAATGATTTGGTCCCATGTGTCTAAGTAAGTTAATGCTCTTCTAGCCTGCAGAGAAATATCCAAATATATTTACAAAAGATTCTCTTTTTGCAAGGTAAGATATACCACATGCATGTTCGTTGCATTTTATACGTCTTCAGGAGATTTTCAACTTACTTTGATGTTTCCAACACTATAAATGCAGATTTCCGTACTTTCTACCTTGCCTCTGTATATCAGTACGCGAAACAGCCGCAACTATTGCATGCTGTTGGCTTCCGGTGTGTTTCTTAATCCTTGTGTATTTTGTCAGAGATATGTTCAAGTAAAAGTTAGACACACTTTTCCCACTATCATTTGATGGGATACTTTTCTATAAATTCGGGAAAGAAATTCGTGTTTGTGAACATTCACACTTCATTAGTTTGAGCTTTATCTCTTATTTGTTGAATCTTCAATTGTTGACTCAACCATTCTTCACCAATTCCACCAATCACTCCTCCAATTACACCTCCAATTACTCCACCAATCACTCCACCAATTACTCCATCAATCACCCAATTATTTTGTAATTTATTTTGTAATTACTTTACTTTGATTTGCTATAAATACCTCCTAGTTTTGGAGATGAATATACAACAATTAAGTTTGAGTTGAAACTTAAGTTTTACATGGTATCAGAGCTCCATGGTGAGTTGAGTGCTTCTTAGTAATAGTGAGTGCTTCGTTACTTCGATTAATCCTTCTTCCGCTGGCTTAAGGTTCTTGTCTTTCTTTATACACTTATTGAAACAAGTAAGTTGTACTACCGATTTTATGATAAACTTGTTATCTTTGAGTTTATGATTGTATTTTTAAATCCTACTTAATCTTGTTAATCCATTTATCTTGGACTAAGTAAGTTGTCTTTCTTGTTTTTGTTTCTTACAAACAGTTATCATCTTTGATCAAAATCTTGTTTTTATCTTAGCTAATTGAGTTTGTTTTCTGATAAGCAAACCCCTATTAAGTTTGTTTTCATATATTTGGTTGATTTGTCAAGAGAGAAAACTTGATTTGAATTTGAACTCTTACCGTTTTTACCCTTATAGGACTTATTCCTCCTATTCGATTACTCATATAATTTTTAGCTGCTAGCTAGTATCTAGCCGATTTGTTTTTCGCCCCCCATAAACAGTTGTGTACACAATCAGTTACATTTGTGCATTTTAGTCTTTTCAAAAAAAAAAAAAAAAAAAACGTTTGCGAAGTTTTTCGCAAGCTGCTTGCGACCTGTATTCATACCTTCATATAATTTCTTCTTTAATCTTGATAATGTCTTCCATTAGACATTGTGATCATTGTGGAAGCAATTCACATTTCGTGGAGAAATGTTTCAAGAAAATTGGGTATCCCGATTGGTGGGACACCTACAAAACTCAAATAAAGATTAATCAAAAAGGAGCAGACAAAAGTACTTATGTGGTGACGACAACAAATGATACTTCATCTGTTATTGATTCTCATTCTTTGGTGAACCCGAATCTCTTCAAACAATCAAGTAAGGTTAACGTCTCTTTACTTGCTACTGATTCTGGAAAAGATCATGGCTGGATTCTCGATTCTGGTGCTACGGGTCATATGACATTCGATGCCTCTATTTTGAAAGATCCGTGCCTACTCGCATATACAACTATTTCCAATGCCAATGGTGTACCGTATCCAAGCACGGAGCCCAGGAGAGTTTATTTAACACCTTCCTTGTCCTTAGAACACACATTATTGGTTCCTTCTCTTTCAAATAATCTCTTGTCTGCAGCACAAGTAACCGCACGGTTAAATTGTTTAGTATTAATCTATCCCACTTTCTGTCTTCTTCAGGATCTCGGCAACGGAGAGATAATTGGACGAGGTACTAAGAGAGATGGTTTATATTACATCGACGTTGTTTGTGAAGGGAGATCTCTTTCAGTTAATAGGTCTTCTTGTGCATCTAAAAAACAGATATTATTGTGGCACCGCAGGTTAGGACATGCTTCTTTTGGATATTTGGAGCACTTGTTTCCTGATTTGTTTAAGTCTTGCAAACTATCGGACTTTAAATGTGATACTTGCATTCTTGCGAAGAGTCATCGTACTACTTACTCGGATAGTTTCAGTAGAAGATATGTCCCATTCGATTGGGTTCATTCTGATGTCTGGGGACCTTCTCGTATTACCAGTACTTCTGGATTTTGGTGGTTTGTTATCTTCATCGATGATTGTACTCGTATGACTTGGCTCTATTTAATGAAAAATAAAAGTGATGTGGCTGATCGTTTTCGTGCATTTCATAAATTGATTCAGACACAATTTTCGGCTAACTTAAAGGTCCTTCGTTCTGATAATGGTGGTGAGTATGTTAATGAAGTATTACAAGGATACTTTAGAGAACATGGAATTATTCATGAAACTAGTTGTCCGTCTACGCCACAGCAAAATGGTGTGGCGAGAAAGTAAAAATCGCGATTACTTGAAATTACGAGGGCATGCTTGATTGGGTCAAATATGAAGCCAAAATTCTGGGAAGAAGCCATTACTAATGCAGTATATCTTCTCAATCGAGTACCAACAAGTGTTTTAAAATTTCAGAAACCTTTGGACAAATTGGCTTCATTTGTAACAATACCTTCTCATCTTAAGCTTCCTCCACGGGTATTCGGTTGTGTTGTTTTTGTACATCTGCAGAAACATCTACGTACAAAGCTAGATCCTTGTGCTATTAAATGTGTTTTGGTTGGTTATCATCCATTTCAGAAAGGTTACAGGTGTTATCATCCTTAAAGTCATAAATTTTATGGTACTATGGATGTCACATTTTCTGAGCACGAAATGTTTTACTCGTCCTATGTATCTCATTCTCCTCTTCAGGGAGAGAGTGTTATTGAAGAGTTGAATTGGATGGATTTGTTTCCTACTAATAGTGAAATAAATATGACAGCAAATGAAATAAGCTTGAGTACACATCCAATCGTCGTAATTCAAGAATTGATGATATACAAGTCATGGAGCCGGTTCAAGAGTCCTATATTCCCGTTTCCGAAGAAATTAACACCCCGCTATTGAATCTGAAGCTCCATCTCTCTTCATCAACAAGTACCTACATCTAATTATCCTCCAACCGGTGTCGATGTCCCCCGAGGTAAGCATAGATTGTTTGATTAATACTAATGATACTTGTGAGCTACCCGACACCGACGGTACCAGCTTGCCACCAAGGAGTAATCGTGGAGTTCCACCAGATCGCTTTTCACTGAAGCAATAAGGAAGGTGAAATACCCTATTACGAATTACGTGTCAACTCATAGATTATCAAAAGAGGGAAAGGCGTTTGTCGATCGGATGGACGATGTGATTATTCCCGAAATGTACAAGAAGCATTACGAGATCCAAAATGGGCTGATTCCATGAGAAAGGAGATGGTGGCACTTTGGAAGAAAATCATACATGGGAAATAGTATTGTTACCGAAGGAAAGAAACCAGTTGGTCTGCAGGTGGGTATATTCTATCAAGCATAATCCCGATGGCTCTATTGACAGGTGTAATGCAAGACTTGTGGCTAAAGGGTTTACCCAGGTTTATGGTATTGATTATCAAGAGACCTTTGCTCCTGTTACGAAAATCAATACTATTCGAGTATTGTTGTCTTTGGCAGCAAATTTAGGATGGCCTCTACAACAATATGATGTGAAAAATGCTTTTTTACATGGTGATTTACAAGAAGAAGTCTATATGTCATTACCTCCAGGTTATAATGCTCCGAACAATGCTAACATGGTTTGTAAGCTAAAGAAGACCTTATATGGTTTGAAGCAGTCTCCTAGAGCTTGGTTTGGTAGATTTCATCTGGCGATGAGGAAATTTGGGTACAAACAGAGTAACGCTGATCATACTCTGTTCCTAAAAAGGGTAGGTGACAAATTAACCGCGCTTATTATCTATGTGGATAATATGGTGGTAACAGGAAATGACCCCGAAGAGATGAATAATCTGAAGAGTTCTTTGTATTCTGAGTTTGATATGAAGGATTTGGGTGGACTTAAATACTTCTTGGGGATTGAAGTTTCACGATCTAAAAAAGGAATTTTCTTGTCTCAGTGAAAGTATGTGATTGATTTGTTGAAGGAAACTGGTATGACTGGTTGTACGCCAATCGGGTCTCCTATGGAACAAAATCATGGTCTTGAAGAATGTTCTGATCAAATACCAGCAGACAAAGGACAATACCAGAGGTTAGTTGGTCGCTTGATTTATCTTTCTCATACAAGGCCAGACATTGATTATGATGTAAGTGTTGTAAGCAGATTTATGCATAATCCGGGTCAGTAACACATGGATGCAGTCACCAGGATACTAAGATATTTGAAGTCTGCACCAGGCAGAGGTTTGATGTTTTCAAAACATGGACATCTTGATGTATCGGGTTACACTGACTCAGACTAGGGAGGTAAAGGTGACAGGATAAGATCAACATTTGGGTATGTTACCTTTGTTGGAGTAAATTTAGTGACATGGAAGTCTAAGAAACAACATGTTGTTTCCTTATCAAGTGCTGAAGCAGAATACAGAGCAATTGTGAAAGGCATTTGTGAATTGTTATGGTTAAAGAGGCTTATGGAGGAGCTTGGTTTCCCTGTTGAAAAACCTATGAAGTTGTTTTGTGATAACCAGTCAACAATCAAAATTGCAGAAAATCCAGTGCAACATGATCGAACAAAGCACGTGGAAATTGATAGGAACTTCATTTATGAGAAACTCGAAGAAAACATTATTGAAGTACCATATGTCCGAACAACACAACATCTGGCAGATATTCTAACAAAGGCCGTATCAAATAATATATTTAACGATTCACTTGTCAAGTTGGGCATCTGTGACATATATGCACCACCTTGAGGGAGAGTGTTGAATCTCCAATTGTTGACTCAACCATTCTTCACCAATTCCACCAATCACTCCTCCAATTACACCTCCAATTACTCCACCAATTACTCCATCAATCACCCAATTATTTTGTAATTTATTTTGTAATTACTTTACTTTGATTTGCTATAAATACCTCCTAGTTTTGGAGATGAATATACAACAATTAAGTTTGAGTTGAACCTTAAGTTTTACATTATTGTTATAGGAAACATTGCACAAACATAGTGCACCAAATGAAGAATCGTATGGGGCTGATCATGTGACTGAAAAGATACAAGAAAGTGAGGAGATAAGATCGACAGATTCTAAGGGAAGCCTTTTTACAAATTGGCCATTAATCTCATGTATTGTTGTATATTGTGTTTTCTCACTTCACGACATGGCCTACAGCGAGGTGATTGATCCATGCCTCATCTATGTTTTTACTTTTTATGTTTGAACTACTAGTTCTCCGCAAATCTGATTGTAGCATGAGTTATTTTGACAGATTTTCTCATTATGGGATGTAAGTCCTAGGAAGTATGGTGGATTGTACTATACCACTGAGAATGTTGGTGAAATCCTTTCAATCACAGGTACATATATTCGATAATCCTCTTTAGTTAGTCCCAAATATCCTCTATTAGATTCAATGTTCTAAAATAAATGCATTCTACTCGGATTCAATATTGGTTGAACAACAGTACTTGACCACTACTTCAACTGTATGTCTGTATCAGGTGTTGGTCTTTTCCTCTTTCAACTTGTAATATATCCAAAAATTGAGAGGACTTTGGGAACCCTCTCAGTAGCACGCGCTGGGGCGGTATGTATGCTTTTCTAAGTACCATTATTTGTATACGATTTTGCAGTTTATTATACTTGATTTTATTTGATTAATGATTTTTTATTTTTTTTCTGTTTGAAGGTTTTATCTGTAGTACTGCTTTCTAGTTATCCGTTCATAGCTAAACTACATGGGCACAACCTTTACTTGATAATAAATACTGCATCAGTTCTAAAGAACATTTTCGCTATATGTACAAGCTCAAGTTGAAAGTTTTCTTTCCTCTAGTTTCAATAGTTGAAATGAAAAAATGTGTTTAATGTTGGTTTGTTCTATCACTAAACAGACTACTATCTTCACTGGCTTAATCATCATACAAAACAACTCAGTCGTAAGTCTCTCCCTCGCTTAGGACCCTTACCCTTCTTTTGTTCTGTATTGGCTGTTGAATTTGATTGTTACAGTAGATGGATGGTTTTATGAATTTGGTACCGTTTTAATAACAGTCTCAACACCAAAGAGGAGCTGCAAATGGAATTTCTATGACTGCCATGTCTCTTTTCAAAGCATTTGGTCCAGCCGGTGGTGGTGCTCTGTAAGTGCATGTCAACTTGCTGAAAACATGTCATGTTGTTTTAATTTACTTTCTCAACCAATCAGAATATGTTTTTGCAGCTTTTCATTGGCACAAAAGCGTATAAATGCTTCCTTTTTACCTGGTACGTATCTGCACCTGATTCAAACTCTGAAAATTGTCCCTTTTAGGTACTTGAAATTCTTAAGGACCATAATTTTTGGCTTCTCAGTCTGGTTATACGCCAAGGCTAACTTGTATAACATGGTCATTTCGGATTTTCATCGATTTGTTTAGATGGGTCTGGGTCATGCTCCTATGTTTTTAGATACTTTGTATTGGTAGAGAATCTTAATCAAATTTGATTAATGTATGCAGGTAACTATTTGATTTTCTTCATCCTAAATGTGAATTTGGTGATTGGATTAGTCATGACTTTCAGGCCATTTCTCACACTCCCTCGACGATCCGGATAACTTATGAAGCAAATTCATTGTCATGGATGTTATTAGCTGCAGTAATAGAATACGACAGATGAAATTTTGTATTGAAAGAAGTGTTATTTTGACATTCTACTGTAATTTTAAGTATTGTATATCATCTTGCCAATGAATTTGAGTAGTTAATTGCAGTCAATTGCTACACCAAAATTTGCTTCATGGTGAATTTAAGTTGCCTTTTTCTATTTTCTCATGTAACCTGAAGGCTATCAAAAGTAGCCAGCAAAAGCAACAACTTGACAACCCTTAGACATCTAAAAGGAAACTCCAAACATTCCACCTATTCAAAATCAGCTCATTTTAGTGTGATATTTTTTCCCCAAAAGGAAAAGAAAAAAAAAACTAGCTCTTAAAAAATTTCAGAATCAGATAAAAATACGAATATATACACTCAAAATTAATACATATTCCACAAAACAATTGTGATCCCAACTTTCTGAAACACCAAAATTTGTTAATGTTTCATAAGTATCAGTACAGTGAGGGGCAGATGATATAAACTCAAAAATCTAATGAGAGAAATGAACACCCTGATTCTTCCTTCTAAAACAATCAATGACCTCATGACAATTCAACTATCACTCTGTCACACTTCTCTTCCAGTATCTTTAAGGCTTCATTGAATAACTCTTCTGGAGGCAATGCCCCAGATGATTCGATAGTGACTGCAATCCACTCTTTTATTACCACAGTTTCCCTTGAAGATATGCTAGGCAGGTGTTTTCCAACTGTCTTTGTTACCCACTTGATCTCTTAGTTTGGGATTGGCAGTGAGTTTCGAAATTCATTTTTTCAGTTGTGCCGTATACACATCATGTTCAACTACTTCTACATACAAAAGTGGAACTGCTTTGAATAGCTGAAGTGATTTCTCTTTGCATGGGACTTGCCGGTTGCCGCTCTGCACGCACCCGTATTATTAAGTCCATCTCTTTAAATTCTCGAGACATATACACTATTACCTTAACCGCCATGATAGAATCCTGAATTGAACTTTTAAAAATAGTTTATATAGATGATAATATTTGTCATGGGATTGAGATAATACGGAGTATTGTTCATGGAGTAGATTATGAAATTTTATTTCTTACCCTCTGCTTAACCCTGATTTGTGGAGCTCAGTTCCACATATATAAGGACAGCATAACAACAACAAAAAGGACAACAAACACCATGTAATGGGTTTCTTAGAAGTAAGACAATATAATAACACAAGCCCTGCCATGTGAAGCTTTATCTCCAAACAAATTCAAATTTTTTAAAAGAACAAAACAATAAACCCTTGAAGTTGAAGGTGAGAGACAGTACTTGAGTTGAAACATCAAACCCCAAAACCAAACCTACACAACATTGGGACCCAAATAATAAAAGCTCTAACAACTCAACTCAAATTTGTTCTTTCCTTCCCTTTTTAATTCAGTTTCCGGCAAAGAATATTTCACCAAAAAGAAATAAAAATCATTACAGTAATGAAAACTTCAACAGTCCCTAGCTCTTCCTTTCACTTTCTCATCAACGTACGTATATTTTCTCATGTGGTAATTGAACTTTTGTCCCTCTTTTTGATGGGTCTTCACAAATATCCCTAACAAACTTTACAAATGTCCCTGATGGCATAATTGAAATTTTGTTTTAAAAAATTATTTTGATGATTTCCATTTTTAGCCCTATGTGTTTATAATTCATCTTCTTCTTCAATTCTGAGAAGAAACTTCATTCTTCTTCTCTATCGTCGCCATCACAAATCCGCACCACCAGCTCCGCCGAAACTCCATCGCTCCCACCACCACCACTCTCGATCACCTCCACCACAACCTCTATTACCTCCGCCACTAAAACAATAGATCTATTGCGATTTATATCTTCGTTTCTCTACCATCTTCATCGCTGCACCACCACCGCCATCATCTTCACCTCCACCACCATCTTCATCGTTGTAATTATCAGATCCGTCACTACCTAATCCACCACCTACAGCACCACACCCAACTTTTAAACAATCGATTAAGCCTTCTTAAATTGATTGAGAGACAAATCAATTTATTAACCCATAACAATCTCAAATCCATTAACGAATTCCATCCATCGTTTGCACCTTAACTACACTGCAATTATACTTCACCCGAATTTCATTTCTCAACACCATCGAGTCAGTTTCATCATTAAACAAAACCAAATCAATTAAGTCAAGCCTGTCAATACTCATCTTCAAATTCAAACCAATATCCCATCCAGATCTCGTCCAAGCTTAGCACCATCCAGTCACAGCTTACTTTCTCTATCTTCTCATATATCTAATAATGACTCCCATTTAATCCAATCGATTCTCTGACTCATGGCGACCAATACCGACACCATTAGGAAAAACCCATTCAACACAATCGGGATCTCAATTTCCACCTTGTATCTAGTTCAGACCAAACCCAAACCATTACGAACTCAGTCATTCCCTGCTTATATTCCTTCACAAATGGGTTACGTACCCAACTTCGGTCACCACCAGCAACATTAATTTTATATGTAATTCGATAGAGTAATTGTTTGTTTCTTGACATGAGAAGCAATACACGGAAAATGAAACGAATGTGAACATTCAGCTGTGAAAATCGTTGTTCCTGCTCCTGATTTCATACTCTGCAGCTGTTCTTCGTTAACCGGAGACTAGATTTAAACAGTGAGAATCTCGACGGCGATTTCGGTGAAGACGGAGCCGACAAAGATGTGAAAAGCCTCGGAGTACTCTTAATCGACGAAGATTGAGTTTTGATTGTTGAATTAGTATTCGGTGTTGAAACTGTCGAAGTTGAGAATGTTGGTGTAGTCGGAGTTGTTTTGCAATGTAGTCTTGGACTGTTATGTAATGAAGATGGTGATGATGCCTCGGTGGCGGTGGTGTTTGCAACGGTGGTTCTGCATCTTAGTTTAGTAATTGGTGTTGATGTTGATGATGTTTTAGGTGTTGTTGAATTTTATTATTGTTCTTTGAATTGGTAACATTTCACATTGCTAGTTCCATGTTCAATAGTATATAAGCTTTATTCAAGTGTAGTTTCTAATCTCATTTGTAGGCAGTGAAGCAGGCAGTGATTTTGGATCAACTATGGTTGTTGATCCATATATTTTGGATCAACCTTGGTTGTTGATCCAACTGCAATGGATAAACATCCACTGTTGATCCAACCGAAATGGATAAACATCCATTGTTGATTCAAGCGAGATTGGTTTTGAAGTGGTCTTGGAGTCGTTGGTGTTTATGAAGCTATAGGTAATGAAATATGGTGGTTATCCGGGTTGAAGCAGTAATGATATTGGATCAACTATGGTTGTTGATCCATATATTTTGGATCAACTCTTGTTGTTGATCCTTTGAACTCATGTTTTGTAGTTTAAATCATGTAAATTTGTTCTAATGTTGAACTTGTGGTGCAATGGTAGCATGGTGACTCCATGTCAGATGATGCGTGTTCGACTCACGCCAAGTTCACTCCATTTTACATGGATAAACTATCATTATTGATCCAATTTTACATGGATCAACTTCCATTGTTGATCCACTAAAATTGGATCAACTTCTCATGTTTAACCTTTTTCTTGGATAAACTAGATAAACTTCTACTTGTTGATGGTTTTGTTGGTGGATCTGAAACTGGTGGTGATGAAGTGGTAACATTTTTCCATCAAAGATGGATAAACATCCATTGTTGATCCAACGCAATGGATAAACTTCTCTTGTTGATCCAACTACAATGGATAAACATCCACTGTTTGATCCAATCAAACGGATCAACTACTTTTTGTTGATACAAAAATATTTGAAACGATGTAATGGGAGCGATGGTGGTGGTATGGCGACACAATGACTAGTGGTGGTGTAATGGTGGCGGTGAAGGAGTGGTGGTGGAATATTGGTGGTGGTGGCGGTTGGCAGGCGGTGGTTGTTGAACGGTGGTGGTGGTGGAATGGTAGTTGAATGTTGGTGGTGGTGGTGAAGTAGTAGAGGAAGAAATTTGTTGTATTTTGGAATAAAGAAAAATATTATATGAGTGAGGATATTAAGGTAATCTAATATTAAATGGATAAGGTTATAAAAAAGAAGGGACATATTTATTATTGCATAAGGATATATTTGTTGGGAGTTAAAAGTAGGGACATATAAATAATATACCCTTTTCTCATTCATTACCGACAAAAGATATATGGCAACCAGTTCAGTTATGAAGCATATCTTTATTACGGTATGCATCATGCCAACAGAAAACATAACGAGAAACAATGACCAACAAAAATAATGTGCGAATTCTTTATGTAAATCAACAACTTTCTAGTTTCGACACAGTTATCTCTTCCAGTTCACTGAGAAAGTAAAGAAGAAAATGGTAAAAATACCTCTTCTTATAGCAGATGTGACTCAACAACAGCTCGGCCAAACTTTTCTTGAACATCTTTGGGAGTTTCAATCTGAACAAAGAAAGTTTAGCAGAAAAATCAAATTCCATAGTACCGATTGTAAATGAATTTGTCAAAGAATTGTCAGTGATGTAACTCATCTACTGCAACTTCTGTTATAGTCTACCACTTACCGCATTTAGAGCTTTAAAAAGTGCTTTAACTGTGTTATGGGGGTTTCTTGATCCCACAACCTACATGAAACAATGAACATCAGGGATGAACACCAAATTGTGAAAAAAGATGCGTTATGAGTCGCACAAAGTCATCTGTTTAATGGTTATTTACCTTTGACTTGACGTTTTTGAAACCGGCTAGATTTAGGACGAGTTCAACAGTTTTGCCAGCTTTAATCCCTGTTGTGGTAGGGGCGGGCCATAGGTATATCTAGGAAAAGAAACAAGCCCCAGTCCAGCATTTTAGAAAATGAGAGGAGAATAAACAAGTTACTTCTAAGTTAGGAAATGTGAGGAAAGAGGGAGAGGGAGAGGGGAGAAATACGCATGTACGCAAACCTTTGTTTTCTTATACTCGGTTTGCACTGCATGTGTAATCGTGTGCTCCTCGTGTCGCTCTACATAATGAAGATTCTGGAAGCATCTCTCGTATGCCTGAGAATCACAAATGTAGTTAGCAACTGAGATAATGAGATGACCAGAAGATATAAAAAAGAGTTAAAAAATGCATACAACAATATTAAGAAGAAAAACAACTCCTGATAAAAAAATGCATACGACAATGTTAAGGAGAAAAACAACTCCTAAAGATAAATCGAGCCATTAAGAAAGATAAGGATCTTTTATCAGTTAGTTTCTTTTCCTGGTGGGCTTAGAAGTAATTCTCCATTGTTCTGCTAATGTGAATAACCTGATAAACTCATAAAAGTACTTGAACTTTATACAGCTATTTTTAACTGCAGTTTATGAGAGTAGTGCTCTGATAATGTGACAGGTGTCTGTGTTAGAAGTTAAGCAGAAAGAGTAATAGGGCAGTAATCGTGCCATGAAAACGTTTAACCCTATCTGAGATGGTATCGACCCTACTTGAGGTACGGAAACGAATATAGAGCAGCTGTATTACTAGACTAGAGAACTTAATACCTTTTGAAGTGCAATGGGAGCCGCTGGACCTTTTCCCTTTGCAAAACCAATGACTCCATTATAGTTTCCGCACACTAACATAGCTGTGTACTTGAAAATTTGTCCACCCTAGAACACGGATGACGACAGAACAATTATCAGCAAAATAACCAATACAGAACGCGAGTAATTTGACAAAATATAGCTTTCATACCTTAGTTACTTTACATGTTCGGTTCATATCAACTAATCGCGTATCAAAACCCTGATATAATAGAAAAACATTAGCAGGGAAGAAGTACTGATAGACATTAAGAAATTGGGAATGCAGTATTAAGTGCTGCAGAATCTATATGCATAAAGTTCCCATTACAGGTTTCAAAAAGAAAAACGTAATTATGATAACAACAGTGACACGGTATCAACTTAGCAGACTTCCATCAAACGCCATATATACTTTATCAATTAAAAAAAGGCATACAACATTCAATTTAAGCTTTGCGAGCCAAAACTTGAACTAAAGCTGTAATGCCAAAATACTTCCAAAAGACAACCAATGAGTAGAAGTAAGATAGTCACAACCCAAAATCTAAATGAAACGGATACGTTGCAGACTCTTGACTTCTGAAGAAAAATCTACAGAACCTACCACCGTTGTTTAGCTTCAATTACAGAAATGGAAAATGACTCAAACAACTTATTAACTCTTATGGTTGAATAATAACCTTATTCTTCAAAAAGAAAAACTCTTATGGTTGAGTGTCTAGTGTATACATATGCAACTCCGTCATACTAATCAAATCAAATGGATGAAATGTGCAAGGGAAAGGCTAGGTGTATCCTTTTCCATCCTATGGTCAAATGAAAATATCTGAATACTTGCCAAAGCAACAAACGATTGCACAACGAAAGTAATTCAGAAATGAGTTAACCACTATTAACCATTAGATATTAGAGCATCCTTTATCTAATTCTAACAATCATTGTCAGATTTTGTAAATGGAATTTAAAAGTAACCTTACATGAAATACATACAGAGACATACAAACTTACTTTCCTGTAAAGTGGCCTCCTTTTCTCCTCAGTCAAACTATTTCTCTCCTCTGCGAGTTCTTTAATCTCCTCCTCCAAAACCCTCCCCTTCTTTCCAAATGTATGATCCAATGCCGCTAACTTCTCTTCAAGCTTGCTGTCAATGGCATTGAGCTTCTCCATCAATATATCATCCTTATCATCAATGAAATCTTGATCCTCATCGTCATCCCCAAACCCTTTAATCAATTGCCTTTCTTTGTCAAATCCTCCCGAATGCTCTACAGAAACATCAGCATTGCCTCGTCCTTTATCGTGCTGAATATATCCAGAATTTGCAGGATTATTAGGATCATAAATCTCTTTCCACTGTACCATTCTCATAGCTCTATTCAGTTTCTGAAGAATCATAAACCTCTCCTTCCCAGTAGCGTCTTTCAAACGGTTCATCAGCTCTCCTATAACCCTATACTCAAATGGAAGTTGGAGATGCTTTTGCTCAAAGTGGTCAATTTTATGCATCCAGTTGTGAGCTTCGTCAAGGGTTTCTAAAAAGAAAAGAAAAGGCATAAATGGTTGATAATGAAATACTTCACATGCTGATACTCTCAACACCATAAATATACTAGGAACTCATGTATTAGAATCATTCACTTTCTTCCAAAACAAACCAAAACGAGTTAAAGATATTCAACTGTAACCCATGAAGCCAACACGTTCAGATGGGAGGCAAGTGGAGTGCATACCCCTTGCCATGCCTCTCCACCGACAAGTTGGTTCACACCTTCTCCTCAAGCCCAAAATGAACACAAGGAAAACAATCATAAACTGATACAATTCTCAAACTCTCTAATATAACAAAACAATTTAAATGTACCTCATCTAAATCTAACATATGACTAAGTAGCTATAAAAGAGACAATTTTTACCAGAATGAGCAAAGCTGGTGAGTAATTCAGCATGACGGTTACATTTCTTTTCAAATTCATCCGATCGTTTCTGAACAGCATCAGGTTCCCATCTCTCATCAACTTCACTTTCTGAATCAGTTGGTTCTTCATGTTGCCCAAGTGGTCCTTTCTCTTTAGCATTTTGCTTTTCAAGTTTCTCAATCATTGGACCAACGCTCATATAATCTTCTTCTTCTTCTACATCATCATTATCATCAAGCAAACCAGCTTTTCTCTTCTCATCTTTCTCTTTTTGTTTCGCCGCCTCCGCCTCCGCCTCCTCTAGAAGTTTTTGGATTACTCTATCGCTAGAAGGGGCAAAAGATGAACTGAATCTGTAATGAGATAATGATATATTTGATTTAGGTATTTGGAAATGATGAATTTGGGGGCTAGAATTTGAGATTTTTCTGCATAGATTTTTGTGAGTGCTAGGGTTTTTTAAGGATGGTGATTTTAGGAGTATCCGTGACCATGTTCCTCTCGATTTGCTTATTGATGCGGCCATTGTTGTGTAGAGGAGATGTCTCACTACACCATTTGACTGAGAAGGAAAGAAACAGAAGTGTAAATCTCGTAAAACCCTTGCCCTTGAGGGGTCTAACTCGGTGTCCGAGTTACAAGATTTGCAACTCGGACGAAGGATACACAAGGCTAGACGTTATGGGATAAGTTTGCTTTGGTTAGTACCTTATGCTCTTAACTTCGGTCATTTACTTTTCAGACCTATGGAGCTCGTGGAAAGTTGGGAACATCATTTGTTCTTCAAGATAAAAAGACATGCAGACACTGGCAATGGAAGCGGTTCATTATATTTCAAACTGTTTCAATTGTAAAACAAGTACTCCAGAATTTAGGAAAAACATGCCTGGATCATCAAGCAAATACTCTATAATTCACTAAAACCGCAGGATACTAGTTACATTAACAGGATTCTATCCAGTATTCGCTCAAAATAGAAAAGGAATATATACAAGGAAGCCTTTTCTTCATCCTACTCTGTGAGTTCACCCTCTTCAGTGTCAGATTCCTCCTTTGTCTCGTCATTATCCTCATCTTCTGAATTACTATGATCCAGAATTGGAGAAGATATCTCTTCACCAATCTTACCTTTAATCTCTCCTTCTTTAGTGGTGATCAAAGGAAACTCTAATGGCTTTTCTGACAAGTCTTTGAAGAAAGAGTTTGTCACCATAAACCTGAAAACTTGCAGAAGGTGGCTCCTATCTCTCTTAATATTTGCACTCAGAAGTTTCTGAAGAAGGGTTGGCTCCCTGCACATATCAGGCTGTGCAACTGAATCTTCTTCGTTCCCCGCCTTCTGCTTTTTGGAGAATCGGTTTGGCTTGCCACGTCTTCCCCTTTTGTTGTGCTTGTTTTGGAACCTTCCTTCCTTTTCAGAGTCTGTTAAATAATTTGGCGGTAATTCAGCAACGTCAACACCTAACTCGGCCTGCTTCGCTAGGATCTCCTTAAGTTGCTACAAGACCAATGGAATTGAGGAAACAAATCAATTAATTTAACACTGGTTGTTCTGAACAAAGTTTTACAAAGATTAATTGATAACAGTATAGCACACAAGATGCCAAGCAATGTCAGCTGATGTAAGCTAGTATGGAGTCAAGCATTTCTCAAAAGTATGATTATTACTTATTAGGTGGATTGCTATAATTGCAGGAATGTCTAGGAGGGGTAAACCTCTGGAATTGGATAATTCTTACTTGCACGCCCACACTTACGTATCAGAGCTGTCACATATTCACAACTCCTAAGCCATGCTTCAAGAAAAACAAAAACTCCTAAGCACTAATCCAATATTCATATGTTTTTAATAATTTGTATATACCTGACGCCGCCTTTTCGCCTCTTCAGAAAGTTTATCAGCCAACTTCTGAAAGTATGGATAACTGATTTTATTAGATCACATGTTTTAAATTAATTGAATTTAATGTTATGCATGTACTGCATCTATACAATTATCAGAAATATAACCTTCTCAGCATTGGACCTCAGAGGGTGGTTCTTCTTTCTTTCTTCACGCCATTGCTGGATTTCTCGTTCTGAGTAGTTTGGACGGGGAAATCTTACAGAAAAAAAAAATCAAATAAACAACCATACATGGTATTATAGTTGACAGCCTTGGTAGATTTTCAGATTTCGAAAGCTCTTTTCTTGTGCCAAAGAGGAAAAGACTAAGAACATGGTGAAGTCTACCTTTTAGGTTCCTCGCTAGCATGGTTGACAGAATTATCCAGTAGAGATTTTCCAGGACCAGCATTTTGTGGACCTATATCCACCAGTAAAAGGATTCCAAATCAGTCCTTCACTGTGTGAAAGGGGTTGATTTACATGGCATGAAAAGATGTGTATAGTAGTAACTAAAGTTCTTGAATGATGCGGAGATATTTACTGAAAGCATGTTCAAAGCAAACGCATATAAATGAAAACTAATTTTTTGTTTTCACATTTCATTCCTTAATCTTAAGTACAATTCTGCAATTGACCTTCTATTTACCATACAAAACCATGTGCTCAACTGCGGGTAGTATAGTCATGCTATTCAAGGACAAGAGAAAAAGTAAACCGATACCGTAATGCGACCTTACTACCAATTTACTTATAAGATGTTTAACTAGTAATATCACAGCACTGTTAAGTGTGGTAGCAAAAAGAGGACAATACCTTTTCCTCCCTTTCCCTTATTGGACTTGAAATTTCCCTTGGCATTTTCCCTGGCTTGAAACTTAGATTTTTGAAATCTGAGAATTAAATTAAATAAAAGTCATTTACAATTTATAAGACAAATTCCATACATAATACATAAAACTTAAGATATGGTGGGAAATTAGCATGTACTGTAGCAAAGCGGACCTTGGATTTGGTAATTCTCCTCTACCATCCTGGTGATTCCTTGTAAATTTTTTGTTGTGAAAGTTTTTCTGGCTAATGTTTGAGGCATCTTTTCCACCATCATTAGTTTTGTTCCCCTATGACAGAATCCATGAGAAGGATGGAGAGATGGCAGTTGCTAGACAAACTAATGCAGTAAAAAACAAAAGTACCTGTGAATTTTTTTGAGATGTATTCTGAGCTGCTGGGATTGGGTTAAACGAATGCAGACCTTGTGCATTCTGCGATGCAACTCCACTGGAATTCATGAAACCCATTTGTTGGTTCCCCCACAAGGGATTTGGACATGGATGTGCCCTATGAGGCAGCCCTTGAGAAGGATTGACAGGGATTTGTACAAACTGACTCTGTGGATAACCAGTAGGTTGGTTCATGGGCATAGGCTGATTGTACGGATTAAACATTACTGCCTGTGGATATGACTGAAAGGGTGGTCTATTGAGATTTTGCATAAACAATGGCCCTTGCTGACTCGTATTCTGCGGAAAGTTTTGAGAATTCCCACATTGTGGAGATGTCATGACAGAATTCATATTATGAGGACCAGAACCAGGAAAAGGTCTCCCAACATGACTATTCTGCATTTGTGGATGAGAGTTAGCGACATTCAGAAAGTGGGCATTAGGCATGGCAGAAAAGATTCCATACGGAGCCACAACTCCAGGATTGAAGCCATTAGAAAAATTTGATTGGTTTGTGACACCTTGATTGGATGGCATGACCTGGTTTTTGCAGACAAAACATTGTCATTATCAATATCATCACAACACTAAGTTACCAATACGCTAAAATAAACATTACAGTTAAAAAAAAGAAAAGAAATTACCTGTTGTGGAGTTGAGAAGTTACTTCCTCCCATTTGTATTTGGTTGGGAAGATGGGAAAAGGGGGGTTGAAAAGGAAACATTTTCTGAAATGAGACAATGAAAGCTTTAACACAAGAATCCCCTAAAAGGGTAGTAAATAATTAAAAAAAAAAATTAAGCATATCATGCTGCAAATAAAAGCATATACGCTAGCCCTGGGATTAGAAAGGCAGAAGGAGTTTGCCTTTCACCTATAGATGTTTCAAAGAATAATTATGAGTGATATAACAGGGAGTCTACCTAGTATCTCACACACAAAGTTTGTAAAAATTATAATTCTTGCATCATTCCTAACAATCTCTCCTTACACCATGATACAAAGTCATCTAATACTGATCCAAACATATCCGTTTCACTACTAAGAATGATTTAAAGTGGAATAGTATGAGATTCAAGTAACAAGCACAAAGTCACACAAGTCACTGTAAGTACAAGTAACTCATGTAATAGCCTTTTCTCCATCTCACAGATGGATATACTGGAGTTTTACCCAGCAAATGTCCTAAAAGTATCTGCACTGAATAGATGATGAACACAAAATCATTGGAAGTCCCAGTCCAGTAATATTACAGATTATTGGAGTTACATATAAAACACATATGTGCAGATGATGTTTTGTCAAGCAGTACATATGACATAATAACTACAATTTTTACTAAAAGCATAGTAACCTCATAAGCATAGTTTTACTTCATTTTGGCTAACTTCAATTGTCAGCGATTGAGACTCAACAAGAACAGAAAGTCATAACTAGGCACTGAAATAGAGATGAAATAGCAAATGTGTACTTATATCACAGTATGAATGAACGATAATGTTGTTGACTATGTGCTTGTGAATACTCTTTTTTGTGGTTGTTTACATATCAGAATTCTTCTAGTGCTACAAGTATGACAGAGAATAGTAGTCTAAATCCATCCATTCTCAGCAACTATGTAAATTTACCTACTGCCCCAGCAAATACCTCCAGAAAGAAGAAACTCCCAATTGTTGTGCTTTACGAGTCCCCTGGTACTGTATCAATAAAACAGAGAGGAAAAATCTATTAGGAACCAGACAGTGCACAAGGTTTATTATATGCAGAGATATGTACAACACTTCCCATCTTATAAATGAAACAAAAAATCGATTTGCTGGATGTTATGAAGATTGCACAACAATTGGTGATTGCTCTATAAAACCCATTAATCAAACCCTCTGTATAATCCAAAAACTACAATCAAATTTCAGGGACATGACAATTAGTTCTTTGAGGCATTTTACCAAACAAGAATCGATCAATGCTGTTTTCTTTCTTCTTTTTTGGACACATAAGAGCAAGTTTGAGTAGAATGAGTCGCAAACGTGGTAGAAGTGACTAAAACATGTATTAATCGAATTGAACCATTAGTTCCATGATTACAATTATCACTTTTCATAACAATAGAGATCAGCAAGGAAACCATACCTTTCAATTTCCTTAGATTTAGTTCAATTTGTCTGTAACAGTAAGTGTTTGGAAGTCCAAAAAATTCAGCTATCTGATAATGTGGTGATCTTTGACTTTTTGATCTTTGTATTAAATCAAATTCTTTTGTATATGTCGTGGAAGAATTTGCAGAAGGGTTTTGTGGTAGGTGCAATATAAGAGAAAGAGTAAGAATTGAATGATTACAGATTTTATCAACCTCAAAATTTGGGCATGCGTTTATAACCGCAGAAGGAGTTTGCATTTCAATGAATAATTATTAGTGATATAACAGGGAGTCTACCTAGTATCTCACTTACCACTAGTCACTATTATTATCACAATATAACATTTGTTTAGATCAAATTCAAACCTAGAAATCTCTAGTGAGCATGGTTTTGTTTTTCTAAAATTTTCAGTAAGGGCGCCCAAATATACAATCTAAAATCGTAATCAATGACTTTAACTTGATAACCACTAATCAATCAGTAATACGTAACCTGAGATATATATACCCTAATTTACACTCTCTAATCGTTGTAGGGATGAAAAACCAAAAACACATTCTCAAGGAAATCAAATTGCAAAGAGGAAAGAGACAGTTATGGAAGAGAAGTTTACACAGATAGGAGGGTAGGAGAGAACATACCTTGTTGCAGAGGGGACGCACTGAACTGCAGATGCGTACTAAGAGAAGAAAAAACACAAAGTGAACGTTTTCACTTTTCTGCTTTCGTAAGCGGAAGGTTATAGAAAAACCAGTTAGAAGATCAAGTGAACCCTAGTTTGAGAGGGCTCTGTTAACGAACTCTCAAGTGATGATGAAGAACAGAAAGATTGAGCGGGCTTGGTGAATACCAAAAACCCTAGCTTAGGTGACTTGCTGCAAACTTTTAAGTGCCTAGGGGAGTGGAGGTTTAAGGGTTGGAGACTAGAAAGAAAGAGAGGGAGAAAGGGTTTTACACTGCCTCCGTATACGGGGGTTGGATTTTTTTATTTTTATTTTTGAAGCAAAAAATAGTTGTATTGCAAAATATCAGTTCACTACATAAGCCATGTCCTCTAACAGCTGAGCTCTAATTTCCACCGGCGAAAAATTAGACCAGGCAACTGAAGTGGTATACTCTCTAGCTAGCTTAGAGAGAGTATCTGCAATTTTATTGCGTTCTTTAGGAATGTAAAGACATTTCCGGAACGAAAATTACGAGAAAAAAAACTGAATATCCTTAATATAGTTGAGTAGTTGCCAATCTGTAGAGGCGATGTTATTGAATGCTTCCACCACTGTCGTCGCGTCAAGCTCAAAGTGCACATTCTGAAGTTGTAGTCTCTATGCAAGATTAACAGCTTCCCATAAAGCCATACACTCTGCCTGAACCGCGTTCCTTAGCTCTTTTAGATAGATGCATTCTGCTGCTTGTTGCACACCTGCAGAGTTACGAACTATTAGTCCAATTCCACCTGTATTGTTTGAAAACAAAAAAGAACCATCTATATTAAATGACATTAGCAGGAGGATGGAGCCAGTGAATATTTCTATGACAGACTCTATTACTCATGATAAGATGTATCCTAGTTTGAGCAGTATGATCATTAATGAAACTTTGAGCTTTTAAGATTGATCTGTTTGGGTTGGGGTTGATATTCTGAAAGGTCTTCTCGCATCGATCAGACCATAAGCTCCATGCTACTATGGCCCTTGTGTAGATGTCAGTTTCTGAAATCCTCTTGGCATGAAAATCATCGAACCTACTTTGTGTCCAAACTGAGAAGGATATGGGAACAGTCGATGACCAACGGGTAATAGAAAACCAAACTGCTCTGGCCAGACCACATTCTACTAGGACATGCGAAGGAGTTTCAGTAACTTTTTCACAGAAAGGACAGAGAGAAGAGATTCCAGGTACTTTGGTGTTGAGAATGTCCCTTATGGGAAGAAGAGAAGATATAGCCTTCCACATAAATTGCCTTATTCTGGGAAGTAAAGGCAGTTTCCATAGGGATTTGTAAATCTTAATCAATCTTGGTCCCACTAAATCTGAGTTATATTGTTCTTCGTACATCTTTCTGTAAGCTGATTTTACAGTGAAATTACCATTGTTTTCCAGCAGCCATATCAACATGTCATCACAACTGTTGTGAATTTGTAATCCCTTAATGAGCTCAACAATATGAGCATCAAACAGCTCATGGAGAAGAGGAATGTTCCATGAATTAGTGTTCTGAAAAAACAGTTCTTGAACATGCTTATATTGCCGATAAGAAGTGCAGTCTTGCTTTGGAACTGGTGGTTTAGTAAGATCTTGAATCCATCTGTGCTTCCAGATAAGTATTTTCTTTCCATCTCCTAGGCACCAACAAGATTTTTTTTGCACAAATTCCAACTCTGAACTCAAGCTTCTCCAGGACCAAGTTGTATTTGACTTTTTTTTAGGTTAAAAAGATCTCCATCATGGTAATATTTTGCCTGAAGATATTTAGCCATCATGGTTGTGTCAGAACAAAGCTTTCAGGCCTATTTCGCCAGTAAGGCTTTATTGAATATATGCATATCACGGAAGCCCAATCCTCCTTCTTCTTTAGGTTTTTGCATTCTCTTCCAGGTGATGATATGGTTTCCTCTACAAGTTTTTTTGTTTCTCCATAATTGTTGTTGTTTAGAACTCATCTTCTTAATAGTAACATCTGGTAAACTGAAACTCGTCATGTGATGGATTGGTATTTCATTTGAGACGTTTCTTATCATAACCGATCTTGCAGCTTCTGACATATTGCTGCCATTCCAACTCGAAAATCTATTGTCCATCTTATCACAAAGAGTGGAGAATGGAATTTGTTTCTTCCTGCCTACGAAAAAGGATAGGCCAAGATACTTTTCATCTGAGATATTTAAGTATCTAACTTGTAAGGTTCCACTGATATTTTTATAATCTTCAAGCGAGAGGTTAGAACTGAAGTATACTGTCGATTTATTGAAGTTAATCAACTGTCCTGAACACGTTGAAAACTGCTGAATCACACTCATTAGTTTATGAACTTGAGTATCAGTAACTTTACATAAAAGAAGGCAATCATCCGTAAAGAGCAGATGATTGATTTTTGGAGCTGAACGAGAAATTTTCATACCTGTAAGCAAACCTGTTGTTTCACAGTAAGCTAAGTACCTTGAGAAAGACTCCATGGCTAGGATGAATAGATAGGGTGATAAAGGATCACCCTGTCTAATGTCGTGAGTTGGTTTGAAAGCCGGCGTTGGAAAGTCATTTAACATTACTTCAATCTGAGTTGTAGAGATGCACTGAGAAATAAGCTGCTGGAATTTATCAGAGAACCCAAATTTCTTAAGAATGTCTAACAGAAAGCTCCATTCTAATCTATTGAACGCCTTGGACATATCCATCTTAAGAGCAAGATGACCACTCAAGCCTTCTTTTCTCTTCATGGCTTGTACTATTTCTTGAACTAGACAAATATTTTCAGATATTAGTCTACCTGGAACATAGGCCGACTGCATTGGTGAGATGATTTTTCCAATATGATTCTTCATCCTCAAGGAAATTATTTTTGAAATAATCTTATACACAGTATTACAAAGAGCAATGGGCCATAAATCTTCAGGTTTGTTGGTTATCTTCACCTTAGGAATCAAAGAAACTCTTGTGTTGTTTAGTTGTTGGAGAAGAAAACCCGAGTGAAAAAAAGATTTAATCATCCTGCAGACATCTTCCTTTACGACTTGCCATTGTGTTTGGTAAAAACTAGGCGGAAAACCATCCGGACCTGGAGAAGTCCATGGTTCCATCGTCATAAGAGATTGATATATTTCTTGATCTGATGGATAGCTTCTAATTCTTCATTGTATTCCATTGATATGCATTTAGATATATGCTTGATAAAATCTTGATTGTTTGGGGGATTAGAAGTAGACATTATATTTTGAAAGTGTTGCTTGAGAAGATTAAAAAGGGAGTCTCTGTCATTACACCATGTTCCATCAGGGGCCAAGAGAGAATCAATTCTGTTGCGGCTTTTCCTTCGGTTCATTCTGATGTGAAAAAACCTTGAGTTCATATCCATATCCTTGTAGAAGTGATCTCGCGACTTTTGCCGATTAGAACTCGCTTGAATTTCATTAAGTTGTCTAATCTCACTTTCTAGTTTGATGACAGCTTTTGTATTGGAACCATTGATATCAGTGGAATGGAGAGAATTCAACTCAGACTGAAGTTCTGTGATACGTTTATTAAAGTCCCCAAACGTACTTTTGCTCCAAAGAGATAACACATGTATGGTATTAGATAACTTATTTGAAAGGACAAAGCATTGGAGCCAGAAGAGTTAGTTGACCAAGCAGTTTTGATATTATCAGAAAAAGTTTCATGTTTTAGCCAATGTTCGAAAAATTTCCAGTTTCTACCAGTAACCCCATTTTCATTAGAAACATATAGCAATATAGGAGTATGATCTGAACCATATTGTGGGAGATGCTTAAGGACAGAATAAGCAAAGGCCAGAAACCAATCACTATTTCCTAAGGCTCTGTCTAACCTAGATTTAACACGGCCAGTGCCGTGTTTATTACTAATCCAAGTGAATGGTTTTCCGCTAAACCCTAAATCACTAAGGTAGGCTTCTTTAATAATATCTAGAACATCATGAGAAGTTATATTATTACAGAATGTGTTTCTATCATTGGGAGCAAAAGTGATTTTTAGATCACCAATAACAACCCATGCCTTATTATTAATTTTTTCGAGGTTCTTTATGAAGGACCATTGAGCTTATTTTTCGTGATTATATGGTGAACCATAAACACAGGTTAAGAACCAATCTCCTCTACTAGGATCATTAACAATACGAGTATGAAAAACTTTCTCATCTTGGTGAACAATATTTAGGGAGAAACCATCCTTCCAAAGTAAAAGTAAGCCACCTGCTAGATCAATAGACGGAGCATAGGATTTGCTAGGCATACCTAGAAAATTTGACAACTTTAAGATCCTATTGTCATTTATCTTAGTTTCACATATGAAGATAATATCGGGTTGATGGAGGTTGGTAAGGTAAATAAGGTGATCCCTAGTGTCTTTACCTAAGAATCCTTGACAGTTCCAACTAAGAATTTTCATACTGAAAACACAGTGAATAATAAGGTTAAGATGAAACTGAATGTCTAGAAAATCCGTACAAACAACTTGTTGAATAAGAAAATGGCTAGAAGAAGAAAAATAAGGAAAAGAGAATACCAGAGTAGAGCGAGTAGCAGCAGCCTCATCCATCACCTGGGGGTACTCCTTGGTGATATTCTCTCCCTCCTCTAATAAATCATGATTCATTCCATCGAACTCAACAGAAGAAGGATTCTTGATAGTATTTTGCAAATTAAGAAGATCATTGTTCTCCAGAACCTCAGATAAATCGTCCTCGACATCTTCATTACTTCTGGATCTTTTTGGCCTTCTATATTCTTCATGGTCCCCCTCTTGATCCGCTAGTTTTTTTTTGCTAGTTTCACATATTTTTTGAATCAACAGATCGAGGTCATCACAGATTTCAGCCCCATATTCCTCAGCCAAGTCATGAATATATTTGATGTATTCCTCATTTGTGTATCTTCGAATATTCAAGTCATGTGCCACATTAGCACATTTCTCCTGGTTGTGATCTATGGTCCAACAGTGATTACAAAGGTTGTGAGGTTGACGCTCCCAATGGTATCTAACCAGGTGACTCCTCCATCTCTTGTATTCCACCAACCACCTCTAAAAAGAGGCTTACTTAAGTCTATTTTGATTCTGGAAGATATCATACTCCCATAAGAAGGCCTACAATTTGGTGGATCAGTCGAAATCTTTGGACTAAGTTCAATTAAAGCTTCATCAATTACTTGAACAGAGTGGTGTTCAAGTAATAAATTTTTAAATTGGACTGTCCATTCACAGTGGGTGAATTTCTAGTCTTGTAAAGGGACAACATCATCATATGGTTGAAGATTCAGGTGTGACTTGCATACATTCCATGGATTTTTCTTAAGCACGGCATTCATCTTTTCCAGTGTGGGAAACTTGAAAAGAAAAACGGTTATGTCTAGTGCACACATATCTCTGAATTTGTATGGCTTCCAGAGTAATTTGAGTTCCTTTCTTACATCATATATTTATATAACATCTTCATTAAAAACTTTCCCAATTAAAGAATGGCCTCGCTCTTCTTGAGATGCTGATAAATCTCTCACTGATCCAACCGATTGCCTTAATCTTGCAATGGAGACGTTTCTTATGTTTGCATTCTGAAGCTGATTGGTGATCGAAGTTACAGGATTATTTGAAGATGAAGACATTCTTTTTCTTAGAGGATAATGGGAGATACTGGACAAAGGAGGAGAGTTATGACGGCTTCCATCTCTTGGGTTATAAAGAGTGAAGGTAGGAATAGAAATTCCAAATTTGGTTATAGAAATATAGCGAGAATCTCTGGAATTCATAAAGTCTATAACAGACAAGATCATTGGCGAATATACATCATTAAAAGCGTATAAGATTGACTTGGTTAGCGGGAGAAATTGTTTGACATCTTGTTGATGACTAATAAGAGCCTTGACTGTGGTAGAGTTTTCTTGTGAAATTGTCGTGCGACAGTTATAGTGCCGCCAATCAAGGGTTTTTAAAATTTGAATTTTCTCAGGCTTCAAAATTTTGAGTATGTTGTCTCGGTGAAGAAGATCTGGGTTTTCGTTAATGGAACGAATACCAGTTGAGTTAAGGTGTTCATAAACATGATCGATAGAAAAATACGGGGACATACTGTTAGAATCCATCATGAGTTTGATGGTCTACAAAATTTCCGAAGAAGATGGTGTGCATAATGCTTTTGAATGATATAAAAGAGCTTGAACGAGGAAGAGAATAATACAGGTCCAATAATGGATGCCCCCCATGGTATAACGAGGATGAGGGTCTGCAAAAATATTAAGTAGACATTAGGAATTAACAAAATAGGTAAACTGAAAATCAGAGTTTAAAAAAAAAAAAATGAAACACCAAAAACAGATATAGAAAAAACTGAAAACTATAAGATGACTAAATTATGGACATGAATGAGAATAACTGAAAGTGAACTAAACTACTTATGAGAACCAGTGTGAAATCACCAAAAACATTGTAAAGCCAATGTATATGACACGATGATCAAAGATCAAGGATCAAAAATCAAAATACGGGGGTTGGATATTTCACCAACTCATTCGGGAATATTTGAGGTCAAGCATTTCTTGTCATTTGTAATTAGAGTTGTGCTAGACAGAAAAATGATTTTTCACTTCGTTTTCCACCGAGATGGATCCAACGGATAGCACCTTGCGTGCATTGCATCGTGATAGGGATGGGGCAGAAGTGGGCCCCATCGATTGTCTCTCCCGGTGTAAACTTCGGTGATAAATCGAAGTGAGTTTAGACTTTTCGTTGTAATTAAAACTAGGTGTGCACGGGCTTAGATTGGATGTCCCAAAACGTTCATGTTGGTTGTCCTAAATTATTATTATTTTATAGGGGTGGGACTTGGGTTTGGTCAACCCACCCAACCCATGCCCAACCCGAACGTTGGGCGGACATGGGAAACGTATTTCAAAACTTTGGGCAAGCTTGGGCCTAAATTTTATGAACCCGAGTTAAATTTGGGCAAGCATGGGCACAAATATTTCTAACCCAGACAACCTGCCCAACCCGAAGAACTATATATAAGATATTTTTTATAATTAGTATTATCATCTATTTAGAGAAATTTTAGATATTATCTTCAAATCTATTAATGAAAATATAAAGTATATATATCCGATATGAAACGAGTTTATATTATTATAAATAATCATCAGTTATTTGGAAATTTAAAATAAATGGAGCAATTAAATCTTATTATTACTAAATTTATTATTATCACATGAAAAAACTTGTATGTCTAGTGGAACTTGGGCCAACCCAAGGAACATAATTTGGGCGGACTTGGGCAACACCTCAATGGGTTCCACGGGTTCGATGGGCAATCTGGGCATAGAATTCCTATCTCGGGTCTGCCTCGGCCAAGCCTTCTAACCCGCCCAACCAACCCAAGTCCCACCCCTATTATTTTCTGTTAGAGTGCGCAACATAACACCTCTTAATTGGGGGCCCTGGAAAATAATTAGGGGCCCTAGCTACAGGACAAAAAAAGGTCATGAAATAGTAATTGGGGGTTATCCATTATCCCATTTTTTTTAAATGGCTAAACTACCCCAAACTATTAGTGTTAATTGAGTTGATTAGTTGTTAATTAGTTTAGTTAGATTAAAATCATATTTAGGGGGGAAAAATGATAAAAGAAAAATTGTGTTTTTGTGTTGTGTAGAAGGAGGTGAGTTTTGGGGGGGGGGGGGAACTTAGGGTTGTTTGAAATGAGTGATTCTAGTGGTGGAAGTAATGTTGGTGAAGGTTTAAACGACATACATGATTGTGTTGATGGTGAGATTGTGTCAACCAATCCTATGGATTGGATGTTTGATGAAGAGATGTTAATAGAGGAAGCTTTGATAAATAATGCAAATGAAGATCATATTGCTCAAAATGAAGGAACCAATCCTCCATATGAAGAACCCAAAGCTCAAAACAATCAGGTAAACTTCCTATACTCTTCAAATCGCATGAATGGTGCTCCAAGTGATCGATTCATGGCCACTATCCAACAGCTCAGTGTGAGAGTCGTTAGGTCGAGAGTATAATAAACTAACGACCCTTACGAGTCGTCAGTGATTTGGCACAGAAATTAACGACTGAAACCTACAAATTTTGCAGGATATGAACCAAGTTTGATAAAGTTGACGACTTCAGGTAATTAGGTCACCTAGAGTCGTTAGTGGAATTTGTTTAGAACATGACGACTCTCAAATTAAATGCTCTTAGCAAAAAATAACTCTCAGGATCATCATTTTGGTATTCATATAAGATGACGACCCTAACAAGTCATTACATCTTTACATGAGAGTCGTCATTGGCACATTTATAAATAGTAACGACCTCACTCGACCGTTTTTAGCGTAATGGACCGGCATTTAAGTATTTTTCGTGGTGGGGCGATTTGGAAGGAGGAGTTAGTATGGGAAGCTTATCTTTATTCTTGCTACGATAGGCCAATGACAAAAAAAAAGTTACCAATAAAACATCATTTTTATTGTAGCAATTCAAGGGTCGTCACAATCCTAGTGGTGGAAGTAATGTTGGTGAAGGTTTAAACGACATACATGATTGTGTTGATGGTGAGATTGTGTCAACCAATCCTATGGATTGGATGTTTGATGAAGAGATGTTAATAGAGGAAGCTTTGATAAATAATGCAAATGAAGATCATATTGCTCAAAATGAAGGAACCAATCCTCCATATGAAGAACCCAAAGCTCAAAACAATCAGGTAAACTTCCTATACTCTTCAAATCGCATGAATGGTGCTCCAAGTGATCGATTCATGGCCACTATCCAACAGCTCAGTGTGAGAGTCGTTAGGTCGAGAGTATAATAAACTAACGACCCTTACGAGTCGTCAGTGATTTGGCACAGAAATTAACGACTGAAACCTACAAATTTTGCAGGATATGAACCAAGTTTGATAAAGTTGACGACTTCAGGTAATTAGGTCACCTAGAGTCGTTAGTGGAATTTGTTTAGAACATGACGACTCTCAAATTAAATGCTCTTAGCAAAAAATAACTCTCAGGATCATCATTTTGGTATTCATATAAGATGACGACCCTAACAAGTCATTACATCTTTACATGAGAGTCGTCATTGGCACATTTATAAATAGTAACGACCTCACTCGACCGTTTTTAGCGTAATGGACCGGCATTTAAGTATTTTTCGTGGTGGGGCGATTTGGAAGGAGGAGTTAGTATGGGAAGCTTATCTTTATTCTTGATACGATAGGCCAATGACAAAAAAAAAGTTACCAATAAAACATCATTTTTATTGTAGCAGTTCAAGGGTCGTCACAAGAAAATTTTAAAACTAAACGACCCTGCAACATACTTAGCGACTAAAAATTTTCAAATGACGATCCTTAAAACAAAATGACGACCATATTGCTCTCAGATGATGACCCTTCCTATTCTTTTAAACAGAGAACTAGTTTAGTATCATATAGATTCGTTTGTTTCATAAATGGGTCGTCAAAAACAAAATTGTTAATGGTTTAGAAATTTATTGATGACCCTGTCGTTATTTGGGACAGAGAGGTGGTTTTGCATAAGATAGAGTCGTTCATATTTAAAAATGGTCATCGAAAAGAATCGTCAACAGTAAACTGAGGGAAAAAAAATGGTAGGGTCGTTATCTCTGACACCCTAATGATTAACGATATTTCATGATTTCAACATGCAAATCAAAAATCGTTAAGCAAAAAAAAAATCTTTGTTAACGACCGAGTTTCTAAAACTGCAATTTTGAAGTTGAAAAACTAATTTTTCAATCAGCACATCAAATTAAACGCAAACCCAATTTAGATTAGGGGGTTTTAGTTCACATACCCTCTGATTGGAGCCATATCTTTCTCCGTCTGATTAAGACGATGAATCGGTTGAATTTTTTTTCTTCTCCACAGTCGTTAATGGAGCCGAGAGAGAAAGGAGGGGAGGGGAAGAAGAAGAAGAGTTTAGAGTTGAAATGAAAATTGGGGGCCTATGTTAAGGGTTAATAGGATTTCTAGGGTAGTATTAGAGAAGGGTAAAATAGTATTTTCACCATCATTTTGGAAGCCCCCTATCTTTTTGGTGTGGGTATAAATTGTTTGAGGCCCCTATTATTTTTCGGGTCCCCCAATTAATCCATGCAACATAATTATGCTTGCAATCAGTCAAACAACTTCTTACCAAAAAAAAAAGGGGGGGGGAACAAAACCGAGGTTCCGAACAAGTTGAAGACTATTAGGATTTTTGATAGTTAAATGATTAAATAAGTTGTAGGAAAACTATCAGTTTCGCATAGTCATTAATTTCTCACAAGTTAATTTATGTATATGTTAGTTTAACGATTTTCTTTGATCTTAATCCTCTTCTCAAAGTATCCTTCAATTTTCGTTTATGTTTAACTGATTGAAATGTTTTATCTCTAAAACACTTGTAGAAGGTTTTGGAAGTTTGTTTTCATGTTTTGTGAATCAAATAATGTTGATAGCACAAAATTTATTAGTAGTCTAATGTGGTTTTAATATGTTTTGCAGGTTTTCCATAGTTTTTTTTGTGTAGTTCCCAGTGGTGGCAAATCAGTAGTGTTTAACGCTTGAGTTCAGGTTGATTCTGAAGATTGTCAGAGTAGTGTTTGCTTATAAGAACAGTAGTGCCCTTCCGATTTTCCTCATCATAATTGTGAGCTTGAAAGTCGTTCAATCACACTGTTATTCCATTTGTTGGTTTTGATCCCTTATTCCTTCCTTGACAAACTGTAGTTTTTCATTCTTCTTACACCATGATATCTTTTAGATCCTGTTTCATCCAGTTAATTCATAAAGTTAAGTTCCATGAATCGGTCAGCAGTTCTTGCCGTGATTATAGCTTCAAAAGTGGGAAAGTTTCAAAAAAAAATCAAATTCAAAAATATTGTCAAATTAGTCAATTCGGAAAATCAACAGAATAATCCACAGATTTGGAAACAGAAAGATTTTTGTATACTTCAAGACTTTTAGAAGCCAATTAGGTATCCAGCATACACCATAAACCCTAAAACTCATAATAATCTTGTGAAGAAGTCTTATCTCCCTAAAAAACAACGTTGTATTATGTCTTCTCAAAGTAGCAGACAAGTAGAAAGTCAACTATTGGTGCCATCACACCAAGACCGTTAAAAATAATCGTTGTTTCTGCTCAAGTATCAACTAATGGAGCTGAGGAGTATACATATTGTTTGCTTGGAAAAATCATGTTCAAAAAACCATTGGATCATGAAGATGTGAAGAAAGAAATTAATGATCGTTGGAGAAGTTACAAGAGGTATGACGTCATCACTAAAGGAACAAATATTTTTCTCTTTCGTTTCCAACTGGAAGACTCGAAGAATGGTGTTATAGCTAAAATGTATGATATCTTGGGACATTTTATGGCTCTAATAACTTATGATCCTGACATAACAATAAAGGATCATGCTTTTGACAACCATATCTGGTGTATCAAGCTAAGGAATTTAGGTAATATCATCATAAATGAAAATATGATTATGGAAATATGCAAGGATATCAGCAATAAAGTTGTACCAGAAGGAAGGAAAAGGCTACCAAGAGGTAGCATGATAGGTACTGTGTATGTTAAAGTAAAATTGAATGACCCTCTAAGAAGAGGAAGCTAGGTTGATACGCCAAATTTTCAGAGGCTGGCTCAAGAACAAAAAGTGGAAGCAATGACTGAACATGAATATGAGGTGTGGAGCCAGACCGAGGAAGGAAAAGCATTTTTGGATGGATATATCACAAGTATGGGTGCAGATATGATAGAGGATGGTTCTGAACATAAAGTGGGTGTAGTTAGTAATTCTACTCATATCACTTCTTCAACTAATACCCAAAATGATTCGATTTCTAATTTAGGGATCGAGCATGCTGAATAGAGAAAAATAAAATAATTAAGGAAGAAGGTTCATCAGATAACCCTAATTCTCTTAGTCCAAATTTAACCAATACCCATATTAATTTTATATATCAATTATTCCCTAGTCAATCTGAGGAAATCATAGAGTATAGTGATATACTTATTGAACATATGATGGAATACCTACTAGAATTGTAATGGTTCAGTCTGTTCTTGGTTCCTAAAAAACTCACCGATAAACTTGATAGTATTTCAGAGAAACTTCTGGTGGACTAAGAAACAAAGAGAAAAAGGTTTATTTGCTAAGAAATTGGATTAGTAGCTAAGGCTAAGGCTTTAGGCGGACTTAATATTAAGAAAAATGTTGAGCTCAATACAGCACTTCTGGCAAACCTTTCCTGGAGAATGCTTACTGAGCCTGATGCTGAATTGGTCAAAATCCTAAGCCACAAATACTTTCCTGACCACAATCCACTTGATGTGACTAATGATAATGGCAGTTGGATATGGAAAGGGATTTGTAGAGGTCTTGAGATAATTAAGAAACATTATTGTTGGTAGGTGGGTAATGGTAAAAAAAATTGAAATATAGAAGGACTATAGCCCAAACCCTTGACTTTATGCTAGCTTTTATAAATATGAAGACTGTAGACCAGTTAATGCATCCTAATAGTAACAAATGGAATATGGAAATCTCGAATGCTTTGTTTGATTCCCATACTATTAATAAAATCTGTAAAATTAGGATCCCAGTTAAAGGTAAAGATGGAATGATTTGGAAACCAGCTGATAATGGAATTTTTACTATTAAGAGTGCTTATAAAATTGTGGATGGTAACTATAACTCTCCTTCTGATGGTCCTAGTAATTTTCCATGGGTTAAATTCTGGAAATTATGTTTACCTCCCAAAGTCCTTCATTTTTTGTGGAAGTGTGTACATGGTTGTCTCCCTGTTAGACATAGGATAGCAAGACATATTGTGAATGCAGATACTAAGTGGCATATGTGTAATAAGGAAGTTGAAACTTTAGATCATTTTTTATTGAATTGTGATGCATCTAAGCAGGCTTGGAATGACATTGGCTTGTCTCACAATATAAATGTCATTGTTTATAGCTTGATAGATTGGATTACAATCTGGTTTAGTAATTGATCAAATAGATGTTTAACTATTTCTCAGAACATGCTGGTATTAATCACTTGTACTCTGTGGAAGATATGGAAAATGAAATGTGATGTGGTTTTTGATAATATGAGTTTGCATGTTAGTAAAATTGTACAATTGACTAAGCAGTCACTACAAGATTGGAATGATATTATTCAGTACTAGGAGGAGTCAAGAAGTTAGATAGGGAACATATGTGCCATGGCAAGCACCTATGGAGGGTTATATGAAGATTAACTTTGCTGCTTCTTTTTGTAAAGAAACTAAATGTATGGGTGGAACACTAATGATGATTAATGATGCAGGTGAATTCCATGGAGCCTGGAGCTTTCCAGCAGTAGTTGAAGATGAAGAACCGGGCTGAGGCATTAACAACTCTTGAGGCAATCCAGATAACAAGAAATAAAAATATTATCAATTAGCAAGTTGAAGGTGATTGCCTCAATGTTATTAATGCCTTGAAAGGAAAAGTAGGGGCTGTTAAATATAAAAATAACGCAATCATTAGAGATTGTCTTAGTTCTTTTAAGAACTGGGAAGCCATTCATGTACCCAGATAAACAAACTGAGAAACAAATCTTTTAGCTAAGGATGGAATTAGTTCATCATCAAGAACATACTCAGTAACTGAAATTCCGATGTGGTTGGATTCTCTTATTAAAGAGAAACTTCATGTAATTCATAGTTGGTTTTAATAAAATTGATCTACTTATAAAAAAAAGTAAAAAGGTTTGAAAAACGGGTTACGGCTCAGGTCACGGGTACTGGGCGTGACTTTTATAATGCATTTTGACGGGTGTGAGTACGTTTCGAGCAAAAAACACGTTATTTACGAAATTAACACGTTTTTATACATTATTTTGAAATAACGGGCGTTATAATGATTAAATAGAAAATAAAAAAGAATCATGATCTAAAATTCCTATTTACCGGTTACAACGTGCGTGAAAATAGTTATAACGGGTGTAGTAACGCTCTTACAATGTTTTTTTATATACTATTATTTTATTATTTTATTTTCAAGATTTTAATTATCATTCTGTAATCTCTAATTTGAAAAAAAAAATATTTTTGTATTTTTTTTACTAAAAAAACGGTTATAACGGGCATGAGAATGGGAAAAATGGTCTATAAAACTTGCGTTAAAATGTTATTTAGAAGGAAAAAACGTAAAACTCAATTTTAGAAAAACTGTTGTAACATGTGTGAAAACGGTTATAACGGGTCTAAAAAACTCCGTTATTTCCAATTTATCGGTGATATATAGACACATGTATCGGTGACCCTCACGGACATGGTACATAGGCGTGACCGTTTTAATGGCCATTTTTTTTCGAAAATAATGATCATTCTTCAAACCTTAATAAAACTATCATGAAAAGGAGAAAAAAATATATATATATTAGCTCTTTCTGAAATTTGATTCGGGCAACATGTACCAAACAATCAATTAATAGTTATTTCTTAAAACTTATTCACACAATCCATACCAAGAAAAATAAAGATTAATCAACTAAATTGATGAATTTTCATAGCGATACACAAGTTAAAAAGCAAGAGAATGACTACACTTTGAGAATTTCAGTGTTATGTCCTCATTTCTTCGTGGAAGCTTTTCCGGCCCTTGTCTTTTTTATTCCATAAATATGTTATTCCTTTACTTTATTGGCTTTCTCTATCTTGGCATCAAGCCCATTCTTGATCAGCCGATATTTAGGCTCGAACTTTTCGGTAATATCAGCAATAAAATAAAAAACACGTTACCCATTATACATAACCTCAAACCCTCCCATTTGATATCCACATTAATGAAGTTTTATGTTGATATTGTTCACATGCAGAGAATCCATAACATGAAATCAATGTTCTTATTCTTGTTGTAAGCAAGTTCGGATATAGATGGATCTCATGGCCAAAGATATATTAATAATTACAACATATTCGGGTTACAAATACTTAAAGCCATAAGTAAAAATATCATGAATATGTATTAAGACTTGCGAGATATTGTCCGGAAACTTGGATGCTCAAACTTATCTACGATTTTCGAGCTACGAAGATTTCAAAACTGGCAATTGGACGCAACTAATGATGACATACCATAAATGCATAACTATAAAGATGGATCTCACTATGGGTCTTTAGATTTAAGAGAACCATATAAGATATGTTATTATATCCGAGTTGGTATATGTTAAAGATCTTGGACAATTAATATACTTACTGTTATAGGAGTAGTATCTCGCTCCTTCCCCATCATAAGTTGCAACCTTTGTCATGATACACCACGGAGAACCCAAGCATTGGAAGCATGTTTAGGCTGATATGGGTTGTCAACACGCAAGGACCTCTGTTTCCAGTTCTAATGCTATGACATATAAACCTTGCTTGCATTTGCAGATCTGCGAGCATCCTCATAGGGTAAATCATGGAGTCAATCCCCATTAAGGAACATGGTTCATGTTCTCTTAAAAGTCGAGATACACACTACAATGCACATGCTAAACCCGAGAAAGTCTGTTTTGGGTATTACTCTAACGCAGAACTTTGTGTAGCCTAGCAAAAATATATCATGGATCACAACACAGATCCTTTATTAGCCCTTTTTATTGAAAATTAAGGTGTATAGATCATGAATAGTTCACAATAGGTGTTAGTCTATCTGTTGCTTGGTCCAAATATAGTTTGCATGCAACATTCTATCCCTTGATTCTCCTGTATCAACATAATAGTGTTTTAAAACTACTATGTTGAATGTTTGACAATTTTAATTTCATGTTCTCACATGATAAAACACATTTAGCGGGATATGACAATCCCATAAATAAAAAAACATAATGCAACAACGGTGTATGCTTACCCAGTGTTGGATTTGGCTAAGTACTTTAGTTATATCCAAATGACCATCCATGGTAAATGCAAAGGATTTATTATACTGACTGTTTTTCCAAATTGTTATAAGACCAAGGCAACATTCAACATGTTAAGCTTCATCTCCAAACTCTGAAAATAATAAACCCAAATTTTAATTAAATATTGTATAAAAAACTGACTCACCCTGGGTTTAAAAGGTATCAGTCACGCATGGTGGTGTGTCCATGCATTTCACCACTACGTGGATTATGTTATTAAGAAAGTTCTCAAAGGGGTTTCTGCCTATCTATCCCATCAATCTCATTCTCATATTGATAAAATATTACATTTCTGAATGAATAATACTCTGAATTATTGGTTAGAACCGTATTATCAATGTGTTTTTTCCTTGCTTTAAAGTGCTCAATGAAGTATCTTACTCCAGTGACAGAAGTTTAGATATAAAGTGAAGTTTTATAATAAAGATGTCATAGAGATGTAGGAAAAAGTCGGAGTAAAAGCAATACTTGAATTTGGAAACCAATAAAATACAAATAGACAAAAAAATTAAAAAAAAAAAATGTTCGGCGACAATGTGCAGGAAGAATTCTGATGGATTGAGAAACTACGAAAGATAACACATCAGTTCTCATTTGTTAGTATAAGTAGATTGGTATACACATTGTCATTTGGATTAAATGTGTCCTAAGATAGTAAGATGTTAATTAAATTAAATTACCTTCAATCGTTCGGTGTTGTATATCACTCCCATACTGCTAATCCACCATTTAGACTCTTCAAATACATTATAGTTTTGGATAAGAGAGATGAAAATGAATGTAGGTCTAGTTATTTCATAAAACTATCTTGGTAAAAGAAGAAGAAAAGTTGATTTGCGCTTTTGCAAAATGGAATGCAATAACTTTCTTACTTGTTGTAGGCAAAGAATGAACTAGATAGAGTCATACAAATTCTCTACAAATATTTTTTTTCACCAACAATTTTTATTTTTTTACCGTGAGACCTTTATGTTGTACAATCTGTAATTATCCTTGCCGATCATATTTAACCTGTGGAGTTTCAAAAGGAAAATTATCCTTAACCATAATTTTCTAAAGTCTTAATAATGATTAATTATCATAGTTATTTTTATACCTTAACAATGTACCCAACATGATAACATTTCATTTATGGAGAATTCCAGTCGAATGTAATTCGTTGTCGTCGATAAGAACAACGATGTCTAGAAGTTGTATACTACTGCTATTGTCTATGGCCCGACTGTTTTATTTTATTTTTTGGTACCATATAGAATAATTGTTTATTAATCATCAAGCATATTGAAGATCATCATGGACACAGCTGCAGAAGAAAACTCCAAAGAGGATAGCTGCGGAATAAAACTTCAAAAAGGATAGAGTGGTAGAAAACATAGAGAAATAGGGAAGAAAGGGTTTTCGAATGATGATCAGACCTTTGTGTATTAGATAGCATATACTTATCACTCACACAGAATCCCTGCAAAAAATATATATAAAAAAAAAACCCATACCAGAAGCCAAAGTAACAACTAAAAACATTTTGCTTCACATCCAAACTAATTTCTTTGCTTCTGGAAGTCGTTTTAAAATTTTACATCCAAACTAATTTCTTGTTTTTTGACATATAGAAGTCAAAAAAACTACATTTGGATGTGATATCCAAATGCCTTGTAAGTACTCTGAAGTGGGGCCAGAAGCTCTAAAACTCAAGTTTAATACAACTTTTAACCACAACACTGGAAATTTTTCTGTAATTATACATACTGATTTTTAAACCCGTGCCTAGATATTTAAAGAAAAAAATACGTTTTGGTTATAGGAATTTTTTTAAAGATTCAAAATTTGAAGCATGAAATATAACTAAAAATGATAATATTAAAAGTAGTTAATTAATAGAAGTGCAAGCGCATGGGTTCAGGTAGAACATTAGCAGGGAATAAAGTGTAAACATCAACATGGAATCGAATATATAAATGGAAATGCTATCTTGACCGACGGAAATCCCATCCAAAACCCAGACCTTCACAACTTTCTGGCCACACTTCTACCCATTCCTAATCCTTATGGCAGATGATTCAAAACTTTTTCCGCAACCTAGTCTTGTTAAGATTTAAGTCTACTATTGCTTATGTATGTTTCCTCCTTTTCGTCACTTCATGCAATTATAAATGACATCAACTCTATTAGTCCATTACAACAATAAATGTCTAATCTCTAGCTTCCTCTTAAGCTTAATCAAGTATAAGACTTCTAAACCTACCAGAGACTCTTTATTCCCTAGTTTTGATCAAAGTACTAGCATTTGATATCCACAAACAGTTTTTATGGATCCCCAAATCTAAACAGACAAAAATGAAGTAAAAACATGAATAAAAAATTAAGTATAAGCAAGTCCATTAGTCCATTACAACAACATATGTCAAATCTCTAGCTTCCCTCTTAACCTTAAGTAAGGTTAAGACTTATGGACCTACCAAAGAGTCTTTATTCCCTAGTTTTGATCAAATTACTAGCATTTGATATCCACAAACATTTTTTTTTATAAATCCCCAATTCTAAACGGACAAAAATAAAATAAAAAACATGAATCATAAAGTAAGTCTAAGCAACTCCATTAGTCCATTACAACAACATATGTCAAATTTTTAGCTTCCCTCTTAATCTTAAGTATGGTTAAAACTTATAGACCTACCATAGACTCTTTATTCCCTAGTTTTTACCAAAGTATCGGCATTTTATATTCCATAACATTTTTTATAAATTCCCAAATTTAAACAGACAAAAATGAAATAAAAACAAGAATCGAAAAGTAAGCCTAAACAACTACGAAGGATCAAGTAGATATAACCTTAGATTCCAGGCATAGACCACCAAACGTAAGATCTTTTTTTCCCTAAGAAAGAATTTCCATTCAATATTAAATCAAGTTTTACATAACAAATCTTTCTGAATACTGTTTATAAGGAAATCTGGTGGATTTAAATCCCACACACTAAGACCATTGACTTGGCATATTTAACCATCACATCTGCTACTTTATTAGCGTCCCTTTTAACACAGGAACAAGACCAAGACGAAAATTGTTCTAGTAAAAACTTGCACTCTTGAACAATATTATTGGTTGTCCAGTGAATACATCCCGCTGAACCATTTATTGCAGATACTACATTTTTATTATAGCATTCTAATGACTCCTTTATCTTTTGTACATCTTATGGCTTCAAGTTCATGCATCTATTGCTTCTCCTTGTTATTCATTTATTAATATTGATTGTTCTCCTTGATCTCTTAAGAAGTTCCCTGCAGAATTACGTAAAATCAGTCATATTCCAATAGGTGAATTTTTATTTATAAAAGAAACATCAAGAGTAACTTTCAAATACTGATCCTTTGGAGGCATCCATCTAATTTCCTGCACTATATTGTCAGTAACATAGTTATTATGCAAACAGTTCTCCCACTCAGATATATTAGTTCGAATTTTGTCCTGAGTTGATAGTTATCAAAACCCATAAAGCATCTCATCTTCCATATATACCATTGAATACAACTCATTGATCTCACATGTGTTTGCATGTCAACATATTAATTTGATTTGATGTAAAAAAAAACTTTGGAGCCATTTAATGAAATTGAGATGATATGTGAATACTTTACGGTTATGTGAGTTTGGAATTAGCGTTTGCTAATCAGGAAAGTTCCATATTTTGACATAATTTGGACATGAGTATAATTCTAATCTTTTATTGTCCAAAGATACTCCTTGATACTCAAAGTGATCCCAATCCGAAATATTAAGAATCTTTTAATTAAGAGTTTTCGATTATATGTTTTTGATTTTCCAGCAAATAAAAATATATCTCTTGGAAAGTTATATTAGTTAAGTGTTAAACTAATATTATATATTTTCTAATGAGAGGTTTCAGAATTACATGTTGGATATTAGTTGCAAATAGGAAATTATGTACTCATTGCATATTTTGAGAATATTTTCGGTTTTGGAATTTCCTTGTTGTCCAAACAACCTTGGTTTATAAATAGTTGAGTTTGCATTTCTAGAAAACTGTCCTAAGAGCCAGGAAAACTTCACTTGTGTTGTTGTGGTGGAGTCGTCTATCCGGAGAGGAAAGTACCCTAATTAGGCGAAATCACTTACGACCGCTCATTTAAAGACTCTTGTGGGATCAAGAAGCTATACGGATACCGTTGGTGGGAAACTAGATAATTATATTGTTCTTTTAGATTTTTATTGTTGATTTGATTGACTAACGGTTGTTAAAACTTTGATTGCACCTAGTTTGATTATTCTTGAGAGCCTTTTGTTCTGGCATAAGGGTCACTCAAACTAGATCAAAATATCAACGGGATCTTTAGAACTATTTTTAGATATAAAGAAAACTTGTGATCACCCAATGTTAACAGAATCAGTTCTATGTGTGATCGATCATAAGTGTATTCAAGTTTGTGTTGTGCAGGTACATAAGAAGGCAATTGAAGATTGGAAGACAAGAAGATTTTTCTTATTGGTTTTTGTATCTTGTGATTTGTTCACACATCTTGATCGGATGTGATCCGAATTAGATTAGATTTTTGTGATCATAAAGTCGTTTAGATCGTCAACTATCATTTGGTGGTATTCTTCAATATCTGAATCTGACAGTTATGAATTTGAATCTAAGTTTTGATTTATATTGATCTTACCCGACAAAGGAGTTTACTTGTTTAAACGAAAGAGCCTTTGTCATAACTCAACGAATTTTTTTCTAAAAGGTTATTGGAGTAGATGCCAAACAACTTTGTTCATTTACTGTTTGGAAGATAATCAAAAGAAGTTGAGTGCTTAAGACTTTACATTGGTAAAGCAACTCAAGATTGATTTTTGTCTTGAGATTTACGTGCGTGACCGGTAGGTCGTAGAGGCATAGATACTTAAGGAACTAAGTAACTAGGGGTAGTTTACCTGGTCTCAACTATATGAAGTTGGCATTGTACTTTGTGTAGCAGCTTAATTATGAGAGTATTCAAAACTGGACTAGGTCCCGGGATTTTTCTGCATTTGCGGTTTCCTCGTTAACAAAATCTTGTGTGTGTTATTTACTTTTATTGTTTATTATTCACTTGAACATCGCTGGATGGAGGTATAAGGGAAAGTCCAATAATATTAGCCAAAAAACACAAATTTAAGTGGATGGAATCAGGTGTTATACATGATAATTCTCAAAAAGACCATATAATGACTGCACAACCATTAGCATATAAGAATATCATGCTCGCCTATAATTAATTCACACTTCTCTTACATAATTAATTTTCACAATTTTTGACCTATTTTTGAAATATATTTATCTCGTCTTATGATTAAAAATATAATACTAAAAAATAATAATATGGATCCTAATTTTTGAATTTGATGAGGAGGTGGTGGAAATTTATATAATTCGATTTAATGAAGAGTAATAAATGTATATACAAATTTTGGAACGATTGGATGAAGAGTCATAAAAGAGAAAACAATGCAGACTACTGTTATGTTGCAATTATATGCAGGGGAAATACCTAGTTCCTTATAGTCAAGATAAGTGTTCACATGATGGGTGTTTCATTGGCCAGAATTTACCGTGAAATGCTGATGCACGATTATTTTCGCTCCTTGATGTGTGTATTCAGATTAAAATTTCCAGTATTGATTCTAAAATTTTCCTAACCTGATGATTTGGTTTATTGTGGAGCTTTATCATGTACAACTTAAATTTGATTATCACTATGATGCATAACGTATTCGAGGATATGGTCTTGAACAAAAGGTCATTTCAGCCCATAAGATTCTATATGTTATGGGATGTCACAAGTTAGTACAAGTGTACAGACAAAACAATAATAATTGAAAATCTCTTGATGTTTTTGTGAAACATTAGTCAATCATTTTGGTATAATGTTTTTAATTTAACCATTTAAAGAAAATATTGGTTGAATACTCCTGCAAAATAAGAAAATAAGCTTTTGAGGAATACCAAATAGTCTTGATTGCATGCATTAGGTATATATATGATACCATGTTGCTTGGAAATATTTATATAAGAGTCATTACACAAAATTCGACTATTATTTTGGAAGATATTGTATGTTTTTTCTAGAATTCTTATATCAATGAATGACATAAGTGCCTTGAACAAATCACGTTTATTTGAAGACCTAAAGTATTGAATCACTCCTAGTGAAAATTACACCAACAACGGAAATAACTATAAGTTTGGGCATTATCACACAACTAGAATATCCACAATATAGTCATCTTTAATTTAGCCCACAATCATACATGTAACTTGCGTGATAGGAAGTACTTAAAATGCAAAGTACACAAATAGCCTTTAAGAAAGGATGTTGAACGAGCATTTAGAATATTGAAGTCGAAGTTCATTGATGAGTGCCAAATATTGCATATTCATACACCTTTTCATTGGCACTTAACTCATCTTTCGCGCTTCAAAGTCATATATTATCCCAAATTATGCATTCTTACCATCTTCAAGAATAAATATTTGTATTAATTAATTTTGTGTTTTTAAGTACTAAATAAAGCTTGGAAGAATTGAGAAGACAAAAGAGAAGAAAGTTGGAAGCATTGCAACCCGCTCGCACATCAGTGGAATCCTGTTTACAAATTCATGGGATTAAAAAACTCATGATCCAAAACCCATGATCCAAAACCCAAGACCCAAATCCATTTCCACCTCACCCCCATTGGATTCTTTCCAAAACATCCACCTCACTCCCATTGTATTCTTTCCAAAACATCCACCTCACCCCCATTGTATTCCATTCTATCCATCAATTAAGAAAACATGTTTTGTTTAATTGTTGAGTGGTTGCTACAGTAAAATTCGAATCCAAAGTGTGAGAGAGTTTTTGTGTATAAATAGAGAGGGTTGTTGTGTTGAAAACTCATCCAAGAATAGCTTGTTCATGTTAGTTTATCAAATTTCAATTTTGTTGTAATGTTCTTCATGTTCTAATTTCATTTGCTAGGGTTTAAATGAAGCCGTAACTCATTGGTATGTATTCATATCTTGTATATTGTTCTTGAAAGTTTAGAATTGTTTAAAGTTATAATTTAATCCAAGTTTGTCAACATCTTGCTCTCACAATGTATGCCATGTATCCATTGTAGTTAGAATATCTCTATGTTGATTATGCTACAACTCATGCTTAACCAAATATTGATCCTCAGATTAGTTGTGCTTTAATTAGACAGTTAATGCTTTGGAGAAATACTTTAGTTGTGATTAAACTATACATTGAAGAAACACCTTAAATATACGGTAGAATTGAATCTGCTGTAAGGACAAGAATAATATTACAAGTTGAATGCATATCATAGGTTAGTGGTGGATTTGAATACCCTAGTATCCATATTCTCAATATTTACACCTTGATTTAATTGCATATTTTAATTAAAATTACTTTTTATTTAAGTCTTTGCCAATATCTCGTCGTATCGACAAAAACAAACCCCCTTTGGTTACTCTCTGAATCAGTTCTTAGTCAGGATTTGGAATCAACTTCTACACTCTCCAAGTCTCTGTGGTTCGACCTGTGCTTGCCCTGTGTTGCTTGTCGACACTGTGCACTTGCAGTATTTATAGTTTTAGGTATCTTTCCGAGCCTATCAAGTTTTTGGCGCCGTTGCCGGGGACTCGGTAGCGGTGTAGTTCATTTTTCATCTCCTGTCACTGTTCATTTTTCATCTCCTGTCACTGTAGCAGCGCAACTATTCACTGTCAATTTTACACTTTTTTTGTTATTTTTGTTATTTTTTATTTTTATTTTTGCTTTTGCTTTAAAACTTCGAAACCCTAACTACCTCTTTTGAGCTCAACAGGTACCGGAGTAGCTGTTGTAAAGGCGAAGGAAAGGAAGGAAAGGAAGCGAAAGGAGTTTTTATTTTAAAAAAAAAAAAAAAAAAAAAGTTTATTTTATTTTTAGTTTGTATTAGGATTCCTCTACTCTTGTAATTTTCTTTTTCTTTTGCACTTTATTTTTATTTTTGGACTTTGGACTTTGGACATTCTATTTTTATTTTTATTTTTATTTTTAAACCCTACGGAAGGGTAATATTAAATATCAAACTGTTTGCAGAGAAGGACGGTGATTACAATATCACCTCGGCCCCTCGGGTTCGTTCATGACATAGGAGTCGTGGCCCGAGTCGACAACAACGGTTCATCCCCCGTCTGGAACGGGAGGTAAGTTTGTCGAAACACTCGCGAATCCCTTGTTAGCGAGTTACTGTATTCCTTCGTTTGCATATATGTTGAGGACTAGAATACGACTGCTTTATTTTCCTAGTAAAGGGCAAGGACTGGCCATACAAGATAAGGGTTCGGATTTCATCACCGTTCTCTTCTTGCCCGCCTTAGGAAAACGATACATACGCGAACCTAAGCTTTAAAATTTGAAATAGAACAAGACCTATAAGGTAACGAGCTTAGTAGGAAAGTCGTTTGAAAAATATTGGTTACTCTTTAAGCATACTTCGAAGTTCATGACGGTTTCGTAAATTGAATGCGTGACTGCGCCGCCTTGTAATACGGTGAGGCCTTGGGTATCAAAGCTCTAGCAGCTTCCCTCGCCTCTATTCAATTTACTTAAACTCGGATTGATTCCAGAGGGGTTTGCTCAGATTGTAACGAATTCCCTTTCAAAGTATTAGAAGCTGGCCTAGAAAACAATCTAAGTGGAGCCATCATGCTTTTTGTTTGCTAGAAATCAGTAGGTTTACTGTGGTGGAGTCATCCTTGTTTGTGATTGCATAGAACTTCCCTTCTAGGTGAATGGTTAACATGCTTGATGTGCTACCTAGGTTATGAGTGTTATTTTCCGTGACCATACACACCGACTAGTTAGAATCAGTCAAGAAGAGTTAACTGAAATACATAGTTCTGAGGCAGACAGTCCAAGCCCATCCGAAACAATGGGAGAACCAGTCCGTAGTCTAAAGGACTACATGTACCCAACGAGGACAACCCAGTCCTCGTGCATTGTCTTACCAGCTATTGTTGGACAATTTGAGCTAAAGGCGAGTATCCTCAATATGTTGCCTAAATTTAAAGGGGTTGAAGCTGAAAATACCTACCACCATGTGAGAGAGTTCGAGGAAATTTGTGGGACTCTTCGGATCAACCAAATGACGGATAAGGACCTCAAAATGAGACTTTTTCCTTTTTCTTTACAAGAAAAGGACAAGACTTGGCTGTGTGCTCAACAGCCACAGTCATTTCATACATGGGATGCTCTTACGAAAGAGTTCTTCAAAAAGTTCTTCCCAAACCATAAGACTACGACAATTCGTCAAAATCTGAATAGTTTTGTGCAATTAGAGGAGGAAACTTTGGCTAAATATTTGGAGAGATTCAATGAATTATTGCTCCAATGTCCTCACCATGGTTTTGAAAAATGGAGACTTGTGCAAATTTTGTATGAAGGCTTAGATGTCAAGAACCGAACTACAGTTGAGACCATGTGCAATGGTCAATTTATTGAAAAAACTGCTGATGAGTCTTGGGATTTCTTAATCGAAGTCACTGAAAAGACTCAGCAGTGGGAATCCCCCCGTGAACCAAATAGGATTACCCTTGCATCCAATGTTCATAGAATTGACTTTGACTTCGAAGGAAGTGCAAATATGGCATCCTTGGCCAGGAGAATAGAAAAGATAGAACTAGAAAATAATGGAAAAACTAATATCCCTACTCTCTGTAGTCAAATTGAAATGGCCACTTGTGCCGCATGCCATAGTTCAGACCATCTAGTGGACACTTTTCCAGACCTCCATGCATTTCAAGAGTCTAAAACCGAGCAAGCCAATGTTTTGTACCAAAGGCAAGAGAACAACCCATTTTCTCAGACCTACAACCCAGGGTGGAGAAATCACCTTAACCTTTCATGGTCTAAGGGACCTGTACAAGGGGGAACAACAAATAATAACCAAGGATACACTTATCCTAGAAACCCCCAAGTACAACCACATTCTCAGTACCCTGTAGAGAAAAATCCTATCTTCGAAGAAAGTTTCGGTTTGTTGACCCAAAATTTGGTACAACTCCAAAAGAACACAGACCAACATTTTACAAGTCTAGAACTTAAAATGGGTCAAATTTGTGAAGCATTGAATGAAAGAGACAAAGGAAAACTCCCTAGTCTGCCCCAACAAAATCCAAAAACTGTATATCAGGCAGAAAATTCAACTCGAAATGAGGCCTCCCATAATCAAGTAAATGCTGTCACCACTCTTCGTAGTGGTAAAGTTGTTGAAAACAATGTAGGTGTACCACAGTCGAGTGAGTCTACATCAGACTCACCAGTGCATAAAATCCCACAGAAAACACCTATTGTTGAGGACAAATCTGAGCAACATAAGAATTCCCATAATTCTAATGTCTCTGCACCATCTAATGTACCTGTTGATCCATTCCCACAAAGATTGGTGCAGCAAAAAGAGAGTATACAGTACAACGAGATTTTGGAAATGTTCAAACGAGTTAACATCAACATCCCATTTCTTGATGCAATCAAGCAAGTCCCTGCTTATGCTAAATTCCTTAAGGATCTTTGCACACAAAAGCGTGCTTTTCTCACTGAGCAAGTGAGTGCAATCATTCAAAGCAACACACCTCCTAAGTTTAAAGACCCAGGTAGTCCAACTATAACATGCAAAATAGGTGACCAAACGGTTAAGAAGGCGTTGCTAGACTTAGGGGCAAGTGTGAATCTATTACCATATTCGGTATATGTGCAGTTAGGTCTTGGAGAGTTGAAGGCAACACCTATAACTCTGCAATTGGAGGACAGATCCGTCAAAGTTCCACGTGGTGTGGTAGAAGATATTTTGATTAAGGTTGATAAGTTTTATTTTCCTGTGGACTTCATCGTCTTAGATACTCAACCTGTGCAAAACCCTGACAGTCACATTCCTGTCATTTTGGGACGTCCCTTCTTAGCGACGTCCAATGCAATCATTAACTGCCGTAATGGAGTGTTGAAGTTGTCATTTGGTAATATGACTGTGGAGTTGAATGTTTTCAATACTAGCCAACAACATTTAGATCTTGATGATGATAATGATGTGCATGAAATCAACATGATTGAAAGTTTGATTCAGGATTCGTTGTCTAGTAGCATGTCTGTTGACCCTTTGGATGCTTGTTTGAATAATTTTGACCTGGATTTGTTTGATGATGAATACATAAGTGAAGTGAATACTTTTCTTGAATCCACACCACTTATGGACACATCTAAGTGGAAAGCTAGAGTGGAACCACTTCCAGTCTTGGAATCCAAGTCTGTTCCCTCTCTTGTTGAGCCACCAAAGCTCGAACTGAAACCATTGCCTGATACTCTTAAATATGCATTTTTGGGACCTTCTAATACTTTGCCTATAATCATTTCATCTGCCTTAGATACAGAAAAGGAAAGTAAACTTTTAGAAGTACTTAAGGAGCATAAAGAAGCCTTAGGATGGACCATCTCGGACCTTAAAGGCATAAGTCCCACTGATTGCATGCATCATATAAACCTTGAGGACAATGCTAAACCATCTAGGGAGATGCAAAGGCGTCTCAATCCTAACATGAAAGAGGTTGTTAAGAGTGAGATTATAAAGCTTCTTGATGCGGGTATCATATACCCAATCTCAGATAGCAAATGGGTTAGCCCCATTCAGGTTGTGCCGAAAAAGTCAGGAGTTACCGTAGTTCAAAACGATAAAAATGAGTTAATCACTACTCGAGTAACCACAGGATGGCGAGTTTGCATTGATTATAGGAAGTTGAATGCAGTTACAAGGAAAGATCACTTCCCTCTTCCATTCATAGATCAAATGCTTGAACGATTGTCTGGGCGTAAATTCTATTGTTTCTTGGATGGTTTTTCTGGTTACAACCAGATTCATATTTCACCCGAAGATCAGGAAAAAAATACATTTACATGTCCATTTGGAACGTTTGCCTATCGTCGTATGCCCTTTGGGTTTTTCAACGCACCCTCTACATTTCAGCGTTGTATGATGAGCATTTTTTCTGACATGATAGAGAATTTCCTTGAGATCTTTATGGATGATTTCTCTGTGTTTGGATCATCTTTTGATGAATGTTTGAACCATCTCACTCACGTACTGATTAGATGTAAAGAGAAAGATTTGGTTTTAAATTGGGAAAAATGTCATTTTATGGTGAACTCGGGCATAGTTCTAGGACACATCATCTCTGAAAAAGGCATTGAAGTAGACAAAGCCAAAGTCGACCTCATTCAAAACTTGCCGCAACCTCGCTCTGTGAGGGAGGTTAGATCATTTTTAGGCCATGATGGTTTCTACCATAGATTCATTAAAGATTTCAGTAAGATCTCAAGACCACTGTGTAATCTACTCAGTAAAGATGTTGCATTTGTGTTTGATAATGCTTGTGTGCATGCTTGGGAAGAGCTCAAAACTCTTCTAACTTCAGCCCCTATAGTCCGACCTCCTGATTGGAAATTGCCATTTGAAATCATGTGTGACGCATCTCGATTTTCTTTGTTGGAGCTGTCTTAGGTCAGCGAGTTGACAAACACCCCTATGTGATATACTATGCTAGTAAGACACTGAATGAGGCTCAAATGAATTATTCAACAACCGAAAAAGAGTTACTAGATGTTGTGTTTGCATTAGATAAGTTTAGATATTATTTGATAGGATCTAAAATCATCATTTATACTTACCATGCCGCATTAAGATATCTTTTATCTAAAAAAGATTCTAAGGCTCGTCTAATTCGATGGATACTCTTGTTACAAGAGTTCCACCTCGAAATTCGAGATAAAAAAGGGTCAGAGAATGTTGTTGCTGATCACTTATCTAGATTGAATGTCGAATCTGCTGATGAATCAGAGATTATTAGGGAATCCTTCCCTGATGAACAACTATCTTTGGTTTCTTGAAATGCCATGGTTTGCCGACATCGTGAACTACCTTGCTACAGGTAGGATGCCACTTCATTGGTCTAAACAAGACCGGTCTAAATTCTTGGCCGAAGTGAAACATTTCCTATGGGATGACCCATATCTGTTCAAATACTGCCCTGACCAAATCATTAGGAAATGTGTCACCAATTATGAACAAAGGGATGTCATCTCTTTTTGTCATGATCAAGCATGTGGAGGACACTTTAGTGCAAAGAAAACTGCTGCAAAGATCTTGCAGAGTGGTTTTTACTGGCCAACATTGTTTAAGGATAGCCATGCCTTCTGTGTTTCTTGTGACCGGTGCCAGAAATTGGGAAGTATATCAAAACGAAACATGATGCCCTTACAACCCATTTTGATTGTTGAGCTATTTGATGTATGGGGCATTGATTTCATGGGTCCATTTCCTAGCTCTGAAGGAAAGTTGTACATTCTTGTTGCTGTTGACTATGTTTCTAAGTGGGTAGAAGCAATTGCAACCAAAACTAATGACCACAAGGTGGTACTTTCGTTCTTAAAGGAAAACATATTTTCTCGATTTGGCACCCCTAGAGCTATAATAAGTGACGGTGGTTCACATTTCTGCAATAGGCCTTTTGAGTGCTTAGTCTGTAAGCATGGCATAACTCATAAAGTTGCAACCCCATATCATCCACAGACCAGTGGCCAGGTAGAGGTTTCAAATAGGGAGATTAAGCACATTCTAGAAAAGACGGTTAACCCGTCTAGAAAAGATTGGTCTTTAAGATTGAATGATGCTTTATGGGCCTATAGAACTGCATACAAGATCCCTATTGGTATGTCCCCTTACAGACTTGTGTACGGTAAAGCTTGTCATCTCCCTGTAGAGTTAGAGCATCGTGCATATTGGGCTGTAAAGAAACTGAACTTTGATCTAGATAAAGCTGGCACCCAAAGGAAGCTTCAACTCAATGAGTTGGAAGAGTTAAGAAATGATGCATATGATAATGCAAAAATGTACAAACAAAGAATGAAGGTGTTCCATGACAAACACATTTTGCGCAAGTCATTCACTCCAGGCCAGAAAGTTCTATTGTATAAATCATGACTGCACCTTTTTCCAGGAAAATTACGTTCTAAATGGACAGGCCCATTCGTGGTGCGAACAATTTTCCCCCATGGGGATGTAGAACTAGAAGATGTAGCAACCAATAATGTCTTCAAGGTCAATGGGCAGAGACTGAAGCCGTTCCTTGAACCAATCCCACCTGAGATTGAAACAACTCATCTTGTTGATCCGATCTATGTGGACTGAAAAGTTCACCCTCTGTACATACCACAGATATCTTCCATGCTGGTTGCTTTGGACATACTCTACTGTATCTGGTTTGGCATCTGGTAATCTCTTTCCTTTGAATCTGTTTTGTTCTCATAGTTTGTTGTGGTTTCTGTTATCTTTTGAAACATTGAGGACAATGTTAGATTTAGGTTTGGGGGAGTATTTGCATATGGCATTTTGTAGTCTTTTGCATTTTTTATGACCAGCTGTGTAGCGGGTCTTTTTTAGGATCCTTTGTAGTATTTTGCATTTTTTGAGTCTTTTGTTGTTATCTTTTATGACCAGCTGTGTAGCATGTCTTTTGTAGGATCCTTTGTAGTCTTTTGCATTTTTTGAGTCTTTTGTTGTTATCTTTTATGACAAGCTGTGTAGCGGGTCTTTTGTAGGATCTTTTGTAGTCTTTTGCATTTTTTTTGTTGTCTTTTATGATCAGCTGTGTATCGGGTCTTTTGTAGTATGTTATCTGATGACCAGCTGTGTAGCGGGTCACTAAAAAAAATGATGATCAGCTGTGTAGCGGGTCTTAAAAAAAAAAAAAAAAAATTGGTTACAAATTTTCATGGTTCTACGAAATTCCGAAGTTCATCATCTACAGTTGAAGACCGAAGACGAAGACATTTATATGGATGCTCTGAATTTGGAGAAGGTTTTGTGGGTACATCTTTGGTAGGCCCTCACGAGACTACAACTCGTCCACTAGGGACACCTAGGGGTTTAAAGGCTTAATGCATACACTAAATGCATTCGAGAGACCAGCGACAGTGGTATAGTTAGGATTTCTTAAGTTCTGTTTCACTTGAGGACAAGTAAAATTCAGGTTTGGGGGTATTTGATGAGTGCCAAATATTTCATATTCATACACCTTTTCATTGGCACTTAACTTATCTTTCGCGCTTCAAAGTCATATATTATCCCAAATTCTGCATTCTTACCATCTTCAAGAATAAATATTTGTATTAATTAATTTTGTGTTTTTAAGTACTAAATAAAGCTTGGAATAATTGAGAAGACAAAAGAGAACAAAGTTGGAAGCATTGCAACCCGCTCGCGCATCAGTGGAATCCTGTTACAAATTCATGGGATTAAAAAAACCCATGATCCAAAACCCATGATCCAAAACCCAAGACCCAAATCCATTTCCACCTCACCCCCATTGGATTCTTTCCAAAACATCCACCTCACTCCCATTGGATTCTTTCCAAAACATCCACCTCACTCCCATTGGATTCTTTCCAAAACATCCACCTCACCCCCATTGTATTCCATTCTATCCATCAATTAAGAAAACATGTTTTGTTTAATTGTTGAGTGGTTGCTACAGTAAAATTCGAATCCAAAGTGTGAGAGAGTTTTTGTGTATAAATAGAGAGGGTTGTTGTGTTGAAAACTCATCCAAGAATAGCTTGTTCATGTTAGTTTATCAAATTTCAATTTTTTTGTAATGTTCTTCATGTTCTAATTTCATTTGCTAGGGTTTAAATGAAGCCGTAACTCATTGGTATGTATTCATATCTTGTATATTGTTCTTGAAAGTTTAGAATTGTTTAAAGTTATAATTTAATCCAAGTTTGTCAACATCTTGCTCTCACAATGTATTCCATGTATCCATTGTAGTTAGAATATATCTATGTTGATTATGCTACAACTCATGCTTAACCAAATATTGATCCTCAGATTAGTTGTGCTTTAATTAGACAGTTAATGCTTTGGAGAAATACTTTAGTTGTGATTAAATTATACATTGGAGAAACACATTAAATATACGGTAGACTTGAATCTGCTATAAGGACAAGAATAATATTACAAGTTGAATGCATATCATAGGTTAGTGGTGGATTTGAATACCCTAGTATCCATATTCTCAATATTTACACCTTGATTTAATTGCATATTTTAATTAAAATTATTTTTTGTTTAAGTCTTTGCCAATATCTCGTCGTATCGACAAAAACAAACCCCCTTTGGTTACTCTCTGAATCAGTTTTTAGTCAGGATTTATAATCAACTTTTACACTCTCCAAGTCTCTGTGGTTCGACCTGTGCTTGCCCTGTGTTGCTTGTCGACACTGTGCACTTGAAGTATTTATAGTTGTAGGTATATTTTCGAGCCTATCATTCATCATAACTTGTGAGACATATCTTTCTTTTAGTCCAACAGAAATGAACACGATTATGCTCGTATGCATAATTTTACATAATGTAGTTATCGAGAAAACCTGATGTGTTCATTCCTGAAGAATAAATGTAAAGTGAAACTTCTACTTGCAATAATAATGTAGAACCTCATGGAGGTGACGTATATGAGATTCCATATTGGGTCTATAAACAAGTATGTCATCAAAGTAAACAACCACACACTTCCCTATCAACGTCTTAAGTGCTTGATTCATTACTCGCATAAATATGCTTGGAGCATTTGAGAGCCCAAATGGCATAACCATCCATTCATACAAACCATATCTAGTCTTGAAAGTGGTCTTCCATTCATCTCCCACCTTGATATAAATTTGATAATATCCATTTTTAAAATCAAGTTTGCTAAAAACACATGCTCTACTTAATTGATCAAGTAAGTCATCCAAACGAGGAATTGGAAATAGGTACTTCAATGTGATTCTATTGATTGCCCTACTATCCAAACACATACGCCATGAATCATTTTTCTTTGGTACTAACAAGGCCGGTACCGCACAAGGGCTAAGACTTGGTCTTATAAAACATTTGGCTATAAGCTCTTCAACTTGGCGACGTAATTCTTCATGTTCTTTGGGACTCATCCGGTAGTAGGCTTTTTTGGGAAGACTTGAACCGGGTACTAGATCAATTTGGTGTTGCACATCTCTTAATGGTGGCAATACATCTGGTAAGTCGGTAGGAAAAATATCTTGAAATTCTTCGATAATTGGCTTGACTAGTGGTGGCATAAAATCATATGATGGAGATTCTTTAACATGAAGTATATAGAAAACCTCTGAATCATCCAAATCTTCTATGAACTTGTGATAGGTAAGTAGAATTTTACCATCACCATTTTATGGCTTAGGCATAAGCTCACGATTAGGTACAAGAGTCAACTTCTTATTGCTCCACATGAACGAATAGTTGTTTGTTCTCCCATCATGATTCACAAACCGATCATATTGCCAAGGCCACCCAAGAAGTAAATGACATGCATCCATCAAAACAACATCACACCAAACTTTGTCTACATATGTGTTACCAGTAAAAAAATTAATAAGACAACGTTTAGTGACTTTTACCTCGCTTCCTTGGTTAAGCCATGATAAAGAATATGGAGAAGGATAGTCTTTTGTATCTAACTTCAACTTTCGAACCTCTTCTTCGGAAATGATATTTTCACAACTCCCCGAATCAATCACAATCTTGCAAAATTTCCCACCAATTATGCAAGTGGTTTGAAAAATATTGTGGCGTAGCCATTGACCACCTTCGTCGAGTTTTGGAGTAAAATAGTTACGCAACAAACCAAACATGGCCCTTGGTCACCGGTGATAAACTCCTATTCCACTTCTTCGTCGGGTTCTTTATCAAATATTGGTGGCTCCATAAGATCCAAATATACATCATCTTTATCATCACCATGAACAAGTAAGTTTTTACCCGAGCGATCACTCTTCCTACATTCATATGCTTTGTGGCCATCTTCTCCATACTTGTTACATTTACCTTGAAAGACTTGTTGAGAGGTATTGAGTTTTTATGGAATCATAATAGTTGGAGCTCGAGTAGTTGGCATTGCAGAAGTAGTAGGTTTAACACCTCCTTGAGTGTGAGTGCTCCAATTGGCATGAGAAACTCTCTTTGCATATTGCTTCTCTAAAGATAATGCCCTTTGATATGCTTCCGACACCAAATAAATATCAAATAAGTTCAAATTATCTTGATATTGCATTCTTAAACCTCCTATGTACCTTACTACAAGTTTTTCTTCCTATTCGTTAATATCATTCCTTGCAACCAATTGATAGAACTCTTTGGTGTAGTCATTAATCGACTTGGACCCTTGCCTAAGATTTTGAAGTTGTTGATAGATAAGTCTTGTATAATTATGGGGTAGAAATGCAAGTCTCATATGTTTTTTAAGCTTCTCCAAAGATTCAATTTTAGCTTGACCTCTTCTTAACCTCATTTGTTTAAGTTTTTGCCACCAAGCTCCGGCTCTTCCTCGAAGTATTGTTGCAACCAACACAACTTTCTTATTTTCGGGCACTTCCTTGAAATCCAAGATTTCTTCAACCGTTACTAACCAATCAAAAATTTCTTCCGGAGCTAAACCCCCATGGAATTCCGGAATATAAATTTTGAGTCCACCTTCTCATCGGTTTGAAGTAGTAACATTGTGGTATCTCAGTCTTTCCTCAAACATTTGGCGTCTCCCTTGTTGATGAACATGACTATCAAAAGAAGTGGTCTCCTCATCCGTTACTTCTCCTTTATAATTATGATGTTGAGTTCTAGATTGATCTTGATGGATATTTAAGTTACCAAGTCTTAAAAAAAATTCTTCTAATTTTGCATCCATTCTTTGTTGCATTTCATCAAACACTTCATGCTTAAGGACTTCTAATTCTTCTTTCATAGAAATTTCACCTTGATTAACTCTTTTTCTTGGAGACATAATGAAATCATAAGGAGAATGTACCCAATTTGACAATATTACACAAAAATATTCAAAACCCCCAATTACTTGATAAAAAAAGAAGTAAGAATTAAAATCTTCAACACAACCTTCCCAAAAAAATCAACCAAATCTCTTGATACCAACTAATGTAAAGTGAAACTTCTACTTGCAATATTAAATGTAGAATTGAATCAAAAACACCATGAAATAGAATTACTAACCTTTCGATTTAAGCTTCTTCTACCCTTACAATAAAGAAGAAACAAATATCAAAGTTCTTCTCTATAACACTTACAACTTCTACCCAAAATTACTTGGAAGTTACAAGTTTATTGAGGCATCTCCTCACATCAACTCAACTCAAAGAGAAAAATTGATGGAAAAGGAAAACTAGGCTTCTAACCAAGTCTCTCTTAAAACATAACATGGGGGGAGTAGATCTAGGGCTTCAAAACATATAGTAAAGGTGAAGGATAAACAAGAAATAAATCCAAAGAAAGGGGGCAAAAGAGAGAAATATGTTAGCAAGGGTATAAGTGGAATACCACTATGCATCAACAATTAATCCAGATGAAAATTTGAGGCATGATATACAACTATTACATAGAATTAATACAAAATAATATAGGGCTTCCGGTGAGAGAATTCAAAACCAGGCATGTAGCATAGGCTACTAGAAGATTTTATTACGTAATTTTGGGTTGAATATGGAACCAAGAGTGAGATCAATTGAAGTTTAGTTTAGTTTATTTATCATTTTTATTTTTCTTTATTTTATTCGTTAATAAATATGAATTGTGTATAATCAAAAAATTATGCATAATATAATTAAAATAACAAAGGAAACTTAATTATAAATTGATCGTTCATTTTAAGTTAAACTAACTATTACAACTAGTTATGTTTTTAAACTATTATATTTACATCGTGTCTGGTTGGGGGAAGTTGAGGCTGAGTAATTCAATTATCTGGTGTAGATGGTGATTTTGTGACTAGTAAAATGGTCATTTCAAAATTCAGTCCAAGCCTCGTTGGAAAATTAAACCTCGTGAGAGAGATTCAACTTTTATCTTCATGAGAGATACTCAGCTCTCGGATTCATAAGAAAGACTTGGTTCTCATGCTGTATGGACTCATGATTGATTTCTAGTATATCCTCGGTTGGATTCACTGGTCATGTGACTCATGTCTGCTTTTTATTCTCATAGATATGTATACGGCTGACTCCGTGCAAAGAGCGAGACTTAGATTTACGGTAAGCATGACTCGCATGTCAGTATCACGAGCGTGACTCAAGTCTTATGATCTTCATGACTGACTCCTAGTATATCCCCTAAAGGATTCACTGTGTTAGACCATTGCTCGGTTGAACCCACCAAGCTTCGGTATATCAAGTTTGGTTGTCATAATTTATTATCAAAACTCAATTAGAGTCACTTGATTAAATATACTAGAGACCAACTTTGTTTAGGTTAGACTGGAAATTCTAGGAATGTTAAGACATACAAGTATTACTCTAAATACATGAAGACGTATCGACTACAACGAAGACATCATCCTTCCACTTGAGGTATTGTGATGCTGGGTTAACTTGTTTCCATTCCTATCATCTCTTTCAAGTTATTTAAGATTGAAAACATAACATGCGAGGTTATATTTAGTACTCTAGTATTACACTTGATCATTTTAGTATGATAAAAGTCTCAAGGATGAATATTTGATTACGAAGTATAACGTTTATCTTTTGAAATTCATAAATGTGACATCGACATAACCAATGTAACTTTTTACTTGATTTTGTATTGGATATATGTGTGATTTCATCATAGGAAACTATGTTTGATTGCATATGTTTAAAGGAAGTACATATACTAAACTTGTTTCGTAATCGAAAGGAAAACAATAAGCATTTTGATCCGGTTTTCATTGAAGAATCTATTGGACTACAAATTCGAAACCTGGGTAATAACTTTGGTAGAACCGATCTTGACTTATGTCCAGAGCTATCGTAGAACTGATCTTTACCTAGTTTGGGATATGCGGTAGAACCGATATTGACTTATGTTGAGAACCTTGGTAGAACCGATCCTTACTTATTTTGGGATACATGGTAGAACCGATCCTAGCTATTTTTGGGAGTCATGGTTGAACCGATCCTTACTTATATTGGTAGTCTTGGTAAAAATGATCCTAGATATTGTTGGGAGTCATGGTAGAACCAATACCTATCTATATTTGGAGACTTGGTAGAACCAATATTAACCTATGTTAGGAATCATGGTGGAACCGGTCCCAAGAGAAAAACACATCCTTCATATTCACATATTACTTACGGTTTTGTGTGAGTTTGGAATTAGGGTTTTCTAACTAGGAATGTTCCAGATATCGACATAATTTGGACATGAGTATAATTATTAACTTTTATTGTTCAAATGTATTCCTTGATACTCAAGGTGATCCCAATCCAAAATATTAAGAATCTTTTAATTAAGAATTTTCGATTATATTAGTTAAGTCTTAAACTAATATTAAATATTTTATAATGAGAGATTTCAGAACTATAGGTTGGATATTAGTTGGAAATATGAACCGAAATTAGGTATTTATTTCATATACTGAGAATATTTTCGTTTTTGGAATTTTCTTGTTGTCCAAACAACCTTGGCCTATAAATAGTTGATCTTGCATTTCTTGCAAACTATTCTAAGAGCTAGGTAAACTTCACTTGTGTTGTTTCCGGTGGAGCCGTCTATCCGGAGAGGAAAGTACCCTAATTAGGCGAAATCTCTCATGACCGCTCGTTTAAAGACTTTTGTGGGATCAAGAAGCTCTACGAGTACCATTGGTGGGAAACTAGATAATTGTATTGTTATTATATCTTTCGATTATTGATTTGATTGACTAATGGTTGTTAAAACTTTGATTGCACCTAGTTTGATTATTCTTGAGAGCCTTTTCTTCTGACAGAAAGGTCACTCAAACTAGATCAAAGTATTGACTCTTTAGAATTAGTTTTAGATCTAAAGACATCTTGTCATAATCCACTGTTAACAGACTCCACTATGTGCGTGATTGATCACAAGAGGATTCAAGTTTGTGTTGTGCGGGTACATAAGAAGGCAATCAAAGATTTGAAGACAAAAAAATAATAATCTTATTGGCTGTCGTATCTCGTGATTTGTGCACACATCTTGATCGGATGTTATCCCGACTTATATTAGATTTTTTTAATCATAATGTCGTTTAGATCGCAAGTATCATCTGGTGGTATTTTTCAATATCTGAATTTGATAGTTGTGAATATCAATCTAAGTTACTGATTCAGATTAATCTTACCCGACAAAGGAGTTTATTAGATTAAACGAAAGATCATTTGTCATAACTCAACATATCTTTTTCTTAAAAGATTATTGGAGTAGATTCCAAACAGATTTGTTCCTTTACTGTTTGGAAGAAAATCAAAAGGAGTTGAGTGCTTAAGACTTTATATCAGTAAAATAACTCAATATTGATTTTCTGTCTTGGGATTTACGTGCATGACCGGTAGTTCGTAGACACAGGGATACTGAAGGAACTAAGTAACTAGGGTTAGTTTACTTGGTCTAACTATACAAAGTTGGCTTTGTGTGTAGCGGGTTAATTATGAGAGTATTCAAAACTGGACTAGGTCCCGAGATTTTTCTGTATTTGTGGTTTCCTGGTTAACAAAATCTTGTGTGTGTTATTTACTTTTGTTTTCCGCAATTATAATTGTTTATTATAATTGTTAGAGCATAACTCGGTTGAACCCACCAAGCGTTGGTATGTCAAGTTTGGTTGTCATATTTTAGTGAACCAAAACTCATTTAAAGGGTCGCTTGATTATATGCTATAGTCAACTTCATATAGGTTAGCTAGAAAGTTACTAGGATATGAGACTTACAAGTATTACGTGAAGACTTGAAGAATGTGAAGAAGTAAAGAGCTACATCGATGACATCATCCTTTCTCTTGAGGTTAGTAATATTTGACTTGAACTGTTTCATTCCTAACGTATCTTTCAAGTCATGCATATTGAAAACATAACTGCGAAGCTGTAAATGATTATACTCTAGTTAGACATAGTATTAAGGAATTACAATCCGAAGTATAACGTCTATCTTTTGAACTTCGTGTATAAGACATCGACATAATCGTATGAATTCTATTGTGATTATGTATGGGTATGGGTGAAAATTTCGTCATAGGAAATAATGTTTTACATTCGTTTAAAGGAAGTACAATTCATAAACTTGGTTTGTGAAAATAAAGGGAAATCATTAGGCTTATTGGTATTGTTATTCATTACAAATATTTAGATTATAAATATGTATGTTTAGTATAACCGCTCATAACTTGTTTATTTATCTTGGTAAAACTATCCACAATGCCTAACTTTTGTATTGGTATTACTTTTATTAGTGAAACCGATCTTAAGTAATCACCTGAGATGGTATGATCGATATTTTGTAATTGGTATGACCAACTCTAGACATTGGGTAACCGATCCTAGTAAGAGGTGCAACCGATCATAAGTATGTGGAATCGACCCTTGTAAGAGGTACAACAAGTCTTAGTAATTGGTAAATGATCATATGACTTGTGCAACCGATCACAAGTAAATACCATAATAATTAATGTGGTAACCGATCCTTGTACCTAGTCAACCAATTTTTGGAAAGCTAGTGTAACCGATCCTACTACCCACATGGAGGTAGAACAAAGCTTTGTGTTTTGGTAAAACCGTGAAACCCATTAATGGTGATTTGATAGGACAATCAATCACATAGTTTTTGGAAGTCAGATGAACCAATTCTAAACTTGTTTGGAAGTGTGGCAATTGGTTCCAAGATTGTAAATATGAAAAAGGATTTACAAAGTAAAGATGTCAACATACTTTGAATATGTGCAGTAACTCTTATCTTTTATTGTTCAAAGATATTCCTTAATAACTAAAGGAGAATCCCGGATTGAAATAAATTGAGAATATTTTAATTAAGGTTTTTAGTTTTTATATGCTTTTAATTTCCAGCAATTAAATGCATATCTTTAGAAAATAAAAATTGGTAATGTGGATTTACTAATTGGAGATTTTCTACTGAGATTTCGGTCAATATTTGGACACTGCATTTCCAAGAATTATGAAAACCAATTTTGGACTTTATTGCATATCTTTGAGAATATCCGGTTTTGGAAATTCCTTGGTGTCCAAACTTCCTTGGTCTATAAATATTGAAGTTTGCATTTCGAGAAAACTAATCCTCAGAGCCTGGAAAACTAACTAGCCGTGTTGTTACTGGTGGAGTCGTCTATTCGGAGAGGAAAGTACCCTAACTAGGAGAAATCTCTTACCACCGCTCGTTTTAAAGACTTCTTTGGTATTGAGAAGCTCTACGAGTACCGTTGGTGGGAAACTAGATAATTGCAGTTTATTATAAGTTTTTAATTGATTTGATTGACTAACGGTTGTTGAACTTTGATTGCACCAAGGTTTTTTATGCTTGAGAATCTTCTCTTCTGATATAAGATTCACTCAAACTAGATTGAAGTGTCGACGAGGATCTTTAGAACTATTTGTAGATCTAAAGACGTCTTGTGATCATCCATCTTTAACAGACTCCGTTCTGTATGTGATTGATCACAATAGATTCAAGTTGTTTGTGTGCATGTGTTTATTGAAGATCTAAGAAGATTTGAAGATAAAGAAGATTTCTTATTTTGGTTCAAAATCTTTGGTGTGCACAAAACTTGATTGGATGGAGGGATTCAACTATAATCGGTTTATCGTTGTGATAACCTTGATTGATTAGTTGCGTAGATTGGCATCAATATATTGTCTTTGTGACTAAGAGTATTGATTGAAAAATCTAAACCCAACTACTTTGGTAGTTGTAATTTTTAGATAGATCTCGGACCCGACAAAGGAGTTTATTTGTTAAATAGGAAGAGCCTTTGTCAAACTCATATGACATTGTTTGAAAAGAGTTGCTACCGAACATATTTGTTATTCCTTTACTATTTGGAATATGATCCAAAGGAATTGTTCCAAGTGCGTGACTTATTACAAGTTGGAGGTGCAGGGATACTGAGGAAACTAGGTGAACTATAGGTTTAGTTGCTTGGTCTCAACTATACGAAGTTGGTTTGATTTTGTATAGCGGATTAATTATGAGAGTATTCAATTCTGGACAAGGTCCCGAGGTTTTTCTGCATTTGCGGTTTCATCCTTAACAAAATTTTGATGTATCTTTTATTTTTCTATTTCCGCAATTATAATTGTTTTTATTATAATTAAAATTAAAATACACAAACGTTAATTCCAAATATACTTGATATCAATCCTATAGAGTTTGGTTAAGTCCAAACCTATTATCAAGTATCATACTTCGTTGTTATATTGTCTCGATCTTGTATCCATATACGATCATACGAAGTGTGAATCGATTCCTTGTATTGTCTCGACTCAGTCCACAGACAATCACTTTCGGTAAAGGACTTATAAGTGGAAAAGTTTTAGATTGAGGCATATTTTGGTACCCTCGTCTTTTCAATAATTAAAAGTAAATACACTTGTACGTCAATCCTAATCACTTGACTTTGATCCTATAGTCGATCGGTCCAGTACTGTAACTATTGTCAAGTGAATATCAAGTTGTTGTATTGTCTCGACTTTGTCCATAGACAATCACACATTGTATCAGACTTATAGGTTGAAATAAAAATATTGTGATGCATGTATTGGGCACCCTCGTCTTTTCACACTGATTGTGTTTGTTCATTTCCTAAATAGGTTGGCGACTTACTCTTAGTAACATTCCCGACTCCTTGTGATACCCACTGATCGACTCAAGTATCTCACACTCTCATACAAACAATATACGGTCTCAGACACATGAGCATGTCTCATATGATTCCATGAGACTTGATCCCATGAGCTCAGACTCAGGCATACTAACAAGCCTCATGCATAAACCTTATCCTCAGGTACATGCGTCAGTTTCCATGACATGTTCACGCCAACATCATATATCTGAGCCAAAACACCTAACAAAATTACAGAAAAATCCCTTAGAGCTTTACACACTCATCAAAAGGGACTCACTAGTATAGGTCGACCTCCTTAAGACATACATGGCCGACCATACAAAGTTGAGGCTCAATTTTAGCTCCTCTCATGCCTTATTGTTTATCCTGCATCGATTGGTTAATATGTTCAAATTAACTATGAGGTCTTTGCTGATTTTACAACTCGACAAGCCTGCTACATCATGGTTTCTGAGGTTTTTTGTTTTTGTTTTATTTCTAGGCAGAATTTCTCATGAATATTCTGTCAAAATGTGAGTGCTTGTTGTTGTCTAACATTAATAGGATCCAACGTATACAATACATAATCCTTACAAATAAATTTATCTTTTTTATAAGATATTTTGGACCATGAACTTTGAGGTAGTTTCAGGTGATACGGTTATTGTATTGGAAATTGGTATGAGTAAATTAGTCCAGTGGGAGATTAGAAAAAAACTATTTGATATTGGAAAAAATTTATGTATGACAAAAGATTTAACGAAGGTGTAAGTTAAAATGAGACTAGACTCCGGAAATATAGGAATTTAAATTGCCACTGAGCAGCTATAGCTTGATTGGCTAGCCACATCATAACCACAAAAAATTTATCTGCCTGCGTTAGGCAAACTCTAAATTTATACAGTTGTCCTTCAAGTTTGAGCATTTGGCAATTCCATAGAATACCCCTAATTGCCAATTTTACTCATGTGACAACTCTGTTGCAATGCCATTACAACGAACCATCATTTGGGGCATACCCAAAATTTTGGGGCATATAGAAAACCGGGATGTTAAATAGTATTTGTGTCGTGCCCCTTATCTAGCATTTTTCATAATGGCAAAAATGCCCTCATCATTTATATTATTTAATTACTTTAAAAAATAATAATTTTTAATTTTAAAAATATATATATATATATATATATATATATTTTTATTTATTTATTTATATATATCTTTTTTTTTATATTTATAAATCTAAGTTCGACTGACAAGTTATATGTCTAACCTAAGTTTTTTCAAAATATACGTAGGTGCGGCTGATAATTTGTCAACCGAACTTGGGTTTTGGGAAAGCATACCTAGGTTCGACTGACAAGTTTATCGATCGAACTTAACTTTATAACTGCGGTTTTTTTTTTTTTTTTGATAGCTTGGTACAATGGTCCCTAGACTACTCCTAAATCCCATTTATTTAGGAATTTTAGCAATAACTGCGGAATTTAGGTTCGGTGCAGATTCGATCAAAAAATAGGACATCCGAACTTAGTATTGTTCTTCATAAAGTGAAGTTCAGATAACATTTTCGTGTTTACTTATCAGCCAAACTGTTCATCAACACTTTCAGGATGAAGAAAAATGAGAAGTTCGGCTGATAATTTGATTTTATTTTAAGCTGAACTTCGCTTTGTAACTGTCGTAAAACTTTTTTGGCTTGCAATATATACGAAAAGAAAGAAGGGAAGAAAAAAAATTAAAAATAAAGAAATAAATAAAAATATTTTTCTTTATGTTTGAAGAAAATAATGATACTTAATTATTCTTTACAAAAAAATTTAAATATATATATATATATTATTTATTTTTTAAGTATTAACCTTTAAGTTTATATTTTATTTTACAAGAAAAAAGAATCAGGCTCATTTTCGGTATGAACCAAAAAATTGGATGGGAGCCGAGCAACAAGCTGTGCTCCAATATATTTTTTAATAATTTTTTTTTTGAAATAATAATAATAATAAAAATGTGGCTCAGATTATTGCCAGGCTACCAATATAATAATAATTTAAAAAAAAATTAAAAAAGATTTCAAAAAGGTGTTGGAGCCCAGACTATTGCTAGGCTACCAACCAACAATGTGTAAAGACCTTGTTATCTGTTTCGCAATAAATCACCCTTGGTGGCTCCCTTCATAATAATAATAATACTCGTTGTTCAATAAAAGCCGCGGCATCGTGTTTATAATAATAATAATAACGCTCCGATGGTAACCCAGGCAATTGAAAACCTGAGTTTATTCTTCATATTATTATATCTTCAATCTCCATTTAAATCATACCATCCCCAATCTCCGGCACTACATCCCCAATCCCGCATCTTTTGATACCTAATTCACACCATTATGCGTGATCTTCAGGTTATACTCATGATAAGCACGTAAGTGCACCATTTTATACCCATATTTATATTAGCTAGGTCTAAATTTTATCACTAATAATCTTGTTTGTAGGTGTTTTTGGCAAATAAACGTTTTTAGAAGAATCGGCTAGAAAAACTGTTAAAGACACCCCCTGAGGAGATTTGCTAAACGGACCCCCTTTTTTGGATAAGGGGTACCTTAATTACTAAGGGGCACCCACAACTATTTGCACCCCTGGCTACTATTTTCACCCACGTACTAAAGACACTCCAGACTTCGCTAAGGGCTAACCATCACCTTCTTCACGGTTTTAAGAGACAAAACATGGCGGGAAGAATTGGTTTGAAAAGGGAGAACTTCTGGAAGAATTTGTAGGAGATTTTCTCGTGATTTTCCATTGGAATTGGATATATACCTTCCTGTTTAATCGAGACAGGGATGGTAAGTGTTTTAACACGAGAAAAGGAAGTCAAATCAGGGAGGATATATTCTCGGTTTGCTTTTTCTATTTTTGGATGATACGTATTGCATGGGAGAATATTTTCTTCTTTACTCAACAAGATTTGACTCTATCAAGCCGAGATAAACAAGGAAATACAAACTCAGAGACGTGTGGAAGTGTCAAACAGAGAAGAACATTAACCGGGATTTTTTTTTGACTTGGAAGAATACAGGGAAGAAAATATATTAAGATTCCATAGGTGCTTTTTTTTGGAAGAAATGCTCGTGGTTGCTGCTTGATTAACGTCAGCATGGATAAGGACTGAAGATGTTTTTAGTTTGTCGACATCAACAGAATCGCGTGATGAATATAAAAGAAGAAATAATTCCCGGGAAAAGAAGGAAATTGATTACGAAGATTTGGAAGATATTCGGGGAGTTATTGTCGAGACTGTTGGGTATAAATTTATTAATGGGACGTTAGAGAGGGGATAGAGAGTTGGGGGCGAGAATAGAAGGTTGCAGAGCAGATTTCTCTGCTGCTGCAGAGAAGAAGAAGAAGAACATACTACACTTGTAGTCTGTCATTTTAAACTGTCATAGTTCATTTCCATGAACGACAGTTTTCTGCGACATAAAAAAGCAATTGTTTTCTGTAACAGCAACACTAGCAATATCATTTGCTTTTCATTGTAACGGTGGACTTTGTAACATCGATAAAGCGTTGCAAACTCGCTGTATAATTATTTTTCTCTAATAAAAACACCATTTGAGCCATAAATTATATTTTTGAGTGTGTATTTATCATGAGAAGCTAAACCCCAACACTGGATCAACGGAGGAAACCGAACTTCACACAAGGGTGAATTTATTCTATTTTCTATTTGACTTTTGCACTTATTTTGAATTGATTTATGATTCGATAAAATTAGTTGTGATTCAATTAGATAGGTCATGCTTTGTTTAGATAATCTATGCTTAGGGGATACAATTAATGTTTTGAGGATCTACTTTGGCAAAACAAGAGTCGATGTTTTATTTATTTACTGAGCGATAATTATTGAGAATAAATAATTGAACCTCGTGTTGTGAATTCGGTGGAATCTTAGACCCAATGACCCTCTCTTTTATTATTTTAATCAACCTTTAAATTTAATCTTCGCAAATCTGAGAGAACGAATCTTAATTACTACTACGAAAACTTTAAGAAAAATCTTAAATCAACTCACTATTTGCAGGTTACGGTTACGACAGTTATTCCCATTATTGTGATGATGAGACAAACAAGATCATCGTCTTCTAGGTCAACCCCATCCGCAAGTATCACTCTTTCTCCCAATATGATTCATGCTACACGAGGTAGGCATTCTTCCTCTACAGGCCACCCCGCAAATTCCTCAGAAGTTGGGGGCGAAGACAATGATTCTGATGATGACACAGTGTCTCATTGTCCTTATAAGAACTATGAAGATTTCCAAGATGGTGTGAACGGGAGGGGATATGTTAAGACCTCCATATTCAGACATATACAAGATAGGCATTTATTAATTCAGAATGGCACATCTATCTGCAGAGAACACATACGTAACAATGATAGGGTTTACACTGCTTGGAAGAAGATGCTGAAAAACCTTCGAATGTGGTTATGTTTTACTTGCATGCAGTGGTATTCGTGAAAGAGACCTTGCAGAGATCATCCTGGTGGTGTTTTTGTAACACCCCAAAATTCGGATCACAAATTCTAGGTGTTACGGGCGGGTACCTGAACCTAAAATCTATATCATTCACTTAAATTCCAGGCCTTCAATTTAATAACCAGGTCCACTAAACATGTTTTTAAAGAATTATTATCAACCTAACATCTGGGGAGATCAAAAGAAAACAAAATGGAATGAATGCCAAAAAGACACGGGAAAAACATATAAAAATGTCGCAGAAATAACGTCTCTGACAACCTGCCTTGTCGAGGCTCCACATGATTCGTTAGAAGTCGGAATGAAAAGATTGACCGTAATTTAAAAATTAGAAAGAACAAACTTTTAAAATCATTTTAAAAATTCAGATTCCTAGTTCAAGTGGTTGGTCAACAGAGTGGGCAAAGTAGGTCACAGAACTGCGAACCTACAATTTTCAGATCTGACATGCTGTGTAGAGAGAGCTATAAATCCTAAACGACAAATCTAAATGTCAATCCCTTTTCACACATTATAAAGGAGACATAGAGGAACATTTTTTTAAAAAGAAAGTATCGTCTGAATCTCTACCTATTGGTTCCAGTTTCGCAGTCAACAATACACAGTTACAGTTGTCAGAAAGTAGAGTTTTCAACTATAATTCTCAAGCTAACATATAAAAGACCTTTATTAAAATTGGAAATACTTTCAAATGTTATCAAAAACAAACTTCTATGAAAGTAAAACATAAACTCAAATCTCCAACATCAATCTCAGGTGAAATATCCAAGCAAAGTACATAGGAAATAAGTCAAGAACAATGCACTCCTTAAACTAGGAAACTTCTACTTGCTTCGTCCTTCGATGAAATCTGCAAAAACGTCAATTGGGGTAAGATGATGGCTCAATAAGATTATGTTCCAATCCTGAAAGAGATGCGGAAAAAATCTCAGAAAAACATAAACATAAGGGATTAAATATAAAAAGACGATGATAGAACTTCGAGTAGTAAACAGTACATTCCACAATTAAAATTCACAATACCAATGAAATCTCCGACAAATCAATTCATTTAGATTTCGATATATTGAGTCCACGGTACAGAAACTTTGGTTCATACACCCACCTATCGTTTCTCGGCACGGACAGCCGCCATCGATGGTCGGGAATCTAAGTTCCCATGGGGATCATTACCCATTTCTCTATATCGCGGGGATCATTACCGGGCATAAGATGGAATTATAGCCTAACTAATGGAAGACATGAACTTAATAAGATTTTTCATAAACAACTTGTTTTATCACTAAGAGAATGAGTATCACTCACAAAAGGTCTCTACTGAATTTTTATAAAACACACAAACAAGAGAGGCATCCGTCGACAAGAAAACCTTTATGCATATGGAGTTCATTCCATTTACCAAAAATCAACAAACTTTAATAGTTGAAATCGACATTCCCAGGCAAAAAATAAGCAATCTATCCATTTTTATAAACTGACAAATAAAATGGTCAAGTTGACAAGAAATTCTACAACCTCAGGATACTGGAATTGAAGTTCTAATAAGAAGTTTTACAAACACCTTAAGTTCCAAAAGAAACAGTAAGAACAATCATTTGAAACCCTATTTTTCTTCCCTTCACACTACCAAAACATTCTTATTTTAAATTCATGATAACAAAAACATTAATTCAAATCAGATTGATCAAGTAGAAAACAATCACATAACAACCATGGAATTTAAATCTCAATTAAAATCACACAAGTAAGGAAGATTCTCAAAGAGAACGAGTAGTAAACCTACCTCAAATTAGCATGCACCTACTTGTCTTCCTCCTTAGAATTCTTCTCATGTCCTAGCTTCAACTCTTAAGAAAATCTCTGATTCATAGTTCTTTTCAATTCCTAACTTTTCATCTTCCATAAGTAATAAAACCCATTTTTCCCCATTAATGAAATCCATTCTCCTAAATTAATTTCCTATTCTAGGATTCTGTTGTGAACATCTTTTGATTTTGTTCCTAAATCCCTTGTAAACAGGTGACTATTCCCACCCAAGCCTACTATCTCTAGAGTGGTGGAACAACACTATTTAATTTCCTAAGCCTTAAAAACGTATACAAACTATGAAGCTATTCTAAGGAAATGTCGTGTACCGGCAAACTAGTGGTAAGAAATGTATGACTAGCCTATCAATGTACAGAGAACATAACAAGAAAAACTATTGGACTAAACCTCCCATTTAGTCATAATCCAACAAATAACAAAAAGGAACGAATTATTGAATATGGTTGATACCCGACCCAAAGCACGTACAAAATGGGTAAATGAAAATGGAGGGTATCACAGTTTTGGCTGGTCCTTTTAATGGCAGTGGCGCAAACTTTTTGTTGTATGTCATTGATAAACCTGCAGTTAGTGATACCAGTTTCAACTCAGCCACACCATAAATTATTGATCATCCCAAATCCGAGGGTCTCTCCATAAGTATGCTCGACCTGACATTCAAGAAGCAAATTACTACAGTTTCGAGCATCCCACCATTATGCGGATTCATCTTTTCACGGACCCTCTGGACAAAGCCTAAGGGTCTCTGGACAAGGCACCCTCTACTTATATATTGTGGAAGAAGGATGGCATTCCATTACCTGGAGGGAACAAAGTGGGGTTGGTTTTGCTCACAAAGATGGCTTCAATTACTGACAAAACCCGTAGGATGAATGCTGATCATCAGTAATCCTTGTTTGCACCCTCTAACTTTGGATGACTACAAATGATATTCTATTTATAAGTTAGCTAAGAAGCAACTCCACTTTGTTAGAATATATCCACCATATGGAAGAAGGATCTAATATGAACTAATATGAACGCTAGTTAGGAAGGTATCTAGAATGATCAAGAGAGGTTGGTCAAAACATAATATAAAAGATTCCATTAACCTTGGAGCTTAGCTCTTATTAGGCAAGTATCATTTGGAGTTAGGAGACAAAGTGGGTGCCTCTTATGTGAGTTTATGTGTGTGGGTTTTGGTTCAAAAACTGCTAGATGCTCACAAAGATGTTCAACGAAGTAGGAAGAAACCGAAGACCAATGTCGAAGCTTGTAGGAAAAAGTTCAGCTACGGCCACTACACAACTGCCATTAGAATCCTTTCTTCTAATGGTGCAGTTAGTTGATCACTTCAAAACACAATGAAGAATATATCCACCATATACAACACGTCAAATATATTCAAGATAAGTGTTGGAATTCTAATTTGTAATGCTGAACAGTCTAGAGTTAGGTATAGTTCAAAGTATCTAGAATGATCAAGAGAGGTTGGTCAAATACCATAATATAAAACGCTAAGGAAGTAGAATCTCTTCCCATTATAGGCATTTGTAGTATCATTTGTAGTCATCCAAAGATGAAGTCCTCAATAAGTGAGATTGAGAGCTCTCCTTATGTGAGTTTATGTGTGTGGGTTTTGCATCAATATCATTCATATGTTGACTCCTTTAAGTCTTCTTTATTTCATCTTGATGTAAATTCAAGGCCATTAGGCCATTAATAGATTTCCCAAAGGCACCTCTTGCGGGAGGGACAGACTCCGTGCCCAACAGGCCAACACTTTTTGAATGCCTTAAGTGGATTAGCTGTAACTGTATCTGAAAAATTACTTACCTCAATGACTGGGGTTGTGAATCTGTGGCTTTCTGGAAACTGTCCCCCTGTGTTAGGTGAGTATGTATCTAGTGCCCCTCTCACACCCCTTCTTAAACTTGATGGAGGCATCAGACCTATTGCTATCGGCACCATATGGAGGCGACTGTGTTCTAAGCTTGTGGTCAATTTTATGAATAATGCAATGACTGCATACTGGGTGATCATCAATTTGGCGTTGGCATTACGTGTGGGGGTGAGGGGATTATGCACTCTGCAAATCGACTCCTTGAACTCAGAGGTACACAGCCCAACCAATCTATGTTGTTCATTGATTTTCGGAATGCATTCAACTTGGTTAATAGAACTGCCCTCATCCAAGAAGTGAGGAGTAAATGTCCAAGTATAGCACCATGGGTGGAGTTATGCTATGCGCATCCAACAAGACTATATTACGGTGAATCAACATTGGCTTCAGCCCAAGGAGTGCAGCAAGGTGACCCACTTGGTTCCTTGCTTTTCACTTTGACTCTTCACCCCCTGGTTCACAAGATTCCCACACAGTGCTCCCTCGACCTCCATGCTTGGTACCTCGATGACGGTACAATCGTCGAAGATACTTTAGAGGTTTCCAAGGCACTCAAGATCATACAGGCTAAAGGTGGTGCTAGAGGCTTGTTTCTAAACATCAACAAGACCGAGGTCCTCTGGCTATCCCCGGACTCCATGAGTTTTGCAGATGGCATATTCCTGAGTAACATTGGCAGAGCCACGGGTGGAGTTAAGCTGCTGGAGGTACCGGTTATCCTCGATCCGCAATACTGCAGCGACCTTGTGGCGTCTAGAGTTGACAAAACTCTACATCTAATGAATTGTGTCAAGCAGTTAAAAGATCCACAATGTGAGATTCTTCTCCTGCGCAGCTGTACTGGCGTCTCCAAGCTTTACTTCACCCTCTGTACTACTAATCCCCAAGTCCTTGGCACTGCTACCACTCACTACGATCACCACCTGCTTCAATACTTGCAACATCTCATTACAGGCGATGCCGCTGGGTTCGGACCTCTCCAGCAACGACTGGCTACTTTGTCTTTCAAAGATGGAGGACTTGAGGTTTATACTATGGCCGATACTAGCCAATATTGCTACCTTGCGTTCTGCATTCAAACTCAGACCCTACAGACTACCATTCTAAGCAACACATATGTGTCTTCTCCGAGCCTTGGTTTTCAGTCGGCTCTGACCAATTACATGCAAATATTCGGGCTTTCTCCATCTTCTTTCAACATCCAAGAAACTGCCCCACAGCCTATGAAAGCATTGGCAGTAAAATACTTCGTTGTTTCTAAGAGGGACTTGCCCAATAACTTCGCATTATCCACCAGAGATGTCGTCCTTTGGCAGAGCAACCAAATGGCCCATTCAATGGACTTTTTAAAGGCCATCCCGATTGCTGGTCTTAACCAGAACCTCGGGCCTCGATAGTTTCTCGCTATTATTCAGCTGTATCGCCTTGGCCTGCCGTTATTTTCAAATGGAAGTGTATGCCCTTGCCGTAACCGCATTATGGACACTTTTGGCGATCGCGCCATGCACTGTGCCAATGAAGTAGGTCTTAAATTTAGACACGATTTGGGATGTGGTTATGGACACTAGATTTTGTGCCCGTGCTACGCATCGGGCATTTTTTTTTTCTATTTTAATTTGGTGTGGATGGGTTTATTTCTCGCCCCTTGATGATGTATTTCTAACTTTGTATGTGTTGGGATTCATTCCATCCTGTGGCAATGCATTTTTAATTAACTTGGTGTGCGAGCCACTTTGCCCAGTCCCGTGGCAATGCATTTACTTGGTGTGCGCGTAGCTTTTTCCCGCCCCGTGGTGATGCATTTACTTTGTGTGCCCGGGGCTACGCCCCGCCCCGTGGCAAAGCAATTTTAGCTTGGTGTGCGCGGAGGTTCCCCTGCCCCGCGGCAATGCATCTTTTATTTAGTTTGGCGGGGCCAACACATTAAAAAGTTAGAGAAAAGATATAAAATATGTACAAATTTTATTTATTTTTACCTTTTATTTTCGTGGAAAATATGGATGAAAATATATGAGTTTTAATATTTCGATGGGAAGATCGCACATGCAATAAAAGAAAATACGGTGAAAAATAAAAAATAAACGAAGATCCATATCAACAAATGAAGAATAAATTTTGAGGGTGATTCAAAAAATAATAATAAAATAATCTGGAAAATTATTATAGAAGTACAATACAAAAACCAATAAATTTAACTGTAAATAAAATTAATTTAATTTTTAGACAGATAAAATTACTGTCTGATACCTGGCACGAAAAATGGGCATAAAATCTAGATGATGTTAAAATTATGAAGCTAATAAATAATCATTACCATTGAAAAATAGTGATATAACTATTATTTCATCAATAAAAATCCCACAGGCACGAATCTAGATTACTATAAAGATGGCTACGGAGAACAAATATCTAGCGACAGAAAATCAAGAAAAAGAAACTCCATTTAATGGAGATCTTTTAGATAAAATAGTTTCCCACATACCAATAATCTATCTTGTTCCATCATTCTACGTTTGGAAATCGTGGAAGCATGCATTTTTTTCTTGTCTAGGCAACCCTTCATGTGCTAAACCATGGCTTATAATCAATGTCCAGAGCCGAAGAAATCTTTCATCAACTACCACTCACGCGTACGATCCCAGCTCAAATGTTTTGATGGAAACCTCGCCGCTCCGATGCTCTCATTCTGATAATCTTTAAAGTTAAGTCATGTGAAATTCATCTGAGCCGCTTCACATGACATCCACTCATGTGGCTTGACGTTGTTGTGTTGGATATTTTCAATAACTTAGAAAATAAAACTGTTTTCGTTTTTGGTTTGTCACTATGATGGGGAAGTGTTCTGTGTTGGATAAACACAATAGATGTTAGTTGGAGATGAAGGGACACCTCTAATAGGTGTGATGGTTCATAAAGGACACAACCATTCCCAACAGACACCTTATGTGTCTTTTGGAAGTGAAGAGGCATCTCCAATAGGCATGAATAACCCTATAAGTAGTGAAGGAATTCTCCCATTCTTGAGAATGAATTCAACCTGTTTTCTCTCCATCTAAAGCATCATCATAAATCTCTCTCATGTGTTCTTGGTTGGGTCAAGGGGTGCAAACCTTGAATCCAATTTCCTGTTGTAGGGCTTTCATTGTATCCTGAAGGCATTATTTCGCATACCTGTTGCAATCGCCAATTTATATTAGGAGGGTAGAAATAATCGTCTAAAAGAAATCACCCGAGCCTTGAAAGCTTTTGAGTACAACAACAATTTCTGGCAAAGGAGGATGAAAGTTAAACGGAATCGTGGTTGATCTTTGATACTAAAAATTGGATTTTTCGTGAAGGTGAAACTGAAAAGACGAAGATTGAAAGCAGTTCACATGATTTATTATTTGGAAGTGATCCAAATATATACTCGGTCGTGTGCACACCATGACGTTTGGAGTTTATGGAACTTATTAACTTTCTCAAATCCATGCAAATCTTTTCTTCATTTTCTTTAGTGCGTGAATTTTATACTATTAATTCATGAAAGTTCTTCTTATTAACCAGTTTGATTTTTTTTGTGGTTGGAGGAATTAAAATTAGAAGGACAAGAAAGGGAGAACATGGAGATGGCTGTTGTGAATCCTCCATGCTAATATACACCAATAGGAAGGAAACAGTTAATACATCACGAAGGAACGGTTTATAAATTTGAGTGCTAATTTATGAATAAGTGTGTCTCGGTCAAGTGGTGGAAATCTAACAAGAAGGAAAAGGTTAGTAGTACAAGAAGAAGAAAACGATTCACAAATCTGGTGGTTAATTTATGAATCAGCGTCTTTCAAAATTCCCAAGTGGTGGAAGTCTAACAAACAAAGGTTAGTATCCCTTATTAATCTTTGATTATTACTATAGTGATCTTGCAAATCCTTGTGCAAAGACTTGTTTAGAATTGGAAATTTTCTTTGAATTTGTATTTGACGTAAATGATTAAGATCGCCTAGGAAAGAACAATTCTATAAACTGTCACCCAATGCCCAAAATATGTATGACAAAATCCTAGTCGGACTCACAAAATGGTGGAGTTAGTTGCCTTGTTTGGTTATTCTTTTACAAGAAGCTAGTTTGGATTTTCATTTTAATCCGCTGATGAAAACTAGTGTTTTCTGATTACTCAAGGTGATTTGAATTCATATTTTGTGAGTCACCAAGAGACACACATTATGTGTGCTAGTCTGGTTCTTGATTAGAACCTAAGAGGACAGATGGAGGATAGTCACACAAAGTTTACTAGTTGGCAAAATTATTGGGTAAGCATTATCAATAATTGTTGAGATAATTATATGTTATGGAGCATTTATAAGCGTTCCATGGTGAAGACTGATGATAGTTAATCATCTGCCATCATTAATTAAGAATGATGATAAAAAGATAATCCTTAAAGTGAACTCTTTACAATAGTGGTTTGTGGTTTAATGGAGTGTCATCCTTTACATTTAGTAAAGTATGCGTGATCTTTAAAGGAATCCACATTACGAATGTTTGGAAAATTGGTGATAACCTACTGTATGACAAATTCCCCACTTAATAATTCAGAAATAAGTATGCATATCTGAAAATTGTGAGAATATGGATCAGTCTGTCTATGTATTTGTTGATGTGGGGGTGTTAGCCTGTTATACTGATTTGACTTATATGTTTTCACTGTTGCATACATTTGTTTTAAGTGTGAAGCATGTTTAGTGTCAAATGAAAACAAAACGTGTTAATCTTTGGAGTAGTGAAATTGTGTGGGTAATAAACTCTTATTATCAAGGTTTTTTAGCCTGTACTTCCAAAAGATTGTGGATGCTGGTTGCTTGTGACAATGAGAAGTCTGTAAAGGATTGTATTCCATGACATTTTTAGCATTTGAGAATTGTCGTGAATTGGTGGGAAAATTTATATGACGAAGTCATAATTTTTTTACTTGTTGGGTTATTTTAAAACCAAAATCGTCATAATTGTTGAGACAACAATGGTATGGCATGAACATAATTCTTGCGATAAGAATTATAGGTTCCAAAATTTGGAAAATGGGATGACTTAAATGATATCAAAAGGATTGGAATACCGGCTAATATGTAACGTTTTGGAAGATTGGGCGCGCGACCAAATATCCAACAATGAGGTGTTATGATATTACCGATGCATAAATTATGAACATTTGCATTACAAAATGTAAAATGTTAAATAGACATTGTCTATGTTTTTGGGTATAAATTTGTAGAAGATTGGACATGAGTAGAGGAGTTACTCATCGTAATAATGTGCTTGTTGAAATAGCAAGTAAGTTGCCTACAAAAATTTTATGCCTCTAGTGTATGCAAGTCTATAATGACTTCTTGTGAATTAATCGTAAATGTTAATTAGGATCACTAGAGAAGTTACAATTATTTTGTAAAATCAAAGAGGAACATTTTTAATAATGTTTTCGGAATTGATTGCATGAGTAGATGCAATTAATGAGGAGGAATGGCTTAAAACCTAACTTGTAGAGACCCCATTTTTGGAAGAAGCCATCTCAAGCGGTATTGATTAATTGTGAATCAGGCTATGATCTATAACGTCTATAACAAATACTTATAATGAAAGGTCAAGACATACAAGTCTTGTACATTGAACGGTAAGTCAATTACTCAAGAAAGGAGTAATTGCAGTTAGCCATTGAAACGGAGAAAAACTTGGCAGACTTATCCTGAAGAGTCTCCCAAGGGAATTGTTTTCAATGAAGTATACAGAAATGAGACTAAGGTGTGTGAATGAAGTTCGATCACCCATAGCAGAAACCCAACCTATGTTTTGAAAAAGATAGACAAGGTTCAATGTGGTACCAACAAGCTATGGAAGTGATTATGGTGCACTAAGTAAAACTTTTCATTTTTATTTAGTGCAGGTTTCTGCAAGAAAACAGGATGGATATAAATCCTTAATAAGTCTAAATTTTATCACAAGGTGTCTCGCAGAAACACCTTCGAGACTTACCTATATGAGTGTGGAAATCAGGTCGTTTCCTAAGAGAATAAGACCGTTCTCTAAAGAAGACTCATGAATAAGGATATAAGCACAAGGCCTTTATAGTGCTTGGCTACAGAACACATGATTTATGGAATCAATATGTGTGGAGACTCCGGTTTTATCATAAGGGATACTTGGTTCAAGACTGGTTTCACCATAGAATCTCGATAAGGCTTTGAGTTTCTTACACTAAGTGAAGATTCAAACCCAGAAGGTACCTATCATTTATGTATTGATTTCAGCGATGATGCTTAGTCCCAATTGTGCTTGAACTACGTTGGCTTGATCCCACTCGGGTACGTAGGCAGTCACTTGAGTGATGCAGCCACTATGGTTTTATAAGTTTTATTTTATTTTATGTTTTTTTGGTTTTTGAAAATAGGGGGAGATTGTTGGATATTTTCAATAACTTAGAAAATAAAACTTTTTTTGCTTTTGGTTTGTCACTATGATGGGGAAGTGTTCTGTGTTGGATAAACACAATGGATGTTAGTTGGAGATGAAGGGACACCTCTAATAGGTGTGATGGTTCATAAAGGACACAACCATTCCCAACAGACACCTTATGTGTCTTTTGGAAGTGAAGAGGCATCTCCAATAGGCATGAATAACCCTATAAGTAGTGAAGGAATTATCCCATTCTTGAGAATGAATTCAACCTGTTTTCTCTCCATCTAAAGCATCGCCAGAAATCTCTCTCATGTGTTCTTGGTTGGGTCAAGGGGTGCAAACCTTGAATCCAATTTCCTGTTGTAGGGCTTTCATTGTATCCTGAAGGAATTATTTCGCATACCTGTTGCAATCGCCAATTTATATTGGGAGGGTATAAATAATCGTCTAAAAGAAATCACCCGAGCCTTGAAAGCTTTTGAGTACAACAACAATTTCTTTTAGTGTTATCATCCTCTGTTTTTACCCAAAATTTCCAACATGTTGGACAGCGAGTCTGGAGGACTGATCCAATTGTTATGACAAATTATTATCCAATTGTTTTAATATACTCTTTACGTAGTAAGACATAAAATAATAACGGAAAATGGGTCATTTTTCCAAAAAAAATTAAACCACGGTTCAAATGGACGAGTAAAAAAAATTATGGGTGAAATGGACAAAAAAAAATAGCAAGGATGAAATTGGTTTCATCCTGGCTTAAACTTAAAAAATAGCAAGGATGAAACTGGATGCATCCTGTGTAAAATAAAAATAAGAAAAAATATTTGAAAATGGGCAGGATGAAACTAGTTACATCCTGCCTATTTTTAAATTTTTGTCCATTTAAACAATATCTAAATCTAACTGTCCATTTCACCCAGGAAATTTTGAATTTGGTCTTTTTAACCAATTTTGTGAAATAATAAATATTAAATCATTTTTTTTATAGTAACACAGTTTCCTTTTTAAAAAAAAACAATTTAGAATTTCATAATATTTCTTTTAAAGGTTTAACGGAAGTATTGTTCACCTGTAACGGTGTCACTAACGTACAATTAAATATTTGGTGTAAAGACGGTGTAAATAAAGTATTTAGGTTAAAACTCTAATAGAAGTATTGTCCACCTACTTTTGGTTGACGACGTTACTAACTAACCGTTAAATACTTGATGTAAACAAAGTGTAACCCAATTTTAAATATTTAAACCAATAGAGTTATGCCAAGTGTCATCACCATAGCTTTTACATTAGAAAAGCCCTATTTCGGCCAATAAGAAAAGAGGGTTTCATCATCGTTTAATGTGAGAGCGTATTTTGTCAAGGCCTTTAAGGAGGAAGATATGCTACAAAGATGGTGTTGCCGCTAGAAAGGAGGTATCCTTGGGCTTTTTGGATGATGGTAAGGGATTGAAACCGGCTGTCCTTCTTGTATATAATTGGGAGAATGGTTAAGACACTTGCCTTGATGTCATAGGAGTCTCCCTCTTCGCGGGGTTGATGGACTTCGTACTTTCACACTGGGAAGTGCTATCTCTGCTGCTCTTAGTCGCAGATGCACTAAATATCTAGATAAGTGCACAGCCCATGGTTACGGCTTTGGTGTTTTGGCCTTCTCCACACTAGGCGAGCTGGGTGATGATTTTGTTGTTTTTCTAAATAGATTGAAAAACTGCCTAGCTAACTATAAGATGGGCAGTTCTCTTTTTCAAAGGATTGGAATAGCTATCCAAAAAGGTGTTGGGACACAACTTGTTACCAGGCTCCCAACCCTCCCAACCAATCCAGTGTAATATATTATTTGTTTGCTGAATAAAAGATCTAGTGGCACTCTTTCATAAAAAATAAACTAAAACTAAAAATAAAAATAAAATAAAAATTTATTTAATTAATCAAGGGTGTCAAAATAACTTAACCACTACTCATTAGACACCCCTTAACCCTACATTAGTCAGGATCATCCATAAAACCACTACTCATTAGACAACCCTTAACTAGGGATGTTCATGGTCGGTTTTGGTTCGGTTTCTAGCCAAACCAAAACCAAAACCGAAACCAATACTATTGGTTTCTAAAAATCTAAACCAAACCAATCCATTAATCATTGGTTCGGTTTTCAAATGGTTCCAGTTGGTTTTGGTTTGTCCCAGTGGTTTTTGGTTAACCAATAATTATGTCAAACCAAAAACAAAATACACAAATCGGTCTTCGCCAACCATGCCTCCTTATCGAATGGCACCAATAGAGTTGAAAAAGAACTGGACAAACAACTACTCGAGTTGGAAGCTAAGGGTTTTTATTCGAGGTAAGACGTCACCTTTGGGGTGCAAGTCCTTTTTGTGAAGAAGAAGGATAATTCACTAAGATTATGCATCGATTATAGAAAACTCAATGAAGTTGCGTTGAAAAATAAGTATCCATTACCTAGGATTGAGGATTTGTTTGATCGGTTGAAGGATTCCCAATTTTTCTCAAGATTGATATGCGATTATCATCAATCGCGAATCAAGGATGAAGATATTCAAGAAAACCTTTCGAAACTCGATTTGGACATTTTGATTTTGTAGTGAATTTGGACTCACAAATGCTCATTCATGGATCTTATGCATTGAATTTTTACCGTATTTAGATAAATTCGTAGGGTATTTGTAGATGACATTCTTATTTATTCGCGGTCACGAGAAGATCAGAGCATCGAGATTAGTGTTGCAATTGTTGAGATCTCATCGGTTGTATGCTAAGTTGAGTAAATGTGACTTTTGGCTTTCTGAAGTCCGGTTTTTGGGACACGTAGTTTGTAGAGAAGGAATAAAGGTGGACCCATCTAAGGTTGAAATTTACTAAATGGGAAAGGCCAAAGAATGTGTTTGAAGTTCGTAGCTTTCGGGCTTAGCGGGTTACTATAGACGATTCATTCAAGATTTCTCAAGGCTTGCTTCATCAGGTTTCGAAAGGATTCCAAGTTCGAGTGGAATGATGATTGTGAGACTAGTGGAATTGGTTATGTGATCTTTTTCGATGCGTCGTTGAAGGGTTTAGGATGTGTTCTTATGCAAGAAGGTAAAGTGGTAGCTTATGCCTCAAAACAATTAAAGACACATGAGTTGAATTACGCAACTCATGACCTCGAGTTGGCAGCTATTGTGTTCGCTCGAAGTTATGGAGACATTATCTCGTATGGTGAGAAGATAGATATATTTTGTGACCATAAGAGCTTACGGTATATTTTTACCCAACGAGATTTGAACCTAAGATGAGGCGTTGGGTGGAATTTCTTAAGGATTACACGTATACCTTCCATTACCACCGGGAAAGGCAAATGTTGTAGGAAACCGAAAATTAAGGGTGTAGCAAGTATGACTCTTCATGCTTGCAGGATTTGTGAAGACTTATGGAGGAATGCGACTTGAGCTCGAAGAGATGATTTACAATCGTAGTTGTTCAGAAGTTACAACAACATATCGTAGAAGCTCAACATCTGATAGAGAGATGATTTCGATTCTTGATCAAATAGAGAAAGGTCAAACACCGGGTGGTTGGACTCAAACGATGGTGTACTTCGTTATATGGGGAAACTTTTTGTGCCATCAAAATTGAGGATGGAAGTACTAGAACAAGCTCATAATTCTGTTCATAAGGAGGATCGAAGATGTACCATGACATGAAAAGATGTGATTGGTGGAAAGGGATGAAGAAAGATGTTGCCTTGTATGTGTCGAGATGTCTTACTTGCCAGCCAAGTGAAGATTGATCATCGGAAACAGGGAGGGTTACTTCAACCATTACCCATATCGAATGGAAATTGGAACACATCACTATGGATTTTGTCATGGGATTACCCAAAAGCGCACATGGCAAGGATGCTATATGGGTTATCGTTGATAGATTTACCAAGTCGGCGCATTTCTTAGCAATCAAGAAGACTGATACGTTAGCCACGTTAAGTCAGGATGTATGTTACAAATAAAAAAATCGTAGTTGCCGATAGTATTGGTTTACACAAATTTACGGACAAAAAAATAAAAATAAATCAAGAATAGTTAAAGCTTACTCTAAATCTAGAGATCAAAAGAAGATATATAATATATCTTAACTAGATAGTAACCCGTGCTCTGCACCGGGTGTGTGTTTTTCGTTAGATTTCATTATGAAAATGGTCGAATTATATTAAAAAAATTATGAATATATTCCGCAAAAAATAAATAAACAAACAAATATGTGTAGATTCATGATTTTCCTGTTAGTTTTTTGATGACTAATTAATTTTCCCCGTCGATTCTAAATTCGACTCATATGTCGCTGCATCCCTCTTCAGATTCCATGATAGCTCCTACGGTCTGAACATTTTTGTCAGATATAACTCTAGCGTCCTCTAATGTTCCCGTAGTCATATTTTTATACGAATGCCTTGTTGTTGATCCTAATTTCTTCTGTAAGAGCCATCTCCCATCATACCAAAACTCACAGTTATGATATTAAGAAATATTATATATTTTATATACTTGACAAAACTACATTTAATTGATCGTACAAAGTAGAAATACAACCAACAAATAAGATAGTTGAGAATCCTGCCTTCGCATAAATGAATTTTTCGCATCTGAACTCCTATCTTGTACTTTCTGCAAGAAGATTAGAACAATACACCTTTAACAATGTGGTAGTTATTTGATGAATATTTACATTGGATGTATGTGATCAATTAAAAATGTGGTTGTTCCTATTTTGATAAGGATTATCAAAAAGTAAAAATGTGATCAATGAATATATACTGGTTCACGACTTTAACAAACATATAAAGTACATTAATTACATTACAATATCAACAATCAAAATCATCTAAGTAAATAAAAGAAATATATGAGTGATATACACTACACAATTAAAATCCAACTCACAATACTGAACCCAAATTGAGTTACTTCCGAGGTTTCTCCGTTTTGTTTCCCTTCCCACATTTGAATCCGTTGTTCTGCAGATAGTTTGCAAAATGAGTTTAATAGTCAATCACGGGATGACAAAAACAACACGAACCGATAAGAATATTTCAATAAAGACAGTAAGATTCATTCATATTTAAGAAAAGGAAAGAAGAAAAAACTATTTCTAAAACTGAAATTATGATTGAAAAACAAATGAGCAAATAGAAGTATAATAGCGTAAAAGATAGAATTGAACCAAATATGCAAGCATTGCAGAGAGTTCAAAATGAAAACAAATAGCGTAAAATATGGAATTGAACCAAATATGCAAGAATTGCAGAGAGTTCAAAATGAAAAAAAATTTATAAATATTTGTGGATAAAGAATATAAGTGGGGATAGTTATGAAAATGGTGGAGAAAGTGGTGGAATTGGCGATGAAGAATGAATTATAGTACTGGCTCGGTTTTGGCCGTTAAAAGAAGTGTAAATATGGTGTAAACAGAAGAAAAAAATCTTTAATTGAAGTGGGGACCGAATAAATGAGAGAGCTTTATTTTGTAATACTCTCACCATATTTGTCCACATCATATTTTGGTGGGGCCACAATGAAGGAGAATCAAGTATTGTGTTTCAATTATCATCTAGTTGGATTCATATGGTCCGTAATTTCTATAGATTCACAAAATCTACCAGACTGGAAAAGAATGCTTTGCGAATCGGGAGACCATCCGAGTTAAATCAGTTCCACCGATATTCAACAAAAATTGATTCTCAGATCCTTGCATGTCCATGAAACGCTAAGTTTTTCTCATCTTTCGTCTCTTTTTTTGGCTTTCTTTTGCTTTTTCGTATCTTCTTCATATCTTTTTTTCGAATTACATAATTTGATTGAATAATTTCGAGTCAAAGTTTTATTTCCTCATGAGAGGCTAATCTTAAAGCTTATCGGACCTGCGCAAGGCTTAGGATTGCTAAATCATGGTGCTTATCGGTTGTTTTTCATCTGTTCACTAAATATGGGTATTTTTTTCAGGCTGCCATTAATCATTTAATTTTATTTGCTTGGTTCAGATTTATCACCTTAATTAGGTCAGGAATTTTGTCATTTTCTTCCAATTTTCTTTGAGTCCTTTTATCCTAATTTTTCTCCGTAACTCTCCCATTTGTCTTCCACTAATCATCCTTTATCCGGTCCAATTTCTTTATATGTCTTCAAATCAATCGACTGTTCACTGCACCTTGTATCACTCGTCTTCTGTTTGACTTGGTGATGTGTTTTTGGAAACCCTCTTTAGGTCAGTAATTTGATTCAATTTCATTTTTCTTTCTGTCAATTTATCTAATTCCCTTGTTGATCGTTGTAGACAAGCTGTTCGTTACTTTTTCTGTTTGAAGGAGTCTTATTAATCTCCCTGGTGTTTGGTGCAGTTTGTCTTACAATTTGTAGGCAAGTTGTTTGTTAGGTTAGCTCTTTGGAGAGATTTTTTTAATCTTCTTGGTGTTGGGTGTAGTTTGTCTAGCATATTATTTTCAAGGGAATTTTAGTTTTACAGGGTTGGTATTGCTCCCCATATTAGTCGATTCGATTGTTATTCGTTTTCTTTGACATGTTTTAAGTGTACTCTATAATTCTATCATATTTTAATTGGGATCTAATATATTAATAGCTTCCATAGAGTGATATTTGGTCATCGTTTTAATTTTTTTCTCATCTTAGTCTAGTCTAGTTTTCTTTTCTTTTTCTCTTTTTTCCACCTGAACCAAGCACTAACCTACACTTTCTATATTTATTTTTGTCTTTGTTCCTCATGTCAAGATGGCAGCAGCCGCGTATACCCATATGCTTTATTTTTTTCATTATATCCGATAACCACTTGGATTTAGTAGCTCCTAATGCTTAGTTGTGCAGGTCTGGTTAGTATCTCACTTTTCACCCCTCTACAGTCGCATCTCATAACTTTTCTTAACTTTGAAATCTTTTCCTTTTAGTGTTCTCAACGTCTGCTTTGTAGCCCCTTTTTTAATTAGTTTATTGTCAATTAGTGCTTAGTCTCTGGCTGTTGTGTATCCCTTATTCATATAATCTTAATGTCCCACAGTTATCTTTCCTTTCCCTGAAGGAGTTCTCCTAAGCCGTGAGTGCAATCTTTCCTAGCCTTATCCAAATTAGAGTTCTTTATTTAACTCTTATTGCCTTGCTATTGTTCTCTTTCTTCCTTTTCATTCCAATTTCTCTTCAATCTGTTGTTCTTTATTGTTGTGTAAATTTTTCATAGAACTCTTTTTGTCTAAACATTTTCATATTTTCCCTAGTTGATTTGCTTGCTCATATCCATATTCCCTATAGTGACATTATGAAACTCCTCTCTTGGAACGTCCAAGGTATTGGTACTCCAATTACCCGGGACCAATTTAACCACCCCAATTTTTATTACAATCCAGAAATAGTCTTTCTTGCCGAGACAAAAGTCCATTGTCTCGAATGGAATCCTTTTTTAAAAAATCACACTTTGCTGACAGGTTTATTGTTCCTTCGGTGGAAATTGCAAAAGGGTTAGCGATTGCGTGGCACAACAACATAGAAATGAATCTTCTATATTCATACCTCAATGTGTGCCACTTCGAAACAAAAATTGGACTAGTTGAGGTGCTAATCACTTGTGTTTATGGCGCAGTTGAGCCAGAAGCTAAATTTGAACAATGGTCATATATTGCCAACATTGCTCAACATGTCAACAAACCTTGGCTCCTAATAGGAGATCTAAATGTTATTCTAGACCCAAATTAGAAACAAGATGGGAATAAAACTAGCTCAAACAGCAAATCTTTCATAATCCGAACAATCGACTCTTTGGGACTTCAAGATGCGGGTTATGAAGGAGCACCATTCACATGGTCCAATAATAGAGAGGGTGATGCCAACTTTTGTGAAAGAATATACAGAGCATTGACATCATTTCAATGGTCGCAGAAATTTCCCGACACTAAGGTGAGTCATCTTCCTAGAGTTGGTTTTGATCATACACCTTTCCTTTTTGATTCAAATCCAGAAAAGAAAAAAATTCAAAAACCTTTTAGATACATTAGATCGTGGATATCTCATCCAACATTATTATTAATGGTTGCCAACTCTTGGAATTTTCACTCCAATATTACTCAGGATACAAACATCTACTCGAAGCTTCAACTATTATCCTCGGATTTATCTCAGTGGAACTCTGATGTGTTTGGCAACATTCACAAAAACATAAAACCCCTGAATAATAGGATTGAAAGTCTACATGGAACCGGGAATTATTCTGAAAATTTAGATAAAATAAGAAATCTCCAAGATGAGTTAGGAAAATGGAACAAAATCAAAAATGATTACTACCACCAAATATCAAGAGATAAATTTTTCAAAGAATTTGACCAAAACACGGAGTACTTCCATGCCACAGCTTCTAATAGAAAAAGAATCAATGCTATAAACTCTCTTAGAGAACCATCGGGTCTGTCGATTTCAGATAGAGACCAAATCAACACCCTATTAATAAATCACTTCACCCAAATAAGCACATCGCACAACAACAACATGGGGGGAGATTTATCAAGATTTATTGAACCTTGCATTTCTGAGGTGGAAAATCCTTCCTTAATAATTATCCCATCAAAAGAAGAAATCTGGAAGACAATTTCCAATATGAACCAGTGGGGAGCGCCAGGACCAGATGGTTTCAACCAGGCTTTTTTAAAGCCAATGGATCCGGATATAATTATTGCAGTTCAAGATTTTTTTAAAACTGGAAACCTAAATCTGAAATTGAACTTTTCATTCATAACATTGATCCCTAAAATATCCACTCCTCAAACCCCATCAGATTTCAGACCCATCAGCCTGAGTAATACAATATACAAGATCATATCTAAGATTCTAGCGAACCGGCTAAAGCCAATCCTAAACAACATAATTTCCCCAAATCAATCTGCCTTTCTGCCAGGGAGACAAATCACATAAAACATTATCATCGCTCATGAGATTATTCATTCGATGAAAAACTCAAAAGCCACAAAAGGTAGCTTCGCCTTGAAGTTAGATCTCTCTAAAGCCTTCGACAGAGTGGAGTGGAACTTTATCAAATCGGCTCTATCAGCTCTAGATTTTGGTGACGCGTTGTTAAATCTAATAAAGCAATGCATATCAACCACCTCATTTTCTATCCTTCTAAATGGTTCTCCCGGTCCGAAATTTACCACTTCCAGAGGACTAAGACAAGGTGACCCGATTTCACCATACTTGTTTTTGATTTGCATGGAGATTCTCTCTAGACTTCTTGAGAAAGCAGTTTCTGAAAAGAAAATTTCGGGCCTAAAAATAAATAAAGATGCACCGAACATCTCTCATATTTTCTTCGCAGATGACTGCTTTTTATTCACAAAAGCTGATCTAGGTGAGGCGAAAAATCTGTTAGACGTCCTATCAAGATTTGGAGAGATTACGGGTCAGATGGTAAACCTCCAGAAATCCGGTATCTACTTCAGTCCAAGAATTCATCCGAAACATGGGAAAATCATTGCGAGAATTCTAAAAGTTCCATTAATGACAAAAAATGATAGATATCTGGGAACCCCTCTATTCTTCGATAAAAATAGAAAATATAATTTTTAACCTCTGCTACAAAAATACTATGCAATACTTCAAGGTTGGAAATCGAAATTGCTCTCTCAAGATGGCAGAACAGTCCTAATTAAATCCATTCTTCAAGGTTATCCTACTTACCAAATGCAAGTGCTAGCTCTTCCTAAAGAAACGCTAGATCAAATGGACAAAATTCGAAGAGATTTTTGGTGGAATAAAGATAAGCCCAAAAGGAAAGGAGGATATATAAGGGCTTGGGCCAGTATCTGCAAGCCTATTTCCCAAAAAGGTCTTGGAATCAAGAATCCACACCAGTTTAACATAGCTCTCCTTACTAAATTTTGGGCTCAACTTCTCAAGGATAAATATTTCCAGAACTCTCACCCTTTGGAATTCTATAGATCTTCCAAATTATCTTGGATTTGGACAAGCATAAAAAAAGGTTTGGATCTCATTAAAGGTAATTTTATCTGGCAAGTTAAAAACGGAGCCTCCACAAAAATTTGGGAAGACAAATGGGTTCCTAACACAGATATCATTCAAAATCCCGCTAATATTCAAGAACCGGTTCCACAGAGGGTAAATGAGTTGATCACCCACGAAAATACATGCGATCAAGAAAAACTTGATACTTATTTTGATCCAGAAATAAAAGAGAAGATCATAGCTATCACTCCAAAAAGACAAGAACAAGACAAAGTCAGATGGCAATATCATCCTTCAGGAACCTTCATACAACAAGATCAAGAGAGCAATACATTAATCTCCTTTCCATGGAAAAAAAAATATGGAAAATCCAAGTAATCCCAAGGATCAAATTATTCGTTTGGAAATTGGCCCAAAAAGCTCTTCCATCTAATTCAAGACTCGGAGTGCATAATGCAGACATAAACACAGAGCGTCCAATGTGTAATTCCCAAGAGAAAGAATCAGAACAACATCTTTTTCTCTTTTGTCCCTTCGCCAGAGCCATTTGGTTTGGTCTATCTCTAGAAGTGGTGAACACTAGAATTATTACGGATTCCATTGAAAATTGGATAAAAGATTGGATCACGGACCAAGATTTCATTCAACTATCGGATAAAATAGCTACTATATCCTGGTCCATTTGGAAACATAGATGTTCGGTAGTTTTTGAGAAAATAAACCCGAACCTGATTCACCTCATGGAGCAAATAAAGAAATCTCTGAACCAAAATACACAGGAAAGGATCCAAAAATCAATGAAGATAGAAAAAATAAATACCCCCAAAGAGAAATGGTATGACCTATCTTCGGATTGGATAATATTTATTGATGCAGCTTTCAAAAAAAAGGATTCAACCATGGGATACGCCTTTTTACTTTATTCTGTGGATAACGAAACATTTATGTATATTGAAGCTGGTTCGGAGTGGGCTTTCTCAGCCTTTCATGCAGAATCAAAAGCTTTGCTAAAAGCATCTGCTTGGTTAAGTACAAATATATTATCCACTGTATCAATAGTTACAAACTTCAAAACTCTGGCGGAGACGATCAACAAGTCTTGCAAAGATTCTCCTTGGAGCGCGGATAACACCATACAAGAAGTGAACTTAATACTAGAAAATCTTCCGCAAGCCCAGGTAAAGTATATAAACAGGAAATATAACTCTGCGGCGGACTACATTGCAAAAAAAGCTCGAGTAAAGCATCTTCGACACAGGTTCCGAACTGTTCATTTCTGGGGAGTCGGATCATCATTCTTATAAAGGTTAGTATATCTCCCAATGAAGAAGATTATACTATATGTTTGCAGTTTAAAGTAGGGTTAACGGGTAATGGAGTTCCTTATGTTAGACAGTTACAAGTTAAGGGCAAGATGGCGAAATAAATTCTGAAGTATACTGTAAATGTTATTTTCAAATTGGTTACTGCTCGTCAATACTTCCCTTGTTACAGTCCATTGTTAATTTTTTTATTACAAAAGAAGAACCATTACGGAAGAGTGGGATTCTGCAAAACAAGAGTGGACATCATAGAGAGGCTTGTAAAGACTAATGGTAGGAAATGCAAATGGGATGAGCAAACAAGAACCGTTACGGAAGAGTGGGATTCTGCAAAACAAGAGTGGACATCATAGAGAGGCTTGTAAAGACTAATGGTAGGAAATGCAAATGGGATGAGCTTCTCAGTCAAATGTGTATAGAAGCTGTTGATGACAAGAGTTGGATAATGACAGTGGTTCGTACTGGTGGTATACAGTCCTTTTGGAGTCAGTTGTGGCAGAAGGAATTCAGGGCATTAGAGGAATTCTCGACACACAATGTGGTTTCAACTCCAAATACAGCTAAGTATCTCATCACCAGGGTTTGTATGCTCAAATTTGTTGCAGTAAAAATATCTTTATTCATTACACTACATGGCTTCCCTATATACATGTTGTACAGTAAAGGGTATATACCCCTTAGATGGTCTTGGCAAGAGTTTCTCACCGTATTAGCTACATCTTTACAAATAATCAATATTCCTCTTCTTCACACAACTGGTAGTCACAAAAGGTCTTGTCTGCCTCAGATGAATTGCAACCTGGGCACTGTTAGAACTGCTGGTACTGGCTCATTGGATAAGTTCAGTAACGAAGACTCATTTCTTTGGGTTTTCTTGGCTTGCTACAAAAATATCAGTTTACTCAAAAGTGCTCATACAGTCACTGCTAACATTATTTTGGGGTTTTTATTCATGGATGCGAGTGGTGTTTTTACTAGTATCTACCCAGACATGAGTTCAGCTTATGTGGGCCTTGGTGTGGAAGATTTGGGTTCCATCTCTTGTTGTGTCCGTGAACAAGCTGCAACAACTATGTATCTCTTCAGCCCCGCTCATTCCATTTTTATTTCTGCCATCCTTGAGGACAAGGATGATTTGAAGGGGTGGGAATTGTCATGTCCCATGTATTATAGGGCACCCATGTATAAGGGCACCCTGGGTGTACTTAGCATTGTTAGGACGCGTTCGGCACATGTGCCATTCTATTACCCTAATATGTACTGGGACTGTTTTCCTTTGGAGATTATCTAATAGAATTGTGTTGTTGTGTTCTTCCGCCTCTTTGAGGTGTTTATCTTTCATTTCTACAGTGTAGATCCTGTGAATCTGAGCCTAATTATTCATTGGTAGTGTAGATCACTACAGGATCATCCATAAATATGCCCCGAAAATTTTACTTATGCCCCAATCGATGATGATTCATTACGGATTCAAAAGTGGCCTTGAGGCTTGGGATAGGTCCAGTAGAATATTGTTTACATATTCTTTTGTGGCCTGGCGTTTCCTTGTGCCGAAGAGAGTATCATCTCATCATCCACTTTTATTCATCTTTATCTTATCTTAAACTTTTGTCTCCAAAGAACAAAAATTATTTTCAATTTCAGATATTTTAAAGTAACTCAAATTATTTACTCCCTCCGTTACTTTTTAATAGGCCATTTTCTATAAATAAATGTTTCAAAAAAATAAGTCAGTTTCCTAATTGGGAAAGTCAAATGTTATTTTAATTTCTGGGACCATTTTTCTTTTAACTTCTTTTGATGACAAGTGTTATGTGGATCATTTCACTTATTTCTTTGGCTTACAAGTGTCATGAGGACCATTTCACTTCACTTCTTTTATTGACAAGTATCTAAAAGATCACTTTCAATAATTAGTTCTTTTAATTTCCTTAATTTTCTCCAAAAAAGAAACAGTCATATTAAAAAGAAACGGAGGGAGTATTCCTTAAGTGACACACATAAACAAATAAAACACTTTGGAACCAATCAGCCTATCTTGGCCCCTGAAAAGACGTACTCATTTCACAACCTTATGCTCTCCAGGAGAGACATTTTTTCATCGCAAATCAGCATGTTGGCGTATAATTAGCAAGCAATAAGTAAATGTCAGCAAGCAATAAGTAAATGTCAGCTCAAGTAAGAGGGTCCTATTGCGGTCAATACTGGATGCAACCGCGGTGAATAGAGCTACAGGTGCAACTTGCGATCATTGTTGCAATCGGACTATCATTTTCTCCCTTTAATAACCTGACTTGATTGGGGTATACCCAGATTAATTGGGGTATACCCTTTTTGTTCCATCCAAAGCAGAGTGCTAAGGGGTGTCTAAAAGATGCTAAAATACCAAATTATCCTTATTATTATACCTCACGTGATTGATGATGAACCAAATGATTTTCAAAAGTCAATCAAAAAATCAATCAAAACCAAATCAACACATTTTTGTTGCATTCAATCAAAAATCAATCAAAAAAAAAAAAAATTGGCCACGGGATTTGAAATTGGGTATGATTTCATACCCAATCTCAAACAAGTTTAAAAATTTATAAACAGTTTGAGATTGGGTATGAAATTATACCCAATTTCAAACCCCGTGTGATTCATACGTCGGCAGGGTATTTGTTTGTGGAACTTGCTTAGGCTAGTTTTAGCCAAGCAGGGTGTTTTTTTGGAGAATTTGCCGACTTTTCATTTCTGAAATTAACATTTTACAAGGTCGGCATGGTATTCATCCTTGTACCTTTCGGCTATATTTCGATCGGTAGGTTATGAAATTAAAACCTTGTCGACCAATCATGCATTTCTTCGCTTTCAAGATAGTAGGCATGTTCTTCATCCAAGGACAATGCCTATTTGAAATAGGGTCAATGACTTATTCAAAGTCCACCTTGCTTGCAAGACGTGGTTGACAATGATTATTCAAATTGGACATTCTCAAGAAGATGAAGACACCTTATTCAAACCAATACCTTGCCGGCTTTTCACATTTTCAAAACTAATTTTTTTTATCCAAATCAAACTCATAAGATGGGTTAAAGGTTTAATCCACTGAATTCATAAAATCGAATTTTTAATTTAAACTCAATTAATTAACCTAATTAGAATTTTAGTATTAATTAATTAAAGACATATTAGCCATTTAGAAAGTATAAGGTTAAGGGATAGCTTGGCTTTACTTCAAAATAACCATATTTTGTCTTATTGGTTATACCCCAATTAATGTGGGTATACCCAATCTTGCCGAGTTTAATAATTTGATTTCAATTATTTCCTAGTTTTTTTTTTTTTTTTCCTGACATTACAACAAACCCGTCTGTCCTTTCAACATAACTCTCTCCATAAAATAACGGATAACAGGATTAGATCAAGTGGCAAATCCTGTAATTTAAATTATGATCGATGTCAATTGGGTAATACCTCTGTTATCTTCTTCCTATTTTTTTTCTCTCTCTAAATTTGCAGATCTGAGTTTTATGAAATAATAGAAGAAGAAGAAGAAGAATATGGGTAATGCTAATGGAAGAGAAGAAGGAGAAAATGGAGGTGATGATCCATCTGCAATATCTGATGGCGTTGGTGGTATTGAAGCTGGTTTCCCACCAAATCTTGATCGTCCAGTTCGTGTAACTTCTTATGATTCAATGGGAAATTCTCCTCCTGAAAGTCCTGGACGCTCTAGATCTCCTCTCATGTTTGCTCCTCAGGTTACTATCATATCTCTATTCATTTATATTATCTATACTGGAGAAATTTCGACTCTCTTGACTATTATTTTTCTAGTAATCTTGATCCCATGTCGAATTGCTGATGCGTTAATCATATTGAAAGCTCTAATTGATATAAGTAGGTACCTAGCGATAATTTTTACCGTTAAATTTCTTGTTTTTGATTAAATCTATTGATTATTGAAATCTATCTGTTCTTCATTGCTTCGTTCTAGAGGTCATGTTTTATGTATTAGCTGTGTTTAGTAGTGGAGACTAGAGCTTTGTAATAACAGATGATTGCGTTAATGGATTAACAATAGGTTATTTCACTTATAAATTAACTTAAAAATCTTCACATATCATAGTATCTAAAAGTTTTAGGTTTAATGCTTTGGATGGATTCTGTTTTACCCCCTCAAAATTAGCTGTTAGTTTGGCAAATGATGACAGCTGAAAAAGCCAATGATTTCGTTATTAATGAATTATTATCTGTTAAATACTGAAACTTGTTATGACCTGTACCAATAGAACAAACTTCTAGAGTAACTATAAACAATGCTGATAAGTAATGCCCAATGCAGTTTGTGTATACAACATGTAGAAAGTACTTTAAGAAAATGGTGAGGTATGTATGTTACCGAGAGTGATGAGTGGTTGTTTCTGCCTTTATAGTATTCTTTTGAACACCTGTTGGATTTCCACTTCTATGACAGGACTTCTCTGTGTTTCTTCTTTTGACTGATATGCGTGATGTAAATTAGCGGTTACTCTTTATGACCAGTTTTACCTTTCCAGAATATGTTCTCAAAGGTTGTATGCTTTTTGATGCAGATTGACATGTAGACAAGTGCCAGAAAGGCATTCACTTCAGGGTTCATTCATCTCTATGTTAGAATCTTTTAGAAATATATAGCACGCATCCTCTCAATAAATAAAGTTTGTGATTAAAGTTATTTCAAAATCCTAATTAAGCTCCGCCGAACATGTTTTCTATTTGATTTTGTGAATTCTGTATTATTTATGAGCTAATATGTTGACCTTTCTGAATTATTATCTATTTTGGCATAAGAGATATCAACATCTGTTTCACCGAATTGTGGTTTTATCGTGCCATCACTTGCTCCTCTTTTCAAGATCTTTTAATATGTGATTGTATTGTCAATTTGTGAACCTATGGGGTCCTTACATTTGGCAAATGTTGAGCTTTAGGCTTTCACTAGTCTTGTAGTTGGTTGATCAATGAAGTAGAGCTGCATTGGGTTTTCAGCTGCATACAACTCCAGCCAGCTTTGGGACCACAAACTCTCAACATCGTTATTTGGCGAGATGTTTCTTGAGACGACTAGCAACATCTTTTCCTAATTTATTTGTTAAGTAGTCAAAGGTTAATGGGGCATGACAGTGCCTGGTTGGCAATTCCAACAACAGTTTCTACTATTTAGAAAACCATTTCTGAACTGCATTAGTGCCGTGTTTCCTACTAACTGATGGGTTTGTAATAACACTTAATATGATAATTATGAACCTTAATTTCTCCTCGTGGATGGTGAAACGGTGCTTCTTGGTTTTCTGACAACATGATGCTTTTTATTTATCTCATTAATAGTACCAAGAAAAAGTTTGGTTGTACACAAAGTTGAGTTATACACATTCAACTGCAAGGATAAATGAGTTTTCTTTTGTGTACTGTATAGATGAGACTAATGAAACTTGACCGTTATATGTTATGAAGCTGATATACATATAGGCGTCGTTTTAGTTGAAATTTCGCCAAACTGATACCAGGTTGTTGTTTGTCCATCAGGTTCCTGTAGCTCCTTTACAGAGGGGTGACACACCTTCAGCCATAAACCAAATGTGGATGAATGAATCTCATGGTGCTCTAGACCTACCTCCAGAGCAAGGAATTCCCACATTGATTACCTGGAGCTATGGTGGTCAAGATGTTGCAGTGGAAGGATCTTGGGACAACTGGACATCAAGGTATCATATGACTTCAAGTTTTGTTCTTTCTCCTATATAATCAAATTGTAATGTTTTGATAGTTTCTCTTTTATATTACAGAAGTAATTCTCAGCAAGTTTTGGGCATAACCTCGGTGCCCAGGTACCTCCTTAAAAGCAAATGAATTTAAAATCTGTGCAACTTTTCTTGTTTATAAATTTTGCAGGAAGAAGCTTCAGAGGTCAGGCAAGGATCATTCGATTCTATTGGTCCTTCCATCAGGTATATACCAGTACAAGTTCATAGTGGATGGTGAGTGGAGGTATATCCCTGATCTTCCTTGCATAGCTGATGAGATGGGCCGAATTCATAATCTTCTTGATGTGGATGTAAGCGATTACCATGATTTTTTCGTCCATAATTTTGTATAGAAGTATGTTTCTGAGAATTTATAGTAAAGTAACCATCATCTGATGATAAGCATGATGTACAGAGTGTTTTCTTTTTACTTATTTAGACGAATATCCTTATGATGAATAACTAGATAGTTGAAATAAAATTGGTAGCCCAGTTTACTTGTATCCTAGCATCTCATATTTGGTTGTTTTGTTTCTTCAGGATTATGTGCCTGAAAACCTAGAAAGCGTTGTGGAATTTGAGGCACCACCATCACCAGACAACAGTTATGGTCAGACATTTCCAGTTGATGAAGACTTTGCGAAAGAGCCTGTGGCTGTCCCTTCTCAGTTGCATCTCACAGTGCTTGGTATGCAGAACTCTGCTGAAGCATCAACGAGGCCTCAACACGTTGTTCTCAACCACCTTTTCATAGAGAAAGGATGGGCATCTCAGTCTTTGGTTGCTCTTGGACTAACACACAGGTTTCAGGCGAAGTATGTAACTGTAGTCCTATATAAGCCTCTCAGGAGGTAAATTAACTAAAAAATCGATGCTCTCACTGTCTCTAACACGGTTGCTCTTTCATTCGCTCCCTTGCTCTCCCGTATTCGATCTATCTGTAAAGTGGAGTACCATAATTACTACTTCAAGGCATTCTGTTAATAGATCAACTTGTTTCATCTTATTTTTCTCTTTCATATCCGCCAGTAATGTCATGTCAACTGTTCTTCAAGCATCTCTAGGAAGGCATTTCCAGGTGCTTCATATAAAATCTACTCGAACTTTTTCTCTATCCATTAAACCTTTCCCTGTCTTCTTTGGTTTGCTGCACACGTGTTTTGTTTAGCTTAGGATTCGCCGGATTCGGTTTTACACCCAGCAACTTCCTTTTAAGATGAGAATTACAGGTATTACAGGGGTTAGTGAATACCTGTAATTCTATATATATAATTCCTTTTTAGTTAATTTACCTCCTGTAATTCTATATACTAGATTAGTGCCTGTGCTACGCACCGGGCATATTTCTCTTCTCGTACTTTTATACTAAGATTTTGTTTTACCAAAACTGATATGTAACCCCTGCTATGCACCGTCCTGTTGGGATACACTAAACCTTGATTGCAGACTTCTTAATGTCATCTCTAAAAGGTGTTCGCCCCTCCCCGTCACGATGTATTAAACCTTGATTTGTTGTGGCGGGGTCTTGTCCCACTCCGTTGTGGTGCATTAAACCTTGATTTGGTGTGGTAAAACTTCGCCCTGTCCCTTCACGATGCACTGAACTTGATTTGGTGTGCCTGTTGCGATGCACTAAACCTTGATTATAGGCTTCGTGATATCATCTCTAAAAGGTCATTCATTCAGGTCTTTTTACAATCTAGGAAGGAAATAATCATTAATAGTGTGCAAAAAGACCCGATGTAATGCACTACTTGAGTATATCCATCATCAAACGAAAATATGCTTCAAAAAAAAAAAAAAAAAAAAAAGATCAAGACCGACTTTTATATATTAAAAAGGAGAAGCAACAATTCAATCTTTGCTAATGGGAGAATTGTTTAGTGTTCCTTCGTTATAGGTGCAACTCTAACTAATCCAATGAATAATGACCAAAAATGATATATGACATCCCTTTTAATTCAGAGTTCATATTGTGATCGATTGGAATCACGTAAGTAAATAATACCATATGTGGGAGTTGAACCACACATCTACATGGTTGAAAATCATGTGCTCTTTCATTTGTAAGACAGCAAGACCAAATATAGAAGAAAAAACATAAGATGAAAATTATCGAGGCTCTGCACCTAGAGATAATGATATAATAGAAAAACCACGTTAGAACAACAAAAACAACATAGAAACAAAATATCTGCATCATTAGACAGTAAATCTTAATTACCCTCCATAAAATCATAGTCATCAAAATAATCATAGCTGTATGGGTTGGTATTTCAGGTAGTGCAGTTGGCACAGAACATGGAGGTGTTGTCATTCCATGGAATGTTGGCACAGGACATGCATGTAGTGATGGCAATCCATGAAATGTTGGCACAACTAAAATTTCTTATTGCTAGTATTCAAGCCTTGAACTTAATTGCTCATTGCTGGGCTTTTTATACGGGTTCTCTTCCAGCCCCAAATTCTTTGAAGAATTCAGTAAGATTCTTATTGTCTCATATTCTTTTTAAGTACATAACCACATACATATGTGTTTACGCCGCATCAGGATCCTTATAAATTATCAGGGTTTTTTTTTTCATTTATAATTTGGATAAAAGCACTCGGCCTTTTTCTTTTTTTAAACTTGTTGTGTGCAGGGCTTCTCCCAGCCCCGTGAATGCATTTTTGACTTGGTTGGGTAGGATTTCTCCCCGTCCCTGGGAGATACATTTTTGATTTGGTCAGTCACGTGAACTAAATCATACTTGATTTGATCTCAACCAACATCATTGTTTAGTCTCAGATGAACCAAGTACTGCAATATAACTGAAAAGTTGTCCCTCAATTCAGCTTCAGGGGTGATACAGCTTGAAGCACAGACTTGTGAACGTTGCTTCGAAAGTTTCCTCAAACTCTACTTACAACCGTTGTTGTCGGTCTGGTCGGTATTAGAAAAGTAAACTAAAAAGTGGCTCACGAACACCACATCTAAACAAAGTTAATGGTTAGATTAAATATGTTGTCTTCAATCTAACCATTAGACCAATGCATACCCTTTATTTATGTTCGAAGTTGTGATTTTTAAGTCCTCTAAGAATAAAGTGTTATTGAAGCAGTGTAATGGAATGAGAAAAAACATGATTTAAAGGGGAATAATTACCCTCAAATAAACATCTTCTTCGTGAGTAAAAATCGTGAGAATTCCCCATCCACTCCTGATATGTGTTCTAGACTGGGTGCAGACATCTGTCCCAGCTTCTTAGCATGTTGTATGACAGTCATAGCTAGCGGATGCTTACTATTTTCTTGCCAAGGATAAATTTCTTCTGTAGAACACTTCATCATGTTAACAAACAACACAACCAAGTAAAGTACTTGGAATTTGATATATATACCTCTGCTGCTGAGCTATATCGTAGATTTCTTGGATTAACATGCGGAGAAAAACTTCATGCTGACAACAATAATTTTCCTATCGTCAAGAGTACCTATTTTATCAAAAACAATATTTTTCACCAGGTGGATTTAGGGTAAACACAAAAAAAAAACATAGTTAAGTAAAAGACCCAACTCATAATGCATAAAATCGCCAGGTCAAGTATACCTCAAAAATAATTAGAGTTAAATCCCTCACGAAGGTGAAACCACTATTATCCAAGGTTAAAGACCTAACTTATTCTAAGCAGTAAAGAGCAACAAATAAAGAAAAGAGATTAAAGACTCTTCATATAACCCCCTAGCTAAGAACTACTTCTTCGCAATTTCATTACCACTCCTCAATCCGAGAACAATTGCATATAAGAATTGACCATATCAAACAAAAATCGAAGAGATGCATATGGTTTTTGTAAGCCTACTGAATATGAATCAAAATTCATGGAAAATAGCACATGTAGTAAAAGGAAACCATGAAGCAATGTTTCCTAATAGGAGGCTTTACATTGATGAATCATCCCACCGTATTTTGAGATAGGTATGGTGATTACTGTACGGGATGATTAAGAATTATGTTGGGTTTATGTTGTCCGTCCAAGTTATAATCTCCAAAGCTCCAGGCGTAGATCAAAATCACTTGTCGATGAACAGTTTCCAAGGCATCACTTGCGCATTATGAGGTGCATCTCCTTGTCGATGAACAGAACATATACAAACCTATGTATTTTGATTTTTTATTTTGCTTACACTGATTTCCCCAAAACGAACTCTTGATTTCGTTCGATTTTCTTTTCTTTTTTTTTGGTATGTGAACGATTTCTTTTTCACAGGAATTTAAGTTTTCATTTTATTTTTTTAATGTTTTCTTTCTTTACGGTTTTTTTTTTTTTTTTTTTTTTGTGTGTGTTAAGGATTTCCTTTTTTATAGGAATTCCTTTTTGGCAGTTTGCGTTTTTTTTTTTTTTAATAACGGTGTAGACGTGAGTTTTGTCCATCCTAACTAAAGTACAGTTAAGTATAGGTGTAAACACGGTGTAACTAAATAATTCAAGCTTAAATTCTAACATAAGTATTGTCCACCTACTTTTTTTCAATACCGTTACTAACGGATAGTTAAATATTTGATGTATCCAAATTATAACCAAATTTTAATTATTACAACCAATAGAGTTATACCAAGTGTCCTCACCATAGCTTCTGCATTAGAAAAGGCCTTTCTAGACCAATAGGAAGCGAGGGTTTCATCACCGTTTAACGTGAGAGCATATTTTGTCAACGCCTTTAAGGGGGAAGATATAATTTTAAGTTGTTTTTTTATTATTATTTTTTTCTTGGATAATAAAGGGTTACGATTTCTTGATTTAGAAAATTTGTAGATACAACGGAGAATTCTATATGTATAATTTGGATTTGGATCCCTTTTAGCCCATATGCCCGATTGGTTACCCCCAAGTCCCCCAAACCTTTGAGTTCAATTTTCTTCTCTTTTTTTGTTGTCCATTCTTCGAATTGCTTTGACATAGTCTGTTTATGCAACAAGTCATGACTCATTCTGGTGGTGAAGTAGTTCCAGATATACTTGGAGAATGGACATTCCAGAAGCAGGTGATTGACCGTTTCTTCACAATTGCTGCAGAAAGTGCAGGTTGTGTCTTCAATATCACAATCTCTTCTGTTTAGGTTATCAATCGAAGGAATTGCATTCTGGACTGCAAGCCACACAAAAACTTATGCTTTTGGGGGCACATGTTTTTTCCAAACATAAATAAAGTTTCGGGATTGTTGAGTCTTGTATACTGATTTCCTGTCTGGAATTTGATGGAGTCAGGGCTTACATCAAGGATTGGAGGAGGACCCAAGAAGTTAATAAGTTGTGTGAATTCATCAAACACTTCTTGAGTTGGATTTGTCCTTAGTTGTATCTTCCATCTCCCATCTTGTATGACATCCACAAATTTGAGTTTCTTGTCTTTCGTTGCTTTGAAAGCAGTTGGATATGCTTTGCATAGCGGTGCACCTCTTTTCCATGTGTCTAGTCAGTACTTTAATGCTTGCCTATCATCAATCAAGACTTCTGAGTTGTTGTGCACTACCTCTTTGTGTGTTTGTATTCCTTTCCAGAAGCCTCTCCCATATGGAAATTTAGTCTCCTCTGCAGTCTTTGTCTTGAGTCGAATTATTATTCTCCAAAGTGCTTGCCTTTCCTCAGTGAATCTCCAACTCCACTTAGCCAATAAGGCTTTGTTTGTTTCCTTCAAGCTTCTTATTCCAAGACCTCCAATTTCTTTTGGCTTGCTTACATTTTTCCAAGAAGCCCAACAGATTTTCTTCTTTCTAGTGGTTGATCCCCAGAGAAATTCTCTCATAATTCTTATCATTTGATTCTATAATGATACTGACATTACCACGAGAAACATGAAGTAAACTGGTAAACTTACTAGTGCACTGTTAATAAACACTAATTTCTGAGCTTTTGATAGGAATTTTCTCTTCCATTTTGCAAGTTTTTTCTGTAATTTTTCTATAATTGGATTCCATATGCTACTCTGTTTCATAGTGGCACCAATTCCCAAGTACTTGAAAGGAAGCTGTTCAACCTTGCATGTGATAATTTTTGCAATTTCTTGCATCTTATGATCATCTCCTAAACTTATTACTGTACTTTTCTCCAAATTTACCATTAATCCATTTATAGCTTCATACACTTGCAGAATAAGTACCAGATTCTCAACTATTTCTTCTTTTGCATCTAAGAATATTAGTGTGTCATCTGCAAATTATAGATGAGACACACCAATTTGGTCATGAATGTAGAATCTTGCTATCATGTTCATCCGCTCTCCTTTCTTTAGTTGTTTGGTTAGGATATCAACAACTAAAATAAATAAATAAAGTGAAAGTTTTTGGTGTTTGAACTTTTCTGTTGAGGTGCTATTAATCAACACTGAGAATTTTGCTGATGAAATACTTCAATAAATCTAGCTCCTCCACTTTTCCCCAAATCCTGAGATCTCCAGTAATGAGTCTAGGAAGTTCCAATTGACATTGTCAAAGGCTTTCTCAATGTCCAGTTTACATAGAATCTCTGGTCTCTTAGCTTTGAGTCTTGAGTCTATTAATTCTCCAACCACCAAAATGTCATCTTGTATCTGCTTCCCTTTTATAAATGCTCTTTGATGCTCTGAAATCAGTTGAGGAAGTACAGTCTTGAACCTATTAAGCACTTTTGACATTATCTTATACATACTTACAACCAGACTTATAGGTCTGAAGTTTTTATGGGTGCTTGACTCATATCTCTTTGGGATAAGACTTATAAATGAGCAGTTAAGTCTCTGATTCATCTTCTCCTCCTCCCAAAATTCTTTAGCCACAACCATGATGTCTCATTTTAAAATTGGTCATGCTGTCTTGTAGAATTCAATGGAATAACCATCAGGTCCTGGGGATTTGTTTTTTCCACAGAATTTGATGGTATTCCAAATTTCTTGTTCCCTAAATATCCTTACCATCCAATGACTTTCCTCTTCAGAATTTTAGCAAATTAAGTTACTTTAAGTTGGGGGTCTCCATTCATGTTTCTCCTGGAAAATATTTGAGAAATAACTTGTAAATTCTTGCTTGATGTCATTCTGTTTGAAGTTTCCTGCTTCATTTATTACCAGCTTGTGTATTGTGTTTCTCCTCCTCTTCTCATTAGCAATCTGATGGAGATATTTAGTGTTTGTTTATCCATCTTTGAAGTGCTGAATTTTTTCTTTACTTTGCCACTTCTTGTATTCATCAATTCTAGTTTGTTTGAGCTCTATCTTCTATTGAGCTCTTCTCGCAAATTATTCCCTGCTGAGTTTCACATTTTCCTCCTTTAGATTTAGTCCAGAAATTTTTTCTATGAGTTCTGTTTTCTTGCTCTCTAATCTCCTATATTGTTCCTTACTCAATCTCTTTAGAAAGAACTTTAAGTTCTGAAGTTTATTTGCTAGAATGTAGTTTGGAAGTTACAGTTATTGTTTAGTTTAGTTACACAAGTCACTTCTAGAGATCAAGGGACTTCAAGTGATTTTATGAGAGAATTTTAATGACTTGTCAATACGAATTCAATAAAAAATTTAAATGGTGATTTATGAGGAAAAGTTGAATAGACTCGTATCTTCCACCTGGCCATAATATTAAAGTATATAATTTTATTGATTGTGAAACTAGATCTTGGAATATTAGTGGACTAAATACTCATTTTGATGATCCTTCTGTTCAGAAGATCACCACCATTCCCTTAATCTAGTTATGCAATCCTGATAGGAGGGATTGGGAGCTTTCAAAGAATGGCAGATTTTCTTCTAAATCTTCCTACTTGGGACTCAGAGGACTTAGGTCATCTCCTTGTAGTAAACTTTGGAAGTGTATTTGGAAAATATATGTACCCCATCACATTCAACATTTTGTTTGAAAAACTGTGAGGAATGCTTTGCCTGTTAAAACTGTCCTGCATACCACAATGCCCATGAGTTATGTTGATTGTATTAGATACTCTGATCCTAATGAATTTTTTATGCATGATTTGGTCCTCCGCCCCTTTGATAGTCATGTTTGATTTCTTGCCTCTTTTTGCACCAACACTAATGTGTTCATAGACAAATCCTATATTGATTGGCTTAACTTCTGGTTGGTTGACCATGTTTCTAAAATTCTTGATGATAGACATTGGTTGTTTGTTTTCATTCTTTGGTCTTTGTAGAGAAGTAGAAATGACATTCTTCAGAAACATTAAGGAAATCCATTCTGCTGTCAATTAATCGAGCTAAGTGAAAAGACAAGGGTACCCAAATATACCTCAATCTAAAACTTTTCCACCTATAATTCCTTTATCTGAAAGTGATTGTCTATGGACTGAGTCGAGACAATACAACAAATCGGTTCACACTTCGTGTGATCGTCTATAGATACGATATCGAGACAATACAACAACGAAGTATGTTTACTTGATAAAAGGTTCAGACTTAACCAAACACAATAAGATTACTATCAAGTAAATAGGAATTAGCGTTTATGTAATTTACTTTAAATTATAATAACAACAATATAATTGCGAAAAATAAAAGTAAATGACACGACAAGATTTTGTTAACAAGGAAACTGCAAATGCAGAAAAACCCCAGGACCTTGTCCGGAATTGAATACTCTCAGGATTAAGCCGCTATACAAAATAAAACCAACTTCGTATAGTTAAGACCAAGAAACTAAACCTATAGTTCGCCTAGTTCCGTCTGTATTCCCATGCCTCCGACCTGTAATAAGTCACGTACTTGGAACAATTCCTTTGGTTCGTATTCTAAATAGTAAAGGAACAACAAATATGTTTGGTATCAACTCTTTTCAACCAAGTGATGTGAGTTCGACAAAAGGCTCTTCTGTTTATCTCAATAAACTCCTTTGTCAGGTTCTTAGATCTATCTTATCAACAACTACCAAAGTAATTGTTAAGATTTTGCAATCAATAATTTTAATCACAAAAAATTGTATTGATGCCGATCTACACAACTAATCAATCCAATCTACCACAATGATAAACCGATTATAGTTGGATCCTTTTTAACCGAAACAAGTATTGTGCACACCAAAGATTATGAACCCAAATCAGAAATCTTCAAAGTCTTCTTTGTCTTCAAATCTTCAATAAACACTTGCACACAAACAACTTGAATCTCTTGTGATCAATCACGCACAAAACGGAGTCTGTTAACAATGGATTATCATAAGACGTCTTTAGATCTACAAACAGTCTAAAGATACCCGTTGAAACTTCGATCTAGTTTGAGTGAATCTTATATCAGAAGAGATGATTCTCAAGCATAAACAAACTAGGTGCAATCAAAGTTAAACCACCGTTAGTCAATCAAATCAATCAAAAACAAAAGATAAACCGTAATTATCTAGTTTCCCACCAACGTTACTAATAGAGCTTCTCAATCCCAAAGAAGTATTTAAACTGAGCGGCCGTAAAAGATTTCGCCTAATTAGGTTACTTTCCTTTCCAAATAGGCGGCTCCACCAGTAACAACACAACTGAGGTAGTTTTGCTGGCTCTGAGGATTAGTTTGCTCGAAATGCAAACTTTGATATTTATAGACAAAGAAGTTTGGACACCAAGGAATTTCCAAAACCGAAAATATTCTCAAGATATGCAATATATTCCAATTTCGGTTTCCATAATTCCTGGAAATGCTTTGTCCAAACATTGACCAAAAATCTCTTAAAAAATCTCCAACTAGTAAATGCACATTACTAATTTTTATTTTCCAAAAATAAAATTAAAAACCTTAATTGAAAAGATTCTCAACTTATTTTTTCGATCCGGGGTTTTTTCCTTTAGCTATTAAGGAATATCTTTGAACAATAAAAGATAAGCATTACTGCACATTTTCAATGTATGTCGACATCTTAACTTTGTAAGTCCTCTTTCATACTTACAATCTTGAAACCGATTTGCCACACTTCCAAATAAGTTTAGAATTGGTTCATCTGACTTTCAAGAACTATGTGATTGATCAAGAACACTCAATCACCAAACATGGGTTTCACGGTTCTACCAAAACAAGTTTCGGTTCTACCTCAATGTGGGTACTGGATTTAGTTACACTAGCCTTCCGAAAATTCGCTTGACTAGGTACAAGGATCGGTTCCCACATATATATGGTATCTAACTTGTACTTGTTGCACATGTCCATAGGATCGGTTCCCCTTTTCCTAAAAAAATGTTGCACATGTCCATAGAATCGGTTCCCCCATCTGCTAAAAACTTGATGCACCTCATACAAGGATCGATTCCCCTTTGTGATAGGTTGCACCTCTTACTTGGATCGGTTCCCCTTTACCCATTGTCGGTCATACCAATAACACTAAATCGATCATACCAACCCAGGTGATTACTTAAGATCGGTTTCACTAATAAAAGTCATACCAATACAAAAGTCAGGCCTTTGCGAATAGTTTTACCAAGAACATAAACAAGTCATGAGTGGTTATACTAATCATACATATTGGTAGTTCAAAATATATGCAATGAATAACAATACCAATAATGCCTAGCGATTTCCCTTTCGATTCACAAAACAAGTTCATGAATTTACTTCCTTAAAAAAAATGTAAAACATTGTTTCCTAGGATGGAATCTTCACCTTATTCCCATACATAATCTTAATATCATTCAAACGATTATGTCGATGTCTTATATACAAAGTTTAATGGCTATGCAATAAACCTCGTATTGTATTCCTTAATACTTTGTCTAACTAGAGTGTAATCATTCATGCTTCGCAGTTATGTTTTCAATATGCACGACTTGAAAGATATGTTAGGAATGAAACTGTTCAAGTCAAATATCACTAACCTCAAGTGGAAGGATTATGTTATCGTTGTAGATCCTTACTTCTTCAAGTCTTCGTAATACTTGTAATGTCTCGTATCCTAATACATTCAAGCTAACCTATATGAAGTTGACTCTAGTACATAATCAAGCGACTCTTTAAATGAGTTTTGGCTCACTAAAATATGACAACCAAACTTGACATACCAGCGTTTGGTGGGTTCAACCGAGCTATGCTCTAACACTAAGGCTATGCTCCTGACTAGAAAGCAAAAAATATAAATCCTCCCTAGTATCACCATAACTTAAAATGATACATGGATTCCCCCAACATTTGGATGGATAAAATGTAACATTGATGGTGCTTTTGATAATATTACTCTGGAAAATGGTGCAGGCTATGTGATGAGAGATTTTTCCAGGAAAGCTACTATTTGTGCATCTATTATTTTTGATGTCGAATCTGCTGAGGAGGTTGAAGCTAGAGCTATATGGGCAGTGCTAAAGAAGGCTATGAAGTAAAACTTACTCATATTATCATACAAAGTGATTCTAAGGATCTTATTGAATTCGGGAAGGTTTGATGGTGATCCAAGGACAAAGGCTATCTTTAAGGATATCCAATTTTTTGCTTCTTCTTTAGTCGAATGTATCTTTTCTTTTCAACCTAGGACTTGTAACTTTATTACTCATGAGCTTGCGCTTTGGGCTAAAATGAACAATTCCTCTATGTACTACTATGTTCCTCCTATTTGGCTTATGCTAATGGTTGAGGGGGATCATTAGCCTTTTAAAGGCCGTTTCTTATTAAACAAAAGTACTTTGAAAAAAAAGTCTCTTTAAATATCACATATAATGGAACGACTTTTTCTTTATTCAAGTTTTTTATGGTATATTCAATATAAAAGTCTCTAGAAATTACAGATTTCAAATTTCAGATCCAATAACAGGGAACTCTGGGGACTTTGAAAACTCACAATCAGATAACATAGATTGTCAGAGATCGATTGTTATAAAACTCTCTATTGACTAACAAAAGATTTGAAATATCTCTACAATTCCTATAAATATAAATCCACTAACCCCAGGTTAATGTTGTTTCAAATTGCTTCTTTTAAAAGAAAAGAAAATAAATTGAAAAAGAAGAATGAAAACCGATGACTATATTTGCACTAACTGTTTTTTGTTGTTTAAAGCATGAGTTATATTAAATACTGGGCAGTTATTACACGAGGGTATGTTTTACCCAAGGAATCATATATTATAATTTGGTTGATGCATGGTGGGATTGTGTTATCCCAAATCAAAGTTGTAAGGTTTCTTAGTTGGTTATTATCCGCAGCAAGATTTTCTAGTCCATCCGCCACTTCATTTCCTTCTATGTAGTTGTGGAAAATTTTGCAATTGAGGCATTTGGTTCATGATTGGCTTGGTCTTTGCTATCAGTCCGCAAATGTACTAAGGAGGTTCGGAATTTGAAGTTAAGAAACTCAATAAGTTTTCCGAATCATTTTTGAATTGTATTTTTGGCTAACATCGATCTCTTCTTGTTTTTGACATTATAAGTATAGCCCAAGATTCGGCTGTTAGAGCAGCGGTGATTTCCAACGGTTGTATTGTCGGTAATTGAATATAGTTAGTGCCAAATTTTTATAGATAAGAAAAAAGAAATATTTTATAAACTAAATTTGGATATAAGAGTCGTCATTCTCAAGAATTGAATCAAGAAATCTGGAGGATTATCCAACCGCTCACACCCATTTCTAGTTATGAAAAATTTGGCATAATATCAGCTACACTATTTGTGTCTTTTTTTTCTCCAAGTTTTTAATGGTATATTTCAACATAAAAGTCTCTAGAAATCTCTTAAAACCATAAATCATAGATTTCAAATTTCAGATCCAATAACATAGAATTCTTGGGACTTTAAATACTCACATTCAGATAACATAGATTGTCAGAGATTGATTGTTAGATAACTCTCTATTGACTAACAAGAGATTTGAAATATCTCTACAATTCTTATAAATCTAAATCCACTAACCCCCAGTTAATGTTGTTTCAACTTGCTTCTTTTAAAAGAAAAGAAAATAAATTGAAAAAGAAGAATGGAAACCGATGACTATGTTTGCGGTAACTGTTTTTTGTTTTTTGAAGCATGAGTTATATTAAATATTGGGCAGTTATTGCTGTTAGAGCATTGCTCGGTCGAACTCGCATGCGTTGCTATCTCAAGCATGTTTGTCAATGTTAGTGATCAAAACTATAAAGTCTTGATTTCTAGTCTACTATAGCTAAGGTCTCGGACTAGGATATGAAGTGTAGTTGAGCTCAACAACTCCATGGCGATCATCATACAAGACGAATGACTACTCAAGGAACCAGTGGATCTTCATAAACTAATAGGTATGTGGAGACTTGAACTTATCTGTCACTCAAAAGTCTATCTACTTTATCTCCTATCTTGGGACAAAAGTCGTATTACTATATAGACTAAGATTATAAACATATGATATTTCGATCTGAGTATATCTCGCTTATCTATTTCTCAAAATATGTGTTGGTAAAGCTTTCGCTTTAGCCAAGTTCATCTTTACCTAGTGACGAAAGTCATGTTATGTTTCAATCATTTTGGAAATCGCTCTGACGAAAAATATTTTGTGAATAACAACTATATAACGCCCTCTTTTCAATGATTAAAATGAGAGTTTAGAAAATATAACCATTGGAGGATATAAACATTGTTGTGGTAACACATATATGTATAAGTCTGTATTGCTTGAACCGAAGTTTGCGAACTTTGTTGATCAAGTAAAACCGGAGTAATATGCAAACTCAGTCCGCGAACTGGCAGAAGTTCTTGTCCGAGAATTTCTGCTAGAGTTTGTGAACTCCGTCTGGAAACTTAAGTCTGCGAACCTAGTCCGCGAACTTGAGTAGGTTATGTCTAAAAAGGATATTTGTGAACTTATCTTAATAAACTAAGGAATGCTATTGCAAACCGTGGATTTATAGTTCATGAATCGATTCGAGTGAATCACATTGTTTTTGCTTCAATTATGTCTTGTGTAGTACATGAGATCTCATAGCAATTGAACAACTCTCTAACTAGTTCATTTGAGTCATTTGGACTAGTTATGGTGAAGAAGAATATGGTTGATATGAAAGTTATCATTTGGCTAACCATTTGGTTAACTTGTGTTGAACCAACTAATGTACAAGTTTGGGTACGGTTACACAAACCCAAAATCGTCAAGTACATGTGTGTATAACAAGCTATGTTTTCGATCTAACGGTTGATAAATATTAGCTTGTATCTAATCAGTTTTTCATCTAACGGTGAATATTGAATGCTTTGTTACTAAGCTAACATTGATTGCAAACCCTGATTTGAAAGACTATATAAGGGAGAACTCTAGCAACTGGAAAACCTAATCCCCATACATTCTGTGTGATACTAGTTGTGCTAAGCTAGAGTTGATTCTCCTTTAACCTTTGGTTTTCTTCTTCTAAAACCAGGTTAACGACTTAAAGACTTCATTGGGATTGTGAAGCCCGACCGGTACTACTTTTCTTGTAGTTGTGTGATCTGATCTTGTTGTTTTTATCGTACGAGTACAATTGTAATAATTGGCTTGAGATTTCTATCTCCGATAGGCAAGATATAAAATAATCACAAACATCTTCGTCTCATCGTTTGTGATTCCACAATATATTTTTTCGCTGCGTCGATTAAGACTATTGTGTGGTGATTGATAAAATTGAGCTGTTTTTCGGGAATATAAGTCTGGTTTTATTGATTGGTTCCTGTTCACCTTGATTTATCAAAATACGGAACAAAACTCATAGGTTTATTCGTGGGAGACGAATTTATATATCTTGTAGACTATTCTGTGTGAGACAGATTTGTTTATTAAAGTCTTCGACTTTGGGTCGTAGCAACTCTTGGTTGTGGGTGAGATCATCTAAGGGAATCAAGTGCAAAATATCCTGCTGGGATCGGAGGCGTATGGGCATAAATGTACCTTGGGTCAGTGTGAGATTGGTTAGGGTTCAACTACAGTCCATACTGAAGTTAATTTGGAGTAGGCTAGTGTCTGTAGCGACTTAATACAGTGTATGTTTAATCTGGAGTAGGTCTTTTATACGTTTGTGGTTTCCTCGTTAACAAAATTCTGGTGTATGTGTTATTTCTTTTCCGCATTATATTTTTATATAATTGAAATAATACAGGTTGTGCGTTGTTCAATCAATTAGAATATCCGATCTTATTGGTTGTTGATTTAAATTGATTGACACTTGGATATTGGTCGTTGGTTCCATCCAAGTTATCTTTCTTTGATTAAGACTCGCAGATTGTATTTGCTTGAGTAAATCAAATTGAGTGATTGAGATAATAACTCCTTGAGATATTTTCTATTGATTGAGTCTAGTTGATTCTCTAGAAAGTAACTTGGAGTTGTCCATACAGATTGCTAATCAAAATATTTGGTATGGTTGTTGGATGTAAGGACCCTCAAGCTCGTCAAGGCTATTAGACCGGTCAAGTGACGAATTATTCGATAATAACTCGATTAGCCTAACACGAACATTAATTAATAGAAATTAATCTAACAACGATCTAGATGCGAATCTAGTACCATTAGATAGAACTCGAAAATTAATGTGAAACGGACTACTCGAGCGTGTCATTCGGACATCAGACGAAGAATATATCATCAGTTTAATAAGAAGGGTAAATTCATCATTTTTCACATAAATGGTTTTACTGCAACACAGACATGTTCAGCTGCCGTTTTATAAGCAAGTGGTGTCCTAGTATTATCACCAAAACCACTGAGAAGAATTTCATTCTCTTATTCTTATTTTCTTTCTTCTTTCTTCTTTATTCATTCTTCTTCTTTTTCTTTCTTCTTCATTCGTTCTTCTTCTTTCCCAGTTCTTCTTCCTGTGCGAATTTGAGAGAGAGACAATCGATGGGTTAGAGTATATGAATTAGAATATGTTGCTGATGGTGACGAGGGGATGAGAGTGGTGTTGATTCTTGGTTAGCTATTGAAGGAGTTAGGGTTTCTGTGAGATGAAGTTATGGAGAAATTGATTAATTAAAAGAAGATTTGAGTAGTTGGTGATGAATAACAAAAGGGGTTAGTGTTTAATTGATGTTCTGGAATTATTTTGGTGATGATATAAAAGCTAGGGTTTCTGAGATTATTTTTGTGAATTCGATTAAGGATTGATAAGAAGAAGTTAAAAGGTGGTTTGGTCAATTTGAGGATTTGGTTGATGTTGTGAACTCGAATTGGGAAAAGAGGATTAAGAACTGATTTAGGATTTCAATAGATTTGGATTCAGGGCTCATAGATTGAACTGTAGTTGGAGAAGAAGCTGGTTCAGCCACTGGGATCAACTGTTGGGGGTGAAACCAAATTGAGGTAATTGTTCTCTTAGTAAACTTAGTTAAGAATTGATTCAATTTTAATTGATAAGTTTATATGATATGGATGTTAAATGAATATATGATGAAACAAAAGTTTGTAGTATGTTGAATTAGGTGAATGGATATTGTCTGAGTTGTGAATTGGATGAGTTGTAGTTGTTATGAGAATTGCAGGGTTGAATAGAATAGAGTATTGGTTTTGTTAAGTGAAACAGAAGCTGAAGATAGAATTATTATGATTGAGTATGGTCTCTGCTGAAGTTATTGTGTGGATTAGTCAGCTGCTAGCTTAGGGGGTGCTACATTAGACCCCCGCTTTTTCAATTGGTATTAGAGCAGGCGAATACGTTCAAGACCTTACAAGTCTGCGTTTGTAGCGATCTGACTCCATGGACAGAGGTGATATCTCAATAAACGTACCGCCAGTCTTCGATGGTTCAAACTACCCGTGGTGGAAAATTTCTTTGAGCACGTATCTCCAAGCTCGTGATTTTAAAATATGGGTACATGTTATTAATGGCTATGATCCTCCGATTAATACAGAAGGCAATGTATCTACCCTCAAGGATGTTGATAGTTATAATCCGGAAGAAACTCTTGCTGCAAAGCAAAATTCTGAAGGCTTAGATGCTATCAGACAGGCCATTCCCCCGGATCTTTAGCACTATGTATCTTCTTGCACTAAGTCTAAATATGCCTGGGATATCTTAGAAACTATTTTTGAAACCAACAAACATGTTTATAAGAAATGTACCATCGACGGAGTAAATAACCTCAATGCTCTTTCTGAAAATTCATCTTTCGGAAAGATAAGAATTCCTGATCAAAATTTTGTTCAAACCGTTGCATTCAAAGATGTGTCAAACACAAGTGAAGACCCTATATCATGGGGTGATAAATGTTGTATGGATGAGATCTGGTTTAAAAAACCATTGATCACATAAAAGATCAAAGGATTTATAAAGAGAAGCATTAAACGTGATAAACGTCCTCTGTCTGCTAATGATTCTGTGAAAGAAAAACCTTTAAGTGTCAACGGGTTGAATACGTTTGATAGATCTGATTAACTCTCAGCTTTTACAGTAGAAACATCTACATACTCAAGTTATGATTCAGAATATGAGACCGACATAGGGGTTTTCAATTTCTTGGATAAAGAGATTCTTCAAGAAAATCTTCAATTAAAAGCTTCATTGAAGAAACTAGAATCATTAATCCAGGTGAAAAATCTTGAGATAGATTTTCTTAATGATAAACTCACCAGAACCATTAATCTAAAGGAGAAAGAGATTAATATTCTTAAGTATGATCTATAAAGATTATCTGGAAGTTCTGATAAAATTTCAGCAATGTTATTTGGTCAGAAGCCCTTTGGAAATACTAGTGGTTTAGGATACAAAAGCAAGTGTGCAGACATTGTCAATCCTGTTGTTTCTATTGATCAGGGAAAGATAAAAGCTGGCAGCCATGTTAAGCAGAAGATACCTCAACAAAACAAAAAATCCTTGGTTTGTTTGTTTTGTGGAAACACAAGGCATGTTCAAAGTATGTATTGGAGATTCAAGAGGAAAATTGAAAGAATTGTCAAACTACAGAAGAACATGCAAAAGATGAATCTGGATAATTTGTGCAATCCTCTTAAAAACAATGCTTCCAGAATCAGAAGAGGTAGGAAACTTGCTTACACAAAAAACCTTGAAAAATCACTATGTGATAAACAAGGAGAGCATTTGGCTCATAACGTTCCTATCTAACATCAGGGGCGTTCGCATCCTCATCTTTAACTTGAGAAAGTGAGGCTTTGCGTATTTGTGTGGCTCAAGTTTGTATCTATTTATGTTAAGAAAATATTCTCCTAACAATATAGATAATGGATCGTTAAACTTTAGAAGACTTTTTCTTCTAGGGTTTTTGATGATCATAGGTCTATTTAAATCATCGGTAGACTTCATCTTTCCTTGAAAAGATACAACTTTATGGCTCCTGTAACCAGAAGCATCACAAGCAAGGATGCAGTTGAAGCAGCTAATGTGTATCTGTGTAAAGGGATTTCTTACTCAAGGGTGAAGAAAGTGAAGACTACAAATAATGGAGAAGGTTCATCCTATAACTGCCTCTTTTTTATTTGTCATTTTGATGCTAATTTAGGGGCATAGTAAAAGAGTTCATCAACAAGAGAAATGGTTTAAAATCTCAAATCATTTCCTCTTTGGAAAGGATAACTCACTATGAACGAATGTTGTCTCTATCCAAGAACACCCTGCGTGATTTTAGAAGAGAACTCAGTGAGTTAACTGATATTTCTGAAGATTTGGAGGAATTGAACAATCCCATAATCAATGGGTTTTTCAATAATGAGAAGGAATTCTCAGTAGATGCTCTGAGAAAGATCTACGACAACTAGTAAGTCTTCTGATGAGAATTCTATTTTTCTTGTTTTGTTAGAAAAATAACTAGTGTTTTGGAATATCCATTATTGTGATTACACATAGCTATGTCCAAAAGTTTTCATCTAATTGTTTTTAGATTTATTGTTTTAAATTCTAAACTTGTTTGGAAGATGATGGTTGCAGTATTAATCTTTTGATTTTATATACTGCAATATTTTTGATGGGATATGTGTGTTTACGTCTGTGAACTTAATTGTCCCATATTTTGTCAAAAGTAAAGTCGTTCGTGAATAGGTATGCAAATATTGATAAAAGAATGAATAGAATTTTGGCAAAACACAAAAGTTAAGCCTATATTGTCAATTATTGATAGGTTAAAATCTTTTGTGATTCAAGGATTATGTCTATTGTGTGTCATTGTGCAAATGGTGATGGAAACATAGAATGAATCCTTGTGTATTTCGCAGTAATTGATCTTCCCTGATCCATTTTTTGTGTATTACTGTGAGACTACGTATTGTGTCTTATGTTGAGCACTAGACAACCAAGTTGATTATTTTTGTGATTAGCTTAGTTGTGTTCCGTAAGGTACTTTACGTAGAGTAAATTAAACTAAATCAATCATATTGTATGATTATTTAGTTATGACTCCGTAAGTTTTTCTCATGTTGAGCATGATTGACTGGGTTGGTTATTTTTTATGATTAACTTAGTCATCGCTCCATAGATTTTCTTATGTGAGTATAAACGATTGGATTGATTGCTTTTGTGATTAGTTTAATTGTGTATTCCGGTTAGATTAATTATGAGTTCTCTTGTGAATAATCTAATTGAGTTATTAAGTCTCCATAAGTTTTCTTGTGTTGAGCATATTTAGTCAAATTAATCTTGGTTCTCTTTGGTTAATATGATTGAATATTTCTTATTGGATTCCAAATTCATACTTGTATGTAATTTGTTGAGTCTAAAGAAATCCTTCTTTTCTTTTGAAATTAAGGTCGCTCTTGTTGTTCCCTTGGGAATGACATTTTATGGGGGAGAGTTCTTTTGAACTTGTGCTTAATTGCCAAATCTTTGTGGGGAGTGCGGTTGTGGAATATTATAGGGGCTATCTTGTATCTTTATAAACTCCTTGATGAATGCATTTAGATTCGGCTTTATGATTGCATCTAAAAAAGATGATATACATTTACCTTTGGTCATGAAATGTCTCTTACAAAAATTCCATTAGGATCCCGTTCTTGTACCTTTGCCAATTTTATTGACAAAAAGGGGGAGAATTAATATGTAGTTCATACTACAAATACATATGGTTTTTGGATTATGTAAGGGGGAGTGGTTTCCATGTGAGATGGAGTATTGACTAAGGGGGGGTGAAGTATCACCATAGTATTGTTGTTGAAGTTGTGATGCAATTGGACTTTGACGATGTGTAATAATACTATGACACTGTATAACGATGATTGAGAACCGATGCTTTTCTCATTGTTAGAGCTACGGATTTTCAACAACGATGATACTAAACTTACAACCTTTGGGATCATTGGACTACTTGGAAGTGAAGAATATTTCGAGTATTGTTGAAGATTACACATGTGGAATAGGAGCTACAAAGTTTATTTATATTTTTTTTTTATATTCCATATGTATTAATAGTTTTGCCACTAAAATTGACAAAAGGGGGAGATTGTTAGAGCATTGCTCGATTGAACTCGCATGCGTTGCTATCTCAAGCATGTTTGTCAATATTAGTGATCAAAACTATAAAGTCTTGATTTCTAGTCTATTATAGCTAAGGTCTCAGACTAGGATAGAAAGTGTAGTTGAGCTCAAGAACTCCATGGCGATCATCATACAATATGAAGGACTACTCAAGGAACCAGTGGATTTTCATCAACTAAAAGGTATGTAGAGAGTTGAACTTATCTATCACTCAAAAGTCTATCTACTATCTTGAAACAAAATTCGTATTACTATATAGACTAAGATTATACACATATGATATTTCGAGCTGAGTATATCTTGCTTATCTATTTCTCGAAATATGTGTTGGTAAAGCTTTCGCTTTAGCCAAGTTCATATTTACCTAGTGACGAAAGTCATGTTATATTTCAATCATTTTGGAAATCGGACTGACGAAAAATAGTTTGTGAATAACAACTATATAACTCCCTCTGAGAATGTTTCAATGATTGAAATGAGAGTTTAGACAATATAACCATTGGAGGATATAAACATTGTTGTGGTAACACATATATGTATAAGTCCTTATTTCTTGAACCGAAGTTTGCGAACTTTGTTGATCAAGTGAAACCGGGAGTAGTATCCAAACTCAGTCCGCGAACTAGCGGAAGTTCTTGTCTGAGAATTTCTGCTAGAGTTTTTGAACTCCGTCTGGAAACTTAAGTCCGCGAACTTGAGTAGGTTATGTCTAAAAACGATGTTTGTGAACTTATCTTAATAAACTAAGGAATGCTATTGCAAATTGTGGCTTTATAGTTCATGAATCGATTCGAGTGAATCATATCATTTTTGCTTCAATTATGTCTTGTGTAGTACATGAGATCTCATAGCAATTGAACAACTCTCTAACTAGTTCATTTGAGTCATTTGGACTAGTTATGGTGAAGAAGAATATGGTTGATATTTGGTTAACCATTTGATTAACTAGTGTTGAACCAACTAATGTACAAGTTTGGGTACGGTTACACAAACCCAAAATCGTCAAGTACATGTGTGTATAACAAGATATGTTTTCGATCTAACGGTTGATAAATATTAGCTTGTATCTAATCAGGTTTTCATCTAACGGTGAATATTGAATGCTTTGTTACTAAGCTAACATTGATTGCAAACCCTGATTTGAATGACTATATAACGGAGAACTCCATCAACTGGGAAACCTAATCCCCATACATTCTGTGTGATGCTAATTATGCTAATCTAGAGTCGATTCTCCTTCAACCTTTGGTTTTCTTCTTCTAAAACCAGGTTAACGACCTAAAGACTTCATTGGGATTGTGAAGCCAGACCGATACTACTTTTCTTATAGTTCTGTGATCTGATCTTGTTGTTTCTATAGTACGAGTACAATTGTAATAATTGGCTTGAGATTTCTATCTCTGATAGGCAAGATATAAAAGTAATCACAAACATCTTCGTCTCATCGTTTGTGATTCCACAATATCTTTTTTCGCTGCGTCGATTAAGACTATTATGAGGTGATTGATAAAACTGAGCTCTTCTTCGAGAATATAAGTCTGGTTTTATTGATTGGTTCCTGTTCACCTTGATTTATCAAAAGACGGAACAAAACTCATAGGTTTATTCGTGGGAGACGAATTTATCTATCTTGTAGACTTTTCTATGTAAGACAAATTTGTTTATTAAAGTCTTCGACTTTGGGTTGTAGCAACTCTTGGTTGTGGGTGAGATCAGCTAAGGGAATCAAGTGCATAGTATCCTGCTGGGATCAGAGGCATAGAAGCATAACTGTACCTTGGATCAGTGTGAGATTGGTTGGGGTTCAACTACAGTCCAGACTGAAGTTAATTTGGAGTAGGCTAGTGTCTGTAGCGGCTTAATACAGCGTATGTTTAATCTTGACTTGGTCCCGGGGTTTCTCTGCATTTGCTCTTTCCTCGTTAACAAAATTATGGTGTCTATGTTATTTCTTTTCCACATTATATTTTTATATAATTGAAATAATACAGGTTGTGCGTTGTTCAATCAATTAGAATATCCGACCTTATTGGTTGTTGATTTGAATTGATTGACACTTGGATATTGGTCTTTGGTACCATCCAAGTTATCTCTCTTTGATTAAGACTCACATATTGTATTTGCTTGAGTAAATCAAATTGAGAGATTGAGATAATAACTTCTTTAGATATTTTCTATTGATTGAGTGTCTAGTTGATTCTCTAGAAAGTAACTTGGAATTGTCCATAAAGATTGTTAATCGAAATGTTGGGAGTGATTGTTAGACCCCCGCTTATTTAATTACACGGGGGTATTTTTTACCCAAGGAACCAAATATTATGATTTAGTTGATGTAGGGTGGGATTGTGTTATCCCAAATAAAAGTTAAAAGGTTTCTTTTTTGGTTGTTATCCGCAGTGAGATTTTCTAGTCCATCCGCCACTTCATTTCCTTCTTTGTAGTTGTGCCAGATTTTGCAATTGAGACATCTGGTTCATGATTGACTTGGTCTATGCCATTATTCCGTAATGTACTAAGGCGGTTCGATATCTAAAGTGAAGAAACTCAATAAATTTTCCGAATCATTTTTGAATTGTATTTTCGGCTAACATCGATCTCTTCTTGTTTTTGACGTTTTAAGTATAGCCCAAGATTCGGCTGTTAGAACAACAGTGATTTCCAATTATTGCATTATCGGTAACTGAATATATTTAGTGCCAACTTTTTTTCGATAAGAAAAAATAAATATTTTATAAACTAAATGTGGATATAAGAGTCGTTATTCTCCATATTTCAATCAAGAAATTTGGAGTATTACCCAACCACTCACACCCATTTCTAGTTATGACAAAAAAATTCCATAATATCAGCTGCACTATTTATGTCTTTTTTTTAAGAACATGATGAATTTAAAAAATAATTAAGCAAAGATAAATAATCTCGGACAACACTATTTCCGTTAACATAACCCAGAAAGACATTAATACCACTTAAATCATTCTTATTATCTTCTTTTAAGTGAGGAGAAGTAACTCTATTCTTAATGACCAATTTTTACCATTGCTAAAGCTCCATCTTGTTCCTCATATACATCATATGGTTTATCCCCTTTTGCCTCTTTGAAATCACCTGCAACATTGCGCATCATCAGGCCTATCCCTATTGGAATATTACATGGAACAAAAGAGACATTAAAATTAACTTTCAATTTGAAAGTGATGGAGGGAACCATTTCTGGTTTTGCAAACTTGAAACAAAATCAAGATCACCAGACACTGATTATCTAAATCAGATATAAAGTGTTTTAGATAAATCATGAATTATGCTTTATCAAATATTATAGAATATCTTAGCTTCCATGTAAACCATAAGGTGCAGCTAATAGACATTATCTTCTCCTGCATAACAGAACTATCATATTGATTAGATGGAAACAATGAGTTTATAACCTATCGGGAAAGTCAATACTGCCGACAAACATAGCTAGAGAACTATCCATTACAAGCCATAATCTTTGAGAAACATAACACTTCTAAAACAGGTGATTTATTTTTTCATCACGATTACCACATAAAGGGTATAAATAACTAATATCATTCACAAATCTACAAAGTTTATCTCTAGCTAGTTGGAAGGAAAAATTGAAAACATTTCAATAAGATGTAGCACTTTGGGAGGAAATCACATCTCCATGGGAAATTACTTTTGTATTAAAGATTACCTTTTTGGGATTCATCAAGCAGCGGATTAACGAAGAAAAAAAAATACCATTTTTAACTCCGATCCATGTAAGTTGATTGGTCCAATTATCAAAATTTTAACTTAATTTGCAAAAAATTTCAACTATATTATCAGGATATAAATCTTTAAGAAAGTTAACTTTCCAACTTTTAGTATCGTTATCTATCGATTGGATAATAAATTGCATATTACTAGACACATAAGTAGTTGGAATATGTTAACCGGTAGTTGGCACCCAAATATCTCTCCATATCAGAATTTTAGAAACATCAACAACTTCATATTAACGATGTTCCTTGATAGTCTCGTGACCTTGACATACTTCCCTCAAAATATGTGAATCTTTAGTAGTTACCTCATCAACTAAAAGTTCGCAATGAGGGAAGTACTTATGAAAGCGAGAGGGTACCAATACACCACCAACCTTTTTGTTTGGAAAACTGTATAGCCAAAACCTAATACAATTGTGGGTAGATCTAATGAAAGATACTTGAACAATATGTATATAGAGTTTGCTCTCATATCTTCCACAATCAATATGTCTAGACAACAAAGTCCGTGAACCTCATTAAGTACAAGAGTTCTTGGACGATCTCACAAATCAATATCCCATATCAATCTAGTCGTATCCAAATCAAGAGAATTTTAATTTTTCCAACTATGAAACTTGTTATCTATCTTACAAGATACAGAATATACAAGTATAAGTCTCGTAATTCATCACAATTAATAAGGACTTAAACTACCTAGATCGAATATTTACTACTTGTGTTATTCTTCTTATTATAAAGATAACACAATATAATGCGGAAAAGGAAAAACACAAGACACCAAAAAATTTGTTAATGAGGAACTGCACCTACAGAAAAACCCCAGGACCTCGTCCATCTTTGAATACTATATTGTATTAAGGCGCTACAGATATTAGCCTACTATTAGACTTCGGACTGAAATATAGTTGAGACCGATATAACCCCCCAAGAAATTTAGCAACAGTCGTGATCTTTATGTCTCTTGAACCTCGCAAGGCTCTACGCAATTGATTCCCTCGTATGACGTCCTATACAACTAAGAGTTGCTTCAACCTAAGTGTATACTTTTGATACCAATCTGTCTTTAACAGATAAAACTATTTGATTTCCCTTTATATCGTTTAGGTAAAATATTCAAATTCTATTTGCAATAGACAAACCTAGCAAACCTTACCAATCCGGAACACTTACACTCAATTCGCTAAGAAACCTAAATTACAAACCACCTCTCAATGATAATCTTAAACCGATCAACAAAGAAAAGTTTAGATATCTATCTTTAGGAATCACAAAGCCTGAGACGAAGAGAACTTTCTGATTCTTATCTATCTCGTTCCTGATTGGTGATTGACGTAAACCTCAACAATCAATATAAACAAGATCATGATGCACGAGCTATCAAGGTAAAGATAGTCGGACTTGGATTCACGAGTCCCCAAGTGAAGTCTTTAAGTCGTAAACTTAATTATGTTCCTCAAAGAAAACCTAGGTTAATAGAGGACGACTCTAGCAAACAACTAGAACACAAAAGTTTCAAGGATTGAACTTCCTAGTTATTTGAGTCTCTATATTGATAGAGTTTTAAGACTATAGGTAGATTTCATTCAAGCTAAAATAACTTGAGACTCAAGCAAACACTTTCTCATTTTAGATGAAATTCTTATTATGAATTCATGTAAGCATGTGAAAAGTGTGTCTTAAAATTACACATAAGAATATACACTATGGTCCAGGGTACTGGAATCGTGTAGAATAATCGTTCATGGAAAATATGCCACATGAACTTATAAGTATAATCATGTTCATTTAACACTCAAGACTTAAATCATGATTCACAAACACATAGTGATTTAACTATAAAGATATCTTAGAAGTGTTCATGAGAGTTGTAGAAATGTCGAACGTATTTGTGAAAGTAGTTTATGAGAATCTTCTTAATTCGTATTGGGCAGGTACGTGTAGTGGTACACATACCTATGATATAGTTCATAGATTCAGGAAACTAGGGTACGCATACTGGGTCTACATACCCTAAGCTATTCATGTACTCGAGCCCTTAGGGTACACCAACTGGCTAAACGTAACTCCCCGCTTTATACAAATACAAAACCTCATGGTACACGTACATGATATGTGTACCTACCCTGTGTCCAGATTTCAGTAGTTCCGAAAGACTCTCTTTCGTGATTTGAAACATTCCCAATTACCATAAATATGAAATATCATTGCTTGGGCAATTTCCAAATGATCAACTTGAAATAAAAATAATTATTGAACAATAAATTGTTCTTAACCAAGATTTCTAAGGATCTATGAACATCCATTGCTTGAACCATATTTCGAGATATTCAACGAACAAGCTTGACTCTAAATTTCTTCTATGCAATATTAAATCTTCTAAAAGTCATACCACATAGTCTCATAAAGATAAAATAGTAATGCCATGAGTAAATAGGATGGTTCAATCTTCGCATACCTTTTTGTCGATGAAGTTCTACAAATGTCTTCGTTTGATCTTCAGTCTTCAATCTTCGAGGGTTATTCAATGATATCTGATACTCAACTACCATGCTCTAATTTTAGTCCGAGACTTGACTTTAGTAGACTAGAAATCAAGAAATAGTTTTGTGCATCTAACATTGACAACAAGCTTGAGATAGCAAAACTTGCGAGTTTGACCGAGCAGTGTTTTAAAAACTTGTGCTTCAACACCTGTACCCATAAAATCATTAGGATTTTGCATCATTCTCCAAGATAACTTAGTTAGCAAGGCATTTTTAAAATACTCCCTCCATCCCAATTTAGTTGAATGTTTAGGGTTATTTTTAGTCCCAAATTAGATGAAGGTTTCCATAGTTTTTTCTAAATTTTTCCTGATTTAATCGTACACCAAACACAAAGAACAAAAAGTAGGATGTTATATTTTATAAATTAATTAAGAGATATATTTGGAAAAAATTTACTCTCTCGCATTTTTCTTAATTTGTTTGAAAATATCTAAACCTTCAACTAAATTGGGACGGAGGAAGTAGCAGATTTTTTAAATGTTGAGACCACATCTGCATTTGGGGCCAGCAATGCAATCCCAATTTTTCAGATAAAATCCACAAGCACTACTAGTTTTATTCTACCGACATCTTCTTTGAATATAATTTATTATATCAGTTAACTTTTTGGGAATGAGAAATATATTAGTGGCTAAAAACCTAGAATAGTGTGTTAGCACTGTCCTATCTAGTTGATTTAGGTATTTAGTTTCCATCTAGCAATTTTACTATCAAGTTATCAAGGATACCCGAGAAAGACTTGGTTATATCATTCCAAAGGAGGAACCTCAACCTTGGTACTTATACTGCAATCTCATTTTGTTAATGATGTAGATATTGATAATGGAAACCTTGATGCTTATCAGTATTTAGATTGAAAGCTAACGCAGACTTGTCATAATTTATTGCTTGGCTCGCAACTTTACTAAAATATCCAATGATAAAGTTAAGATGCCTCACTTGTGAGGTGTTATCCTTAGTAAAAATCATTCAATCGTCACCAAAAATAAATGAGATATAGAAGGGCTAGTTTTGGAAACTTAAATACCTTTGATCAAGTTGTTGTTCTCATCATCAAATCTATTGAGAAAAATCCATATGAAAATATAAGGAGATAGGAGATTTCCTTATCTTAAACCCCTAGAGGCTCTAAATTGTTCTTCTGGAGCACCATCTGACATAACAGATGTAGAAACAGTAGTCACACATTGGCTAATAACTTGATAAAAATCAGAGTTGTAACCAAGAATATTAAGATAAGCGAGAAGAAAACCCCATTCAGTTATTTCAAATGTCTTACTCATATCAAGTTTAATAGCTAACAATTTCTTTTTAGATTCATTTTTTTTCATAGTGTCCACCAACTCGCAGATTATTACAATATTATCGGTCATAAGTCTACCCTGAATAAATGCATCTTGATAAGGTAAAATAATCATGTTAAGCAAAGGATTAAGACTATTAGCAATCAATTTGGATATGACTTGAAGTATTACATAAACATATAGGTTTAAAGTCAGTCGTAGTTGTAGGACACGTAATTTTAGAGATTAAGACATGAAGTTGTGGTTGTTTTCTTTTAACATGTATCTACCATGAAAAAAAAGATTGGACTATCTTGACGGTGTCCTTACCCGCTATGTCCCTCATATGAATCCAGGAAAAATATTATCTGAACTTGGAGTTGTCCATGGTTTTCATCTTGAATACAACAAATTTTATTTCGCTAATAGAAGAATTTTTTAAATAAACTAGCATTGTCAGATTCAGAGACACAAGGATCAAAACAGTTCAAAAACTCACTATTATGCACAAGATTGCTAGTTCTACTCGTGTTATAAAAATGACACGACAAATTGACAGCACTGGTAGACCTATCAATTATCCAAACACAAGTAGAATAGATTTAATTTGAGTTCTATTTCTTTCTAAAATTAACTTTAATTAGTCTGAAAGTACCCACTATTCCTATCATCAAATTGCATATTATCATCTTTAGCTCCGTGCTTATAAAAGTATCCTCTATGCCAATGTTTTAGTTGACCTAAAGTGTCACCATCCCTAGTGTCACTAGTATCCAATATGCCTTGAGAATAAACCATTTCCAGTTTATTACCATGGACACTAATGTTGGTATGAATATGCCAAAAGTATGAATATTCTAGTCTCTTAAAGCTTTCCTAACTTTTTTCGAAAACTTTTATGTTTAAAAACCAAAGAATCTTGAGTATTGGTCCACCAATTCTCTGCCACAATTTTATATCTAGAATCTCTTGGTCAGCATTTGTTGAACTTGGTAGGCTTTCTAAAAGAAAACTACCTCTAGTACTAGTGAAAAAAATTGGATTATAATTACTAGGTACATTGCAAGATGATAAACATGAGCATCGAGATATACATCTGAAAATTTTTATCATTACTTACGATTATATCTAGTCTTTCCTGTATTTGTTCATTACCATATTAGTCCGAGTAAATATGTTTCATGAGAAAGAGATATCATGTATTTTTAGAAAACCAACAAAACATAGAAAGCAAAATGAAATGCGAGGAGAACAAAAATCATAGTTCATTTTGCTCAGGCACTCAGATTATTAACCAAAGATGATTCCAAATATTCTTGCATCAGTATAAGATAACTTAGTAACACACAATTTCCTCACGCACTCACATCCAAACAATTTTTTTTCCACCTAATTTGAGGTGTATTGGAATGACCATTACCAACACCCTAAAACAACCACAACCAAGATGGTGAAAACGAAGGTGGTGATACCATAATAATATGCTAAATTAACCTAGCTAGCTTGTGGCCTACTTCAATCATTTGACACCTATCAAATAAGTTAAAACAGAGTCATTTTGAAGTAATTTAGAAAACCATTCATCCTATTTTTGGTAATGGCTAATGCTCGCTGATTAATTTATATTGATTAATTCAATTAGTGTTGGAACTATTATATGGTAAAAGTTATAGTAGAGATCCATTTTTTGAAAGGTTTGAAGAAGAAGAAGTTGAGGAAAATAGGAAAAACTAGGGTTTTAATGATTTTGGTAGAAAAAAACAGCTTTATAGTGACGACGAAAATTCTAGTGGTGATGAAGAAGTGGGTGCTGAAAATATGAGGGTACCAAAATACACATGTTATTACGTAAAAATTACTTCTATATGAAACAAATGCACCGCTGTGGTACTTTTTTTTAGGTTCGAAAATCAAAATCTAACAGGACAAGCCTAAACCACGATGGCATCCATTCCGTCCTGCTTTGGTCACGATGGAGAGGAAGATGGGTTGATCTTAGAGGAGGAAAGCAGAAAAGTTAAAGAAATTGGCAATTGTATTGAATTGTGTGTATGTTGGGTATTGAAAACTAGGAAGAATACAAAGCTTTTGGATATGAAAGCTTGTTCTGTTTTTCTGAATATGCTAAGTAGCTTATTTATAATAGTTTAGAATACACAATTCTAATCTCCTGAGTTGTGGGAGATGGTGGGATAGTGCGAGATAATTTAGGGAAGTTTCTAGATGTCCCTTTTACATTGCACCCACTATATCTCCTAACTGCCGTGACTGTGCCAACTATAAATTTTTACATGGGGTGATGCCATGCCGTATGTTGTCGTAGACCACCAGACCAATACCCCATGAAGAATCACCCCATGTGACGTATTTTGATGTTTTTGATGAATCATAGATCTCATCTTATTTAGGCTAAATCATAGCCGTTGATATGCTTTATAGGCGTGTTAAATTGGAGTTGTTGTGAAAACAACTTAGCCAAATCCATTCCTGGGATTAAGGTGCAATCGTGTCTTTTTGTGGCATGTCGCAATAGCTTGGCCTATTAGCAGCTAGTTTATGCGCTATAATTTAGCGTGGTATGCTAGTGGCATAAAAGTGGCACGATGTCGTAACTAAAATGGAGAGAAATATTCCAGGCCATAATTTGCAGGTGAGATAATGGAGTACTAAATTATCGCATGGCTTTTGATTGGCCTATTTTATGGAGATAAAATATTGAATGGCGTAATTGCCAAAATTACGTGCGGGACCGTGCCTTGGCCAAAGCTGTCATGGCCGAGAATGGGGCACGGCATGGTGCCATGGCCTTGGATAAAGATACCAAGGCCGATAATGATGCACACGATGGTGCCATGGACTTGGACAAAGATTCAAAGGACGTGAATGGCGCGCAGGTAGGTGCCATGGCCTTGGCCAAAGCTGCAAGGCCGGTAATGACGCGCGGCTACGTGCTATGGCCTTGGCCTAAGCTGCTAATGCCGGTAATGATGCGCGGCTACATGCTATGGCCTTGTCCTAAGCTTCCAAGGCCATGAATATCGCGCATGATGGTGCCATGGCCTTGGCCTAAGCTGCCAAGGCCGTGAATAACGCGCACGATGACTCCATAGATTATGATGCGGCACAATGGCGGATATGCCACATGCCATATTTTTTCGAATTATGTTGTGGACTTAGTCAATTGTTTTGAGATGATTTCTTATGAGACATTAGCCCATTTCCTTAGCCAAAGCGTTTAAGCTAAAATGACTATACCATGGCCTTAGCCATGCTGAGGTACTTCATGAGATATGTCGTGTATGCCATGGGTTTGGCCATGTTTATCCAATATACTGAGAAGCTTATGATGTGATCATCATATAATCACAATCTAGGGTTTGAGTTTTAAGGCAACATGCCAGGCTTAGATAATGTCATTTTAGTACAAATCTCGAATAAAATAGTGTCGTTATAGCAAGTTTAAGGAACTCAGGCGTGAGAGTTTGCAACTTGAGCCGATACTGACATGACTATGTATTAAGCATAATATTCTTAATAACTCATTGATTCAAGACTGGCGTCCAATCATATTTTTAATATGAATAACGCCATGTATATGACATAAAAGAATGTTTGTCGGCATTCATGAAATAACAGGGTTTTTGTTGGGGAAAGCCTGAATTTTGGCATGTGTATACACTTTCAAAATAACTTTGGACTACTAAGTCCGTTAACTGAATATAGTTTATTGATTCTCTTGCGGAATACAGATTACATTTATGCAGATATAATAATCCTGATGCCGGGTCAGGGATTATTTATACAACTAGATCAAGGATAGTATACTACAAACGCCCTTGTCAAAATCTCACCATCAACAACACCACCAAATTTTTCTTAGGAAATCTATATGGACTAAACTCAATTATAATTTCGAGCATTACAAGTTAATGAATCTCAATCAGGAATTATAAGAAGAGTTTAGTTGAGACCGAATCTACCGTAACAGCGGTTCAGTTGCAGTCATGCTCCTTATGCCTCTTGAATCTCGCAAGACTCCACACAATTGATTCCCTTAGATAACGTCCTTTACAACCTAAAAGTTTCTTCAACTCAATTGAAGACTTTAAACCAATCTACCTCTCATAGATAAGACTATATGTGATATACGTTCTTGAAAAAATGGGGGTACAACAACCTCACCCAATATTTCGCTTAGCAATCTGTATGGACTAACTCCAATATACTTTTAAGAGAATCAACTCGACAGTCAGACTCAATCTTAATAAAAAGTATATCAAAGGGTTATATCTCAATTTTTCGATTCAATCCTTACTCAAACAAATAGAAATTTGCGAGCCTGATTGAATACAAGAGAAATACCTTGAACGGTACCAAAGACCAATGTTCAAGGATCAATCAACAACCAAAGGTTGGATTAACCAATTGATCGATACAACGTACAAACTGTGATATTTTAATTATATAACAAAATATAATGCAAAAAAGAAATAACACAGACACCAGAAGTTTTGTTAACGAGGAAACCGCAAATGCAGAAAACACCGGGACCTAGTCCAGATTATACACCCATTGTATTAAGCCGCTACAGACACTATCCTACTACAAACTAACTTCAGTCTGGATTGTCAATCTTACACTGATCTAAGGTACAGTTTCACTCCTTACATCTCTGATCCCAGTAGGATACTACCCACTTGATTACCTTAGATGATCTCACCCACAACTAAGAGTTGTTACGACCCAAAGTCGAAGACTTTAATAAACAAATCTGTCTCACACAGAAAAATATACATGAATAGATAAATCTATCTCCCAGAGAAATACCTACGAGTTTTGTTTCGTCTTTTGATAAATCAAGGGAAACAGGAATCAATCGATAACCCAGACTTATATTCCCGAAGAACAGCCTAGAATTATCAATCACCTCACAATAATCTTAATCGACTAGCGAAACAAGATATTTCAGAATCACAAACGATGAGACGAAGATGTTTGTGACTTATTTTCTATCTTGCCTATCAGAGAAATTAATCTCAAGCCAATCTTACGATTATACTCAAATACGATTGAAATGGCAAGATCAGATCGCGCAACTACAGAGAAAATAGTTGGGTCTGGCTTCACAATCCCAATGAAGTCTTCAAGTCGTTAACCTACAGGGTCTCAATAGAAACCTAAGGTTAAAGGAGAATCAACTCTAGATTATACAACTAGTATCACACAGGAGGTATGGGGATTAGGTTTCTCAGTTGCTAGAGTTCTCCTTTATATAGTCTCCAAATCATGGTAACAAAGCATTCAATATTCACCGTTAGATTCAAGCTAATATCTTTCAACCATTAGATCAAACTTAGCTTGTCATACACAAATGAAATGCACGTTCATTTAGGTTTGTGTAATTGTACCTAAACGCGCATACCTAGTTGGTTCAACAGTAGTAACCAATGGTTAGCCATATGAGCACTTTCATATCAACCTTATTTATCTTCACCATAACTAGTTCAAGTGACTCAAATGAACTAGTTAAAGAGTTGTTCAATTGCTTAGATCTCATAAAAGTATACAAGACACAATCGAAGCGAAAACGATTTTGATTCACTCGAATCGATTCATGAACATTATACCCACGGTTTGCAATTATGCATTCCTTAATTTATAAATGTCTTAGTTAACGAATAAACCATTTTTAGAAAATAACCCACTTAAGTACGCATACGAGTACACATACTTAAGTACCCGGACTGAGCTTGTTTTCAGTTCACAAACTCCAGAAGAAATTCACGGGATGTTAAATTCCGAAAGTACGTGGACTTAGCTCTGGTTATCCTAAACAGCAAAGTACGCATACTTTGGTTCAAGTATTTTGGACTTACACAAGTATGAGTTCACATACAATGTTTATATCCATTCAAGGTTATATATTCTAAACTCTCATTTCAATCATTGAAATATTCTTAGAGGATGTTATATATAACGGTTATTCACACACTATTTTTCATCAAAGCGATTTTCAAGAGATTGAAATAATTAACATGACTTTCGTCACGAGTAAAGATGAACTTGGCCAAAACGAAAGCTTACCAACACATATTTCGAGAAAGAGATAAGCGAGATAAACTCGGCTCGAAATAGCAAATGTGTATGATAGAAGTCTATATATAGCAATAAGACTTTTGTCTCAAGATAGGAGATATAGTAGATGGAATTTTGAGTGATAGATAAGTTCAAGTCTCCACATACCTTTTTGTCGATGAAGTTCCACCTATTCCTTGAGTAGTTCTTCGTCTTTGTATGATGAACGCCGTGGAGTCTAGAGATCAACTACACTTTCTATCCTAGTCCGAGACTTAGCTATAAGTAGACTAGAAATCAATACTTATAGTTTTGGCAACTAAACTTGACAAACAAGCTTGAGATAGAAACGCTTGCGAGATCGACCAAGCAGTGCTCTAATAATCTCCCCCCTTGTCAATTTTAGTAACAAAACTATCAATACATATGGAATACAAAATAAATAAACTTTACAGCTTCTCATCCACATGCATGATCTCCTTGGTTCTTCAACATCACTTGAAATCTTCGGCACTTCCAAGTACTCCAATGATTCCAAAGATATTCAAATCAACATCACCATTGTTGAAGATCCACAACCATAACAATGAGAAAACAATAGCTCTCAATCATTGTTACACAGTGTCATAATATTATTACACACCATCAAAGTTCAATTGTATCACAACTTTGACAACAATACTATTGTGATATGTATCACTCCCCCTTAGTCAATACTCCATCTCACATGGAAACCACTCCCGCTTACATAATGATACGAAAACCATATGTATATGTAGTGTGAACTACACAATAATTCTCCCCTTTTTTGCCAATAAAATTGTAAAAGGTACGAAAAATAGTGGGATCCTAATAAAATTTCCATAGAGACACTTCATGACCAAAAGAAAGTACATACCAACTTTTTAGATGCAATCATATAGCCGAAAATAAATGCATTCATCAAGGAGTTTATAAAGATACAAGATAACCCCTATACTATTCCAAAGCCGCACTCTCCACAAAGATTTGGCAATTAAGCACAAGTTCAATTAAGAACTCTCCCCCATAAAATGTCATTCCTGAAAGAACAACAAGAGCGACCTTACTTTCACAAGAAAAGAAGGATTTCTTTGGACATTAAAAAATTACATAAGAATATGAATTTGTATCCAAAAACTCAATTAAATTAACCACAAGAGAACCCATGATTAATTTAATCGGAAATGATCACATAAGAGAACTTATGGAGCCGCACAATATATACATAAAAAACATGGATCAGGGATGATCAATACTGCGGAATAAACAAAGATTCATTCTATTTCTCATCACCGTTTGCACTATGACATATAATAGAATTAATCTTTGTAAACAATAGCTCATCCTATCTTCCATCAATATTTTCATAATAACATAATTGGCTTATCTTTTGTTTGTCAAAAGTTCATTCAATCTTTTATCAATACTTGCATATCGACATATGAAAGTTTTAACTTTTGACCACGTATGGGACGATCACAGTTCACGGACGTAAACGCACATATCCCATAACAAATTGCAATATATAAAACCATAAATATTAATACTGCAAAATCATCTTCCAAATCAACTTTAGAATTTAAATAAATAAATCTAAAAACATGAAGATGAAAATGTTCGAAATAGCTATGTGTAATCACAAAAACGGCTATTCCAAACCCTAGTTATCCTTCTTAAACAATAAGAATAAATTCTCATAGGAAGTTTCCTAGACATTGAGGCCTCTGAAAAATTCTTTATCGTCCCCGAACTCCTTGTCGTCAACAGCCATGGGCACATATCTTATCTTATCTTATAATCTTATAAAGAAAAGAGCTCTTTTTGGTAGGAGACCCCCTAAATTACTTAGTTGTCCTCATTTTTTACACATTTACATAAATACCATTGTTTTAAAAATAAATCAAAATTTTAGAAAACTTAATATCTTTCAAAATATACATCGGATTTTTAAAAAAATTATATATTTGAAAAGCTCTTTCAATTATCTACGTGACGAGTACAATAAGAATAATAAATTTTTGTTTTAGGATAAAAAAATCATGGATTTGATGGAACATATGGTTCGTGAAGAAAGGAGTCAATTCCAACAAACCTTCTAGGCTGATGATATCGAACCAGGGCCTTCTGAATTTCAAGAGTTCTCATAAAAACAACCTTTATTTATTGAATCTCCTTTCTTGTCTCCCTTAACTATTCAAGAACATCAGAAAAGTTCTAAGAATTTGAAGGAACAACTCTTGGCTTCCTCACATTCCTTCCTTTTCTTTTCAAAGTTGGAGGTAACATAGGTTTTTTTTTCCTTCATGATTGATGGCTTAACAATCATATTAACATCTTTTCCATCAGAAGACATGATGCTTGGAGTATCCACATGCGTACGGGTTTGTGAGAGGAAATCACAACTTAAACTCAAAAAGTCGTCTTAAGTTAAAAAGAGTTTCAGAGAAGGAAAAAGGAATGTAGGGTTATGAAACCTTTATACACAGGTTCGCGCACGCACAACTCACAACCCTAAAAATGGTAGAATTGTTGAGAATAACCCTCTTTTATTGATTGACCAGGGAAGTCCTTTCCAGTATCAATTAGATATGGAAGAATTCCAATTTTCCAAAACAGGCAGAGCTAAAAAGAAAAACAAACAATTTTAAAGCCATTTCTCTTTTCTAAAGCTTGGATGTGCAAAATCTTGTCTCTTTTAATCAGGCACATGAGACAAGATGCACTAACCAACACAATTTAAGTTATGATGGGGTGAACAATAATCTTTCCACCATATCCTTTTTGATCGGAATTCATAGAACCATGTTTCTCATAGCGTTTAGACCATAAACTTCTTTCAAATGGTCTTGTATTATCCTTGGAAATTAATTTCTTCGAAGAAGATAAAATCATACATACCTCAACGGTCTTTTGAAAAAGTTTGAGCTTGTTTGCTAATCGATTCTCTCTTCGTTGAAGTTTGTTGACATGCCTCAATTTGTGTTTGTACTTGAAAAAATTTGACAGTTCATGACCCTTAAGTGAAAAATAGGAGCACGTCAACCTGGAGTATGATTCATATACCCAAGATGTGTAAGCTACTAGACACATAGTGGAACCTGAAAATTTTGACAGAGAGTTTCCAACAGAAAGGTCAATTTTATCTTCCAGATTGGTTGAGTTTTCTTCTAAAAGACTATCGAGATTGATGTATGTATTTCTACAGTTATCAAAATCAATATTTTCACAGAGAAGCGTAATACTTGATTTTTTGTCTTCATTAGAATCTTAGTTGTCAGACATTTCATCAAGAGTTGCAGCTAGACCTTTGTTCCCAGTGTATTTCTTTCGATTTGGACACTCATTTGCAAAATGATCAAAACCTTCACACTTAAAGCACTGAGGCCTATCCTCGTCATCAGTCTCATCATTATCCCTATTTTTAGGAGGAACACGATTATGGGGTTTATCTGATGACTTGGATTTATCTCTAGAATACCGTTTACTTCTCTTCGAAAGAAGATACCTAAACTGTCTTGTGATCAACGAGACTGACTTGTCAAGATCTTCATCTGATGAATCAGCCTCAGAAAGATCATCTTAAGAGATGCAAACACTTTTACTTTTATCAAGCAATTTAGTGTTTTATGTACCTTGAAAGCAACATCCTTTCCAAATTTGTATGTATGCTCATGATCAAATATCTTTAACTTCCCAAACAGAGTAGTTTTAGAAAGCACTGCGAGATTATTTCCTTCAACGATGGCGTGTTTCTTAGAATCGTATCTGGAAGGCAGAGATCTGAGTATCTTCATCACAATGTCCTTTTCAGGAATAGTCTTACCCAATGCAAATGATGCATTAACAATTTCAAACACTTTGTGATTAAACTCATCAAATGATTCTTTATCTGCCATACGAAGGTTTTCCCAATCGGAATTTAGGTTTTGAAGCCTAGCTTCCTTTTCATAGATATTCCCTTCAAATACGATTTCTAAGATATGTCAGGCTTCTTTGGACTTCGTGCGAGTAGTCTTATTATGCTAAAGATATGGGGTAATGGCATGTATGATAGCATTTAAGCCGTCAGAATTTTGCTTTGCAGTAAGGATTTCTTCTGGACTATATCTACCAATATCCTTAGGTATAAATACATCACCTTCTGTATTAACTGGAGGATCATAGCCATTAGAAACATGTACCCATGTTTAAAAATCACGAGCTTGAAGAAAAGAACGCATATCGATTTTCCACCACAAGTAGTTTGAGCCAGCGAAGACTGGTGGTACGTTTATGGAGATAGAATTTCTGTCCATAGAGTCAGATCTCTACAAACACAGACTTATGAGGTCTTTAAACGTGTTTTCCTGCTCTGATACCAATTGAAAAAGTGGGGGGGGGGGGGGGGTACAACAACCTCACCTAATATTTTGCTTAGCAATATGCATGGACTAACTCCAATATACTTTTAAGAAAATCAACTCGACAGTCAGACTCAATCTTAATAAAAAGTATATCAAAGAGTTATATCTCAATTTCTCGATTCAATCCTTTACTCAAACAAATAGAAATATGTGAGCCTGATTGAATACAAGAGAAATACCTTGAACGGTACCAAAGACCAATGTTCAAGGATCAATCGATTTCAATCAACAACCAAAGGTTGGATTAACCAATTAATCGATACAACGCACAATATGTGATATTTTAATTATATAACAAAATATAATGCAGAAAAAAACACAGACACTAGAAGTTTTGTTAACGAGGAAACCGTAAATACAGAAAACCCTCGGGACCTAGTCCAGATTGAACACACACTGTATTAAGCTGCTACAGATACTAGCTTAGTACAAACTAACTTCAGTTTGGACTGTAGTTGAACCCCAATCAATCTCACACTGATCCAAGGTACAGTTGCGCTCCTTACGTCTCTGATCCCAGCAGGATACTACCCACTTGATTTCCTTAGCTGATCTCGCCCATAACTAAGAGTTGCTACGACCCAAAGTCGAAGACTTTAATAAACAAATTTGTCTCACAGAAAAGTCTACAGGAATAGATAAATCTATCTCCCACAGGAATACCTACGGGTTTTGTTTTGTCTTTTGATAAATCAAGGTGAACATGAACCAATCGATAACTCAGACTTATATTCCCAGAGAACATCCTAGAATTATCAATCACCTCACAATAATCTTAATCGACTAGGTAAAAAAGATATTGCGGAATCAAAAAAGATGAGACGGAGATGTTTGTGACTTCTTTTCTGTCTTGCCTATCGGAGAAATAAATCTCGAGCTAACCTTACGATTGTACTGAAACACGATAAAAATGGCAAGATCAGATCGCGCAACTACAGAGAGAATAGTTTGGTATGGATTCATAATCCCAATAAAGTCTTCAAATCGTTAACCTACAGGGTCTCGATAGAAATCTAAGGTTAAAGGAGAATCGACTCTAGCTTATACAACTAGTATCACACATGAGGTGTGGGGATTAGGTTAATTTCCCAGTTGCTAGAGTTATCCTTTATATAGTCTCCAAATCAGGGTTTCGCAATCTAAGTTACCTTGGTAACAAAGCATTAAATATTCACCTTTAGATGAAAACCTTATTAGATTCAAGCTAATATCTTTCAACCATTAGATTGAACTTAGCTTGTCATACAAAAATGAAATGCACGTTCATTTAGGTTTGTGTGACCATACCTAAACATGTACACCTAGTTGGTTCAACAATAATTAACCAATAATTAGCCATATGAGTACTTTCATATCAACCTTATTCATCTTCATCATAACTAGTTAAATTGACTCAAATGAACTAGTTAAAGGGTTGTTCAATTGCTTAGATCTCATAGAAGTATACAAGACACAATCAAATCAAAAACTATTTTGATTCACTCGAATCGATTCATGAACATTATAGCCACGATTTTCAATTATACATTCCTTAATTTATAAATGTCTTAGTTCACGAATAAACCGTTTTTAAAAAATAAACCACTTAAGTACGCATACGGGTACGCATACTTAAGTACCCAGACTGAGCTTGTTTTCAGTTCAAAAACTCCAGCAGAAATTCACGGGATGTGAAATTCCGACAGTACGCGTACAGGAACGCGGACTTAGCTCCGGTTATCTTAAACAACAAAGTATGCATTCTTTGGTTCAAGGATTTTGGACTTACACAAGTATGAGTTCACATACAATGTTTATATCCATTCAAGGTTATATATTCTAAACTCTCATTTCAATCATTGAAATATTCTTAGAGGATGTTATATATAACGGTTATTCATACACTATTTTTCATCAAAGCAATTTTCAAGAGATTGAAATAATTAACATGACTTTCGTCACGAGTAAAGATGAACTTGGCCAAAGCGAAAGCTTACCAACACATATTTCAATAAAAAGATAAGCGAGATAAACTTGGCTCAAAATAACAAATGGGTATGATCAAAGTCTATATAGAAATATGACTTTTGTCTCAAGATAGGAGATAGAGTAGAAAGAATTTTGAGTGATAGATAAGTTCAAGTCTCCAGATACCTTTTTGTCGATGAAGTTCCACATGTTCCTTGAGTAGTTATTTGTCTTTGTATGATGAACATCGTGGAGTCTAGAGCTCAATTTCACCTTCTATCCTATTCCGAGACTTAACTATGAGTAGACTAGAAATCAATACTTATAGTTTTGGCAACTAAACTTGACAAACAAGCTTAAGATAGAAACGCTTGCGAGTTCGACCGAGCAGTGATCTAACAGTTCTTATCAAAGATCAAAGTGAGATAGAAAATCGATTGCAATATATAAAGTCTAGCAAACCTCAAAATCCGGTACTTACGAGTCCCGAAGAGCATCCCGGATTAATATTCACCTCACAAGTAATTCCTACTCCGATTTTAATAAAGAATATTTCTTGAGAAATATACCTGTGGAATTAGAAAGTTTGAGAAGAAGAACTTTGTGATTTCTATCTATCTCGCATGTTGGATCTAATGGCTCAACAATCAGTAACAAGATCAGGATACACGAACTATCAAGATGAAGATAGTTTGACTTGGCTTCAAGAATCCCTAGGTAAATTATTATTACTCGATAAACCTAAAAATGTTTAAAGGAGGGGACGACTCTAGTTTACAACTAGGACACACAAAAATAGTGTCGGAGATTCAAAGATCCCAGTTGTTTGAGGTTCTCTTTATATGTTGCTTTAGATTTAAGCTAAGGTAGCTTTGGAATCAAGCAATCAATAGTCACCGTTAGATGAAAAACTTGAATTTAGATTAACATAACAGAACATATACTCTGGTTAGGGTGAACCGTAAATGAACCGTGTATAATGAGTTGTTCATGAAAGGTTAGACGAAACTAACTAGGCGAGCTATAAGATTAACTATTTTCATATAATACTTTAAGACTTTAATCTTGAGTTACAACTCTAGGTTTTAATGTGATCAAATATGTCTATATATTATTTTTAGAGAGTTGTTCAAATGCCGATTATCTCATAGGAATAATTCTGATGCATATGAAAATATTCGACAGGGTTAGTACGTGTAGCTACATCTAGTTCGTGAATTATTTTGACATGGTACGTGTAACACCCCATGTTTTTAGCATGGATCATGTTAAAAGATGCGCCATAGCCCGAGATAAAGCTTCATACAAATCTTTCGTTGCTTAGTAAGAGGTAGATTGTCTTAAGGACAATATCGCGTCAAAATGGCGCTTTATATTTGGCATTTGGATAAGGGCCAAATCTCGCAAGTTGGGTAAATGGCCATAGGCGTTGCAGCGCAAACATTGCGCGTCATGTGGACTATTGGCATGGAGCCAATATTGCACAATATTTATGCATCATGCCAGGGAGGGATGGCCAAGTGAATATTGCACAATCATTGTGCAATACGTCAGAGTAAGTGATGCGCAATCATTGTGCATTAAACAGAACAAGTGATGCGCAATCATTGTGCAATAGTCAGAATGAGTGATGCACAATCATTGTGCAATATCCAGAACGAGTGTTGCGTAATCATTGTGCAAGAGCCAGGACAAGTGGTGCGCAAGGTGCATTAGCTATAGCCTTTGAGGCTTTAAACCCTTTCTTGAACAAGGGTAAGTTGGAACGGTGTGGAAGATAATTTAGCTACATCATGCTCCACAAGCATGATTGCGAGGGCAAATGAACGTGCATTTTCCTAGTTTTAAGGCCCGGTAAGTAGCATCATCATGGCGCATCGGGGAAGTTATGACCTGCGCGCCCACGCGCTAGGCATAAATTTTCTGGTCTGTCATAGTACGTGTATACCGGATTTGGATACCCTTAAGAAAAAAAAGAGTTCATGAATTCACGTAACTTTTTCGGTTTGCATACACGTATATGTACCAACCTGAGTTCACGAGTCACAAAACTTTTTTGGTTTGTATACCGGGTATGTGTATCATCCCAAGTTCACGAGTCATAAAACTTTTTGGGTTTGCATACCGTGTATGTGTACCCGAAATTCGTTGCCGAACTATAGCTAGTTTTGCCAGTATGTGAGCTGGTATGCATACTTTCATGTATCCAGATTTACAATAGTTCTACATCTCTCTAATAATCAATTTGAAACATTCCTGAATAACATCAATGACACATATCACCGTTCCAGACTATTTTCAAATGATTAAGTCTTGAATCATAATTTTGGTCATAAACAATAAATTGTTCTTAACCAAATTCATGAAGTATGAAAAAATGTTCTTAAGCTTTATTGATGGTGGTTTTTAGCTTAGGGTTAAAATTGTAAAACCTTGCATCTGATGTGACGTCACTCTGTAAGGAAACGGATCCATGAGTGTTAACGTCTCCACTGACATATTTATTGAGCCACTCAATATATTTACATGAAATTTATCCAGATTGGCGCATGTAGCAACCATCCCAGATGTTCCATAAATTTTGGTGCCTTGCGCTTAATATAGGTTTCTCTGAATGCTTTCTATGCTATGTTCCCCGGCTGAACCCTTAATGTTGATATGGCATGACAATTTGTGTTCACTTGTAGCAGAGTAGCATGAATTTCTAAATATTAAGGATAAGGTCTTTCCATAAGGTATTCAATCTTAAAGAACTCTGTGTCAACACATAAGATTCAATCAATTACTTTTGCGCCTTGCGCAATATACCAGACCTTGCTTGTCGAAAGTAAGCCTAGGCAAACTAGGAAATTAATCTTCCATGGATTAGTAGGGGCAAAACCTTGCCTAGAATCAGAAAACAGGGAGCCGCAACAGCAAAGGGAGGCGTGACCATGCCTTAGACCATCTGGCGCCACTTGCCATTGACCAAGCCCCATCCTAAACCGACCTCATTTCCCTCGACCAATCAGGTCGCTTTAAACTCTCCACACACACATAAGTTTTGGCTGAGCCCATACTTGCCGGCACCATTTCCCATCGACCAATCAGGCTGTTCTAAAGCCTCCACGCTCACACCATAAGTGTAGTAGCTCCCATGCTTGGCCGGCCCTCCCCTTCCTACCGACTAATCAGGTCATTTTAAATATGCCACAATCACTAGAGGTATGGCCGCGCCTTATGTTTGACCAACCCCTTTTCTTGACTAATCAATTCACTCTAAATTTGCCACCATACATTAAAGGCCAAACGCACCATGTTGCGCCACCACACTAAACTGGAAATCCAAACACACCTTGCCATTATCAAGCGGCATGCCTACATGCCACTCTACCACAGTAACATGCCAATGTGCCACAACTGGCGCCATCACGTGCTAATCCGCTTTCTATTTGTGGATAATGCCATAACGGACTCCAATTAGGATTTCATGATCGAAACAAGACTTTTGCTTCAGTAACATTGGCCGGAACCCTAATTTTTGGTCATAGTCTCCAACATGCCACGAGCCACTTCAGCCTTGGCCACGCCCGCCAAGCCCTAACTTTGGCCACGCCGCCAAATTCTAGCTTTGGCCACGCCGCCAAGCCCTAACTTTGGCCACTGCACCAAACCCTAGCCTTGGCCACGGAACCAAACCCTAGCCTTGGCCACGTTGCCAAGCCCTAAATTTGGCCACAATGTCAAACCCTAGCCTTGGACACTCCGCCAAGCCCTAACTTTGTCCACGACACCAAACCCTAGCCTTGGCCACGCCGCCAAGCCCTAACTTTGGCCACAAAGCCAAATCCTAGTTTTGGCCATGCTACAACACCTCAGGCGTGGCCACACCAGAACGCCACGGCTACGCCACTGGCAGGCCGCTATTCCATGGCTACGCCATGTGACGCTTTGCTATACAACGAGATATAGCCATAATCAAATGGACATCCTTCCTCGTGAGATGCAATCTCAGCCATCCAAGTTCGCCACCGAACTGACAGGCTTGTGGCAAGTTTCAGGTGACCAGCCGCCTAAATCTAGTGTCCATGGCTACGTCAGGCACCACTTGCACCACCGTACCACTGGCATGCATGAGCCATGCCAGCCATGCTATATTACCACTGGCGTACACCAAAACTCCCCTGCACCATTATCAGGCGCCAACATACGGTAGCCATAAGCAACGGCTACCCTCCTTCATGAGACGCGATCTTAGCCATCGAAGTTCTCCACCGAACTGACAAACCTGAGGCAAGTTTTAGGCGACCAGCCAAAACGAATCCTAATAGCATCATGTGCTATTTTCCTGCGGTAAGTCCCTTGACTTTGACTTTCCACAAGTAGCCAAGTGCTAAATGTTTTCCACGAAAACACTCGAGACCTTAAACATGTCACAAACTGGAGGATGTTCTTTAGGGTATTAGTCTGGCGGTTTAAAGCGTACGGCGTGCAATGCCCCCGTTATAAGAAAGTGTCATGAAGCGGGACAATTAGTGGTGGTGAAAATTAACGGTTGTTGATGGTGGATTTTAGTTCAGGGCTAAAGTTGTAAAACCGATATTTTGTAAAGCCGTCCTATAGAGGATAAGTCTATTTGATAAGTGATGAATACTTCTTCGCTTTATTGATTCAACTAGAATGGAGCATGTAGCAACAATCCCCAAATATTATGTGAATCTCAACGTTACCAGTTAATGCATAAATGATTTGTATTTCCTGTGCTGTTCTCAGCAGAACTCTCATTGTTGGTGCAACATGATAACTAACTGTTACTCTCAGCAAAGTAGCATGAATATCCAAGTACCAACAGTGAGGCATGCACGAAATGCCCGTACCGGCTACACCATTCTCTAACAAAGAAAATCATCTCTCTGAGTGGTATACTAGCCTGATTGATCATCCAGACTGTCCATATCAGTCTAGAAACGATCGCAAACATCCAACTTCACCAGCATGATTGGATGGCCCAGATCGAATCCATAACCCTCAAGCAGGTATGGAGTACTCACCACCGACCCAATGCGGGCCTCGCGTGGTCGTCTTCCCTAGAAGGATAACATAGCTTACTAATACGTCCATCCAAGGCAGCACGGACATGAAACCCTAAATTAGGGTTTGCGGCACATTACAAGTGTCGCAAAATAGTCTCAACCATCCATCTTCGCAGGGATAGATGGAGGGTGTAGATGTAGATTCATAGGGCCCAGAGAATGTCAACACAAATACCGTGGGCCCGCCTACACACATGACCAATCATTCAGGACTAACTATGGTTGGTCATCCCAATTCATGCGCCCAAACAAGGCATGACGCACGACCAGTGAAATCCTAGTTAGGGTTTGTATCGATCAAGAGCGTCAATCTTCTCCTGCACGAATGAAGGGCCCATGATTAGACTAAGTAGGTCCGGTGTGCATCAACATGACCATCGTGGGCCCATATATCTCCTCACTCGATCTACCAAGGCATACCATGCCCGGTTCTTCCAAATCGCACACCCAAACTAGCGTGGTCACACTTCCCGATCACAAACTGATCTCGACCACTCAACTTCGCCGGAAAAATTGAGTGGCTTAGATCACTTTTCCATGGGACAATAAGGTATAGGCCTGAACAACATCCTACCACCTACATGACAAACTAATAGTGCAAGACCGACCAAGCTTGGTCGTCTTGAAACGCGCGTCCGAAGTTGGCACGATGCGCGGATTTTGCGGCATCAGTTTTCTGTCGCAAATTGATCTCGACCACTCAACTTCGCCAGATGAATTGAGTGGCCCAGATTACACTTTCATGAGACAATGAGGTATGAGCGCCTACATCGTCATGCTGTCTACACGCATGCATGATCAGCCTGGCAAAAATCGTGTCCCAAGCTTGGATTCGACCAAGCTAAAAAGTGATGCTTGCGCACCTCTTCATAAACCCTAATTTCGCGAACGGTCGCAGATGAGCGTCTCAAAGATCATCTCGTCCGCCCAACTTCACATGTTTGGTTATACAACCCTAGTCAGGAGTTAATTGGTCAATAAGGCGTCATGATGATTACCATCCGCCACTATACCACACCATGTGGTCGGCCAAGGGAGGGCTTGCTAGCGCAGCCTCCAAACCATCACATGAAGTAGGAAGGGCATGATGCTCAACAACGATGCTTCATACATGCTGAATACATTCGATGCATAACCTACATAGATTACACTCGATACTTCACAAGTATCGACTTTCTAAATAACTTATTTATTTAACTTAGCATCACATGCTACCTTCTGTGGGTCCCACGATCCACACACTCGAGACATCAATCATGTCACAAACTGGGGGATACATATTGGGGTATTGGTCTGGCGGTTTACAGCGTGCAGCGTGCAGCGTGCAATGCTCCATCACAAGAATGTGTCTGGAAGACATGGACGGTTAGTGATGATGGGAGAAGTGGGCAAGACTGATCGTGTGACGCTAGCACACAACTCCACTACTCCATCACTCCACTTCCCGCAAGAGATGTGAATAAGGCTCAAATGACTTGTATAAATAGGTTCTCCTCCCTATTTCCAAAAAACAACATAGGAACCAAGTGTTAATACGAAACGTATTCAAACACCCAGAGCCTGCTTGTGTTAATTGTAAGCCTGCTCACCTTTCTGTTACAAGTCATAAACAAGCCTATACCTTCACAATCTCAACACCTTATTCGCTTCCCTCCTTAAGATCAACCCAATCTCCTTCACTTTGTGACCGAAACAAGTCTGGAACGACCATTTCTTGGTTTAGGCCAGAATTGTATAGATTGATCTCTCGAATCAAAAGAACTCCCATGCAGTGCATTTGTTTAAGGTTTAAACTCATTTCTCATCCACACACCCCAAAATTACCAAAACCGGCAGAGATAGTTTTCACCCATAAACAATTGGCGACCACAGTGGGAGATTAATCTCTCGGTTGTAAAGTCATTTCATCTATACCCAATCTCATTGGTTGATCTCAATATGGTTGGTCTTAGGACTCACCAAACAGTTTCAAATTCCGGTCGAAGTTCCTCCAACGAAGATGCTCCTCCTCCCAATGGAGTGTCTGATGGTGTAACCGGAAGAATCCCAACATTAATCGAGTTATCACGGGTGCAGAAGTTTCACACGAAGAACATGGACCTGATCAAAGAAACGATAAACGGCATACTCGATCTCCTCATCAAGATGACATCAGAAATGAGCGGCTCCCATGTCACAAACATTTCTACACTGGGGACTGATCCTTACAACAATCCTCCTCAAGTCAACAATTTTACTATGAATCAGAGGTCAGTGGACCAGGAAGCGGCTTCTCTAGTGGAAAGATTGTGCGAACTTTTACACCTCTCGAAGAATCAGCGGGCGGAGACGTTTGGTGCAATCAATCAGACAGCCTTGGACGTACAGTTAATTCCTTCGCGTCCACAAGCCTCCAGAGCACCGGAGATGTCTGTGAATAACGTTACATTTACAGAAGAAGACATGATGGCAGAAAAAGGTCATAACCGGGCCCTACAAGTTACTGCACGCATCAAGGATTCAGAGTTCAATAGGACCCTCATCGACACATGAGCGTCTTCGAATGTGATTACCCTCAAGACACTCAGGACAGCCAAGGTTTGCCCGAACAAGATCGTATGGCAGCCTACCACGATGATAGACTTTGAAGGAAACCAAACCAATACGTACGGGCATGTCAATCTGAATTTATATGTAGGGCCCGTCCAGTCAAATGTGAAATTTGAAGTCATAGAAAAGGATCTCGACTACCATATGATATTGGGGAGACCGTGGCTTCATGACAATATGATTGTCCCTTCGATGTATCATCAGTGCCCGAAGACTATGCTGAATAAATAAGTTGTTTGTATTCCTGCATCGCTGTCTCCTTACGCACCGATATGTGGAGTGGAGTTATTTGAACCAAGAGAAGCTCCGTGGGAAGAACCAAACAAAGTTCATTGCATCCCACTCCTCACGTGGGAATCAATCAAGGAGGAGGATCGAGTTGCATATCCTCACGATGCATCTTTTCTGACAAGGCGTTCTTCTTCATCCGGTGAAGCAGCGACCCACGTTCACACAAAGAGGGAGACTGATGCCCAGTCTCCCCGCCCAGTTGAATGCTACAAGAACGACGAGCCACAAGAAGAGGTGTTGGATGCTCCACGACATCTGCAAGACGGAACCAACTCCACGATTGAATAACTCGACGATAAGGAATCTCCTAGGCATATCTCCATCAACTCGACCTTGTATAGGCATTCATACAATCTCCGATCCAAGCCAGTCAAACAATCTCTGAGGCAATTCAGGCACGAGATCAGGTGTTGCGCGTATTCCATAGACTTGAACGAATGCTACCCTAAAGACGATTTTCCTCTACCTAACATCGACATGTTAGTAGATGCCACCAGCGGACACGGCATGTTCTCCTTCATGGATGGATATAACGGCTACAATCAGATAAGGATGTATGAGCATGACGCGAGTAAGATAGATTTTCGAACTCCTCTCAAAATTTATATTATACTGTAATGCCATTTGGTTTAAACCGGTGCAACGTATCAACGCGCTACGATGACAATCTTCCACGACATGATGCATAAGCAAGTTGAAGACTACGTGGATGATATAGTGCTCAAATCAAAAGCTCGGGCGACCCATACAGGAGTCTTACGATAAGTGTTCGAGTGCCGTGAATACAAGTTGAAGATGAATCATTTGAAATGCGCTTTCAGCGTCTCTTCAGGAAAATTTCTGGGATTCCAGTTGACTGCTGAGGGGATCAAAGTGGACCCACCCAAGACCCAATCTATCCTTAAGACGTCGCCTTCGCAAACTGTAAAGAAACTTCAGAGCTTCATGGGCAAGAAATGAGCAAGTTTTGTCTGGACCGCACTACAGCGGGAAGCGTTTCGGAAGATTCAACGAATATTGTCATCTCCAAATCATCATAAAGGGTTTGCCTATTATGTCAGTCCGGAAAAAGAGCGAGCCCGGGACATCTTCAAATCTACTGGAGCCAACACCTCAAGGGAGCATCCTCAAGAAGATAGGCATCGTCATGTCGAGAAAGAATCCGCAGCTTGGGTGAATCACTCTGTCAGACTTAAGAGGAATGCTTCAGCGAAATAGTGAACATCCAAATGATTATGTCAATAGGTCCCGAATTCAGGCACTGAAGGGTCACAATCCAAATGTGACTGAACAACAAGTGGAGTAATTGTGCATCAATAGGATGGTACCTGTCAATCGTGCTTTGTCGAAGAGCCTCTGCTTTCAGACACCCTATGAACTCCGTGAAGCTGCTAAATACTCAGGTTGCAACAACACCTGCCCTACTAGAAAGAACAAGCATGTTCGTCATAAAGAGCCTCATGATGTTCGTGGAAACATACATCTCACCAACAAGTAGTGCAAGCTTCAACCTTCTGTAAGCAGTTTCGCTGAAGCAGCAAGAGGAAGACCACCGAGATACAACATCCTGCACGTCCAAAATCACCAACTCCGGACTCCAGTACCATATGCACGACTTCCACAATGGTTAGGCTTAGGCTTGTATTCTTCCATTACTCTATTCTTCCACCACTCAATCGTTTCCACTTACTATGAGACCAGGGTACGTTTCAATATGTCTTGTATAATTATGCTTCACCTATTTCCACCAAATAAAAAGTTTTGGTCAGAGAGAACAACACAGTATCCAGAAATCACCTGATAGCTTTCCATTCTGCTAGCCAGTTCTACTTTCTGATACAAGTCGTAAACAACCACACCTTCAGAATCAACGATTCTGGTCTCAACACTTTCTTCGCTTCGCTTCCTAAGATCAACCCTTCTCCTTTTTTTTGTGACCGAAGAAAGCATGGAATGACCATTTCTTGGTTTCTCATCCACACACACAAAATTATCAAAACCGGCAGAAGCAGTTTTCACCCACAAACAATTGGCGACCTCAGTGGGAGATTAAGATCTCGGTTGCAATATCAATTTTCAATTTCATTTTTTTAATCCCAATTTCAATATGGTAGAACTCAGGTCCGGATCAACAACAAACTCTGAAAACACTAGCGATGAAATCATCCCCGGTACTAACGCTCCTTCCAGTGGCATTAATACGCCATCTGCCAACACCAGCGGCGTGGAAATTGTTCTTTCAGGTGTTACACCACCGATCACCAGAGCCAGAACCACTGCTTCCACTCCCAACATTTTTTTAAGTATGACACCTCCAATCGTCACCAAAGCCGCTGCTAATCCACCATCAAGACGAGAAACTAGGGGAGCCAGAGGAAGCCGATCTCATATTACCATTGCTGATTTGATGGAAAGACAGGAGGTTCTCGCTAGAGCTCAGACGGACATGGCTTCAACTCAGAAATAAGTGCTTACTTTCCCCAAGACACTGACTGAGCGGTTACCACAGGCATCACGCTAACCAAAGCCAACGAGGAACACCTTCAATACACCTGGCACCGATAACTCAGCAGGGCGCACCTTTGTAGACGAAGAGACTCGTTCAGGAGCTCCAGCGGAGAGAAATCAACCATCCAATTTTGTTACATGAGAAGATTTGGAACGACTTCTTCGAAATCAAGACAAAAATGAGTTTGCGGACATGCATCAGTATTAACCCCCGTATCCTCCTGAAGTACATAGAATTCCTCTTCTCCTCAATTCTCCCTGTATAACGGCACTAGTAACACGCGTGAACATGTATCTCGATTTTTGGAATCCTTGGGCGAGCACAAATACAATCATGTTCTCTGTTTGAAAGAGTTTTCGAAGTCACTTACCGGAAGAGCATACACGTGGTACAACATTTCTCTAAATAACATATCCAACTGGGGTGACAAGGTCACGGCTTTCTACAAAAGGTACTTCTTTGTGTCTGGGCAAATTACTTTCTCGAATTTAGGAAGGATGTTCTAACGAAACAATGAACATCCAAATGATTATGTCAAAAGATTCAGAATTCAAGCGCTGGATTGTCACGACCCAAATGTGACCGAACAACAATTAGTGGATTCTTGCATCAATGGCATGGTTCCCATCTACCGTGCCTTACTGGAGAATCTGTGATTCCAGACATTCTATGAACTTCATGAGTCTGTTAAATGGTCGGCCACAATAACAACAGCATTGTTGGAAAGAACCAGGCTATCCAAGGTTGAAGACACACGCGAAACTCGGGAAAATAGATGTCTCATCAACAAACAATATAACACTGGCCCCTCTGTGAGCGTGGTAAGTGAAAGAGGAAAAATAAAGGCTCCGGTGGCAAAAAAACAATCCAAGGGCGCAATGCCCGTATATCAGGCGGATCCATCGCGAAAGACCGCACCTAAGGCTCCTGCACAGCATCAAGAAACCAGAGAAAAGTCCTTAGATTTTCCGTTCCCAATCGAAGAAGTAATTGAACTCTTGGAAGCATGGATCCAAGATGGCGCCATAAAGCTGCCTCATATCATGCGCCCATCAACTGAAGAGGAGATGGAAAACCATAAGTATTGCCGCTACCACAGGTTTGTCCATCACCCGACCAGTGACTGCAATAAATTAAAACGTATCTTCAAAGAAAAGGTGGAGGCATGGGAACTTCAACTATACAATGAGGGAGTTCACAGGGATCCTCTTCCAGTCAGGAGTTGCAGACTCTCTGGGGACTCTATTCACAAAATCGTGCAATCCATGATGCAGCATGTATGCGAGATTCTCTATTTATCCAAAGTGCAGTGTCAAGATTTATTCACAACCCTTAATCACGTTGTATCGGGCAAGCGACTTTTTCCTATTAAAGAAACCACATCAGAATCCCAAGCTCTTTCAGGAAGCGGTGTTGGAAAATTCAATTGGGGATTGCTGACCACGGTTTATCTGAGGGGCGCCGAGTTTGACAACATATTGATCGACGAGGCCTCTGACTTCAACATCATTACAATCAAATCTCAGAGAGCTGCAAGAATTTTGAAGCAGGAGGCTAACCGCTCCCCAATTGTGGTCAAAAACTTGGAAGGAGAAGTAACAGACGTATATGGCTACATCAACCTTGAAATTAAGGTGGGAGACGCTCTAACACGTGGAAAATTCCACATTTTCAAAGAACTCTCAAATTACGACATAATTCTGGGGCACTCATGGGTACACGACAACAAAGAGAAATTAGGAGTATCCCCTCTGCCAGTGTCGATACCCGAAAGAATTTCCAATAAACCGTCCAACTTTGAAGAGTACATGTTGTTGTATCAACAACTTACCAATGTAATTCAATTATCTGGAGAAATATCTTAGGCGTTCATCCACAGATTCCAAACACAAGTAAGTCTGGTTAAACAACCAGGCAGGTGGAATCGGTCTAGTTATCAACTCGGGCGTCATTAAGAGATGTGAATGGGACGCTCGGCCTTTCAAGTGCTTTGTCAAAAATTTGGAAACTGCCGCAGTCAAAGATGATGAGCTCAAAAATCAAGTGGTTGCACAACGTCCAAACCCATTTCAAATTGAAGATATGGTAGTCAAGACGACCTCGTTTCAAGTTGGAGATGTAACAGTGAAGATAGCTGCTCAACTTGATTCTCCTAAGGAAAAGGAAGACGAGCCATATCTGGTGGCGGATGTTATCTTGGGTGGTTACTGTAAACTCATCAATGCCGACAAATTGGAAGGTGTGATGATTCACTCGCGATAGATCAAACCCCTCAATACCTAAAACGTTGTGCTACCTTCTCCTCCAGTATTCTACTTTCAGTATTTCCTTCAGCAATTTCCCCTTTCATGTAATGTCTGTAACTTCTCTAAAAATGATTGCACTGCTTGCATTCATAATTAGAGTTTTCAATTTCAATTAAAGAACATCTTTCCTTAAAAAACTTTTCTTGAACTATCTTAAAGGATAAACACCAAGTGAACCCAAACTCTCACATAGTCATTATCCGTCAATTGAAAACCAGAGAAATCAAACCCCCACAAAAATATCTTATTAAAAAAATACTGAAGAAAAGAATAATACAAGAAAGAAGATCATCAAGCAGCGGCGCAGACGATTTCCTTCAAGAATCTCTAGCCACGGATTTCACCTGACGTGTTTTCTTTACTTATCTCATGACGTGTTATCCATCTTGTGATAGCTCACACTTCTATGCACTCAGGCGGCGTGCCACAGAAACCACGGATAATTTGCAAGGGAAAATCCAATAAAAGGTTGGTTAAATCCTTAATTGTTGCTAATGTTTTCCCATGTTTTGGGTTACTGTTGCCAACGACATGCGAGGTGTTGCTATGAAAGTAGCTAAACGAGAAGAAGATAACACTCATATTAGAGTTATTGTATTCTGGATCTCTTTCCGCTGGATTGTTATGGAGATGAAAGAACTGGTTCTTCACAAAAGGGGTTTTAGGGTTCTTCTGGGAGATTTTATTCGTTCAATCAAAGATATAAAATTATCAAAGCAGCATAAATGAAAGAATGTTACTCGGTGAGACATGGCTTTAGTCGCACACAAAAAAAAAAAAAAATTTGAAGTATCAAAAAAAATCTACAAGCTACGAAAATATTGTTTTTCTCTACGGAAGAAAATCGCAAAATGGGAAAACCAGTTGTTAATGATGAAACACCTTAGTAAATGACGCCTCCATCAGAGCTTTTTTAAGCACTTGCCCCAGCAGCAAACATTCCATCCAGAATCTATCTCAACAGTAGCTTCAATATCCCATCCAGAAGCCGTTTCAGCTTCAACATTCCATCCAGAAGCCGTTTCAGCAGCAGCTTCAACATCCCATCCCGAATCCGTTTCGGCAGCATTTCCAGCATATGTCCCCACAAATTCTCCAAAGACTTTAACATATGCTTCCACCACCTCTCCATCTGCCTCTACAACATCCTCAGTGGTCGCTTCGATTTCCTCAACAGCAGTTTCGACATCCACTTTATAAGATGCTTCAGTCTCGCAAACCACATCCTCTTGAGAATGCTCTTGTTCTTCCACCTCAGAATCGAGGATTAAGATACCATTATGGATAGGGTAATTAAACTAGCTCTCGTCTAGAAATTTCTTGGACTCAGTCCTTCACCGTTTAAATCGAGAGGTGAATCGTTCAGCCTTGGAACAGGGTTGTGGAGAAGTTTCATCATGTTGATATTTCCCGACTTGCTGGGATGCTTCATCGTGTCTCAACTTCTCCTCCATATCAATCAAAGCCATGAAAGCCTAGGCACGCACCTGCACAATACGTAGATGGGTGAGAGACATGCCTTGTATAATCCGGTCGGCCGCATAGAACAAAGGGTTGATTTGGTTTAATATCTCCTCATGTGAAGAAGGCTTGGGTTCGTCGACTTCAAAAAAATTCTATGAAGAGTCAGAGGTATGATCACCACCGGAAGATCCCATTGTGTGCTAAAAAATTTTTTTTTTTTTTTTACATCATGTCTGCATCGGTAATCTACATGATGAAGAATGCAAAACAGAGAACTATGAGAAAAGACGCGAGACGATAACTGTGAAGAGGATGGGTACAATTATACGATGATCTATATGAAAGAAAGAATAATTGGCTCACCTAGACTTCTGATGGAAAGAGGCTTGCCGCTACAGAGATAAATCCAATAATACAAAAATAAAATGGTGGATAACGCCTTTTATATACATTGTATTTTTTAAGTTTGAGTAGAAGAAGGTTTCTCCTTTCGGGTCATACACAGAAGAAGGCAACCAGACCCGCAATGCCAGCCAGGCACTCTCCCCTCCATTCCGTGACCTAGCCAAAGGAGCGCCTTCTTCACCGCTCAAAGCAGCGTAATCTCCGCCCGCTCCACATCCTAGCAAGCAACGCCGTGACTCCAGCCCTCCATGATCAAAGTCGCACTATCTCTGACCATCCTGTGAAAAACACCGGCTCCATCTTCACTATTTGGTAGCCAAAGTTCAAAGTGATGTATCCACCATTCCATGGACGTAGAGAATCTAGCTGCGCTATCCACCATTCCGAGCAAGCGGCGCCATTCCACAGTGTCATCTCCGCATGGCCAAGATTGAAGCACCATCTCCGCCATTCAAAGCAGCGCTATCTTCACTAAAAAAAACAGCGCCATCTCCGTTCAAAGCAGTGCCACCTTCACCATTCCAAGCCAAGCGTTATATCCTCCCTTTCCGCGACCTAGCCGACTCCATCTTCATTATTTGGTAGCCAAAGTTCCAAGTGATGTTTTCACTATTCCACGGAGTGAAGCCATTTTTCATCATTCCATGGACTAAATCCAAGAGCCATCTCCATACATTCCGTGACCTAGCCAGCTGTGCCATCTCAGGAAATCAGTAGACAAAGTTTCAGCGCTGACGCCAATACCTTATAGCCAAGTCAGAATTACGCAGAGCCGCCAATACAAGGATCATGAATTTCTTATGCCTTCCACAAAAGGTTAGTCGAATTTACCTGGAAATCTCTTCACGTCTTTCCCTTTCAATTTTACTCTTGTCTGTCACCATCTCATGCTTACCCAGCAACAACGCCATTGTTACCTACTAAGCAGGGGACATAATGTTGATGGTGGTTTTTAGCTTAGGGTTAAAATTATAAAACCTTGCATCTGATGTAACGTCACTCTGTAAGGAAACGGATCCATGAGTGTTAACCTCTCAACTGGCATATTTATTGAGCCACTCATACATTTACATGAAATTTATCCAGACCGGTGCATGTAGCAACCATCCCAGATGTTATGTAAATTTCGGCGCCTTGCACTTAAATATAAGTTTCTCTGAATGTTTTCTATATTATGTTCCCCAGATGAACCCTTAATGTTGATATGGCATGAAAATTTGTGTTCACTCGCAGCAGAGTAGCACGAATTTCCAAATATCAAGGATAAGGTCTTTGCATAAGGTATTCAATCAGAAAGCATGTTGCTCTCTGGCAAAGAACTTAAATAACTACGTGTCAACACATAATATTCAATCAATTACTTTTGCGCCTTGCGCAATATACCAGACCTTGCTTGTCGAATGTAAGCCTTGGAAAACTAGGAAATTAATCCTACATGGGTTAGTAGGGGCAAAACCTTGCCCAGAATCAGAAAACAGGGAGCCGCAGCAGCAAAGGAAGGCATGACCATGCCTTAGACCAGCCGGCGCCACTTGCCATTGACCACACCACACCTCATCCTAAACCGGCCCTATTTTCCTCGGACAATCAGGTCACTTTAAACTCGCCACACACACATAAGTTGTGGCTGGGACCATACTTTTCGGCCCCCATTTCCCATCGACCAATCAGACTGTTCTAAAGCCGCCACACTCACACCAGATGTATCCGCGCCCATGCTTGTCCGGCCCTCCCCTTCCTATCGACCAATTAGGTCACTTTAAATGTGCCACAAGCACTAGAGGTGTGGCCGCGCCTTATGTTTGGCCGACCCCTTTTCTTGACAATCAAGTCGCTCTAAACTTGCTACCATACATTAAAGGCCAAACGCACCCTGCTGCGCCACCATACTAAATTGGCAAGCCAAACACGCCCTGTCACAAGCACATATCAAGAAGCATGCCAACATGCCACTCTGCCGCACCACAAATGGCGCCACCACGTGCTAATCTGCTTTCCATTTATGGCTAATGCCATAACGGACTCCAATTAGGATTTCATGATCGAAACAAGACTTTTGCTTCAGTAGCATTGGTCAAAACCCTAATTTTTGGTCATAGTCCACAACATGCCACAAGCCACTTCAGCCTTGGCCATGTCGCCAAGCCCTAACTTTGGAAACGGTGCCAAATTCTAGCCTTGGCCACGGCGCCAAGCCCTATCTTTGGCCACGCGCCAAACCCTAGCCTTGGCCACGCTGCCAAGTCCTAACTTTGGCCACGACACCAAACCCTAGCCTTGGCCACGCCGCCAAGCCTTAACTTTGGCCACACCGCCAAACCCTAGCCTTGGCCATGCCGCCAAGCCTTAACTTTGTCCACGACGCCAAATCCTAGCTTTGGCCACACCGCCAATCCCTAACTTTGGCCACGATGCCAAACCCTATCCTTGGCCATGCCGCCAAGCCCTAACTTTGGCTACAAAGCCAAATCCTAGTTTTGGACATACTACAATGCCTCAGGCGTGTCCATGACACGGTTACGCCAATGGCAGGCCGCTATGCCATGGCTACGTCAGGCTTGGCCATGCCACGGTTACGCCAATGGCAGGCCGCTATGACATGGCTATGCCAAGCGTCGCCATGCCAATGACGCCACTTTGCTATACAACGAGATATGGCCATAATCAAATGGTTATCCTTCCTCGTGAAATGCAATCTCAACCATCCAAGTTCGCTACCGAACTGACAGGCTTGTGGAAAGTTTCAGGCGGCCAGACGCCTAAATCTAGTGTCCATGGCTGCGCCATGCACCACTTGCACCACCGTACCACTGGCATGCACGAGCCATGCCAGCCATGCTACATTACCACTGGCGTACACCAAAACCCCCATGCACCATTATCAGGCGCCAACACAAGGTAGCCATAATCAATGGCAACCCTCCTTCATGAGACGCGATCTCAGCTATCGAAGTTCGCCACCGAACTGACAAACCTGTGGCAAGTTTTAGGCGACCAGCCAAAAAGAAGCCTAATAGCATCATGTGTTATTTTCCTGCGGTAAGTCCCTTGACTTTGACTTTCCAAAAGTATCCAAATGCTACATGTTTTCCATGAAAACACTCGAGACATCAAACATGTCACAAACTGGGGGATGTTCATCAGGGTGTTGGTCTGGCGGCTTACAGCGTGCGGTGTGCAATGTGCCCGTTACAAGAAAGTGTCATGAAGTGGGACAATTAGTGGTGGTGAAAAGTAAGTAAACAAATTCATTTCCTTCATCATGGAAGAATAATGTCTGACGGTTACACGAATTCACTTCCTTCATCATGGAAGCATAATGTCTAACGGTTACATATTACTCTATTCTTCCACCACTCAATCGTTTCCACTTACTACGAGACCAAGGTACGTTTCAATATGTCTTATATAATTAGGCTTCACCTATTTCCACCAAATAACAAGTTTTGGTCAGAGAGAACAACACAGTATCCAGAAATTACCTGATAGCTTTCCATTCTGCTAGCCAGTTCTACTTTTTGATACAAGTCGTAAACAACCACACCTTCAGAATCAACGATTTTGGTCTCAACACTTTCTTCGCTTCCCTCCCTAAGACAAACCATTCTTTTTCACTTTGTGACCGACGCAATCCTGGAACGGCCATTTCTTGGTTTATGCCAGGATTGTACAGATTGATCTCTCGAATCAAAAGTGAAAAAGCGGGGGTCTAACAACCACACCCAATATTTTGATTAACAATCTGTATGGACAAACTCCAATATACTTTCTAGAGAAGACAGACTCAATAAATAGAAAATATATCAAAGAGTTATTATCTTAATCTCTCAATTTGATCTTTACACACGAGAAAATAAAAATCTGCGAGTATTTATCAAAGAGAGATAACTTGGATGGTACCAAAGACCAATATCCAAGTGTCAATCAATTTAAATCAACAACCAAAAAGATCGGATATTCTAATTGATTGAATAACGCACAACCTGTATTATTTCAATTATATTACAAAATATAATGCGGAAAAGAAATAACACAGACACCAGAATTTTGTTAACGAGGAAACCGCAAATGCAGAAAAACCTCGGGACCTAGTCCAGATTAAACATACACTATATTAAGCCGCTACATACACTAGCCTACTCCAAGATAACTTCGGTATGGAATGTAATTGAACCCCAACTAATCTCACACTGGTCCAAGGTACAGTTATGATCATACGTCTCTGATCCCAGCAGGATACTACGTACTTGATTCCTTTATCTGATCTCACCCACAACCAAGAGTTGCTACGACCCAAAGTCGAAAACTTTAATAAACAAATCTGTATCACACAGAAAAGTCTACAATAATAGATAAATCTGTCTCCCACGAATATACCTACAAGTTTTTGTTCTGTCTTTTGATAAATCAAGGTGAACAAAAACCAACCAATAAAACCAGACTTATATTCCCGAAGAACAGCTTAGTTTTATCAATCACCTCACAATAGTCTTATTCGACGCAGCGAAAAATGATATTGTGGAATCACAAACGATGAAACGGGGTGTTTGTGACTACTTTTATATCTTGCCTATCGGAGATAGAAATCTCAAGCCAATTATTAAAATTGTACTCATACGATATAAATAGAAAGATCAGGTCACACAACTACGATAAAAGTAGTATCGGTCTGGCTTCACAATCCCAATGAAGTCTTTAAGTCGTTAACCTGGTTTTAGAATAAGAAAACCAAAGGTTAAAGGAGAATCGACTCTAGCTTAGCACAACTAGTATCACACAGAATGTGTGGGGATTAGGTTTCCCAGTTTCTAGAGTTGTCCCTTATATAGTCTTCAAATCAGGATTTGCAATCAATATTAGCTTACTAACAAAGCATTTGATATTCACCGTTAGATGAAAACCTGATTAGATTCAAGCTAATATTTATCAACCGTTAGATAAAAAATATAGCTTGTTACACACACATGTAATGCACGTTTATAGGCTTGTGTAACCGTACCCAAACTTGTACATTAGTTGGTTCAACAATAGTTAACCAAAAGGTTAGCCATATGATAACTTTCATATCAACCATATTCTTCTTCACCATAAGTAATCCAAATGACTCAAATGAACTAGTTAGAGAGTTTCTCAATTACTAAGATCTTTATGTACTACACAAGACATAATCGAAACAAAATCGATGTGATTCACTCGAATCGATTCATGAACTATAAAGCCACGGTTTGGAATAGCATTACTTAGTTTATTAAGATAAGTTTACAAACATCGTTTTTAGATATAACCTACTCATGTTCACGGACTGGTTTCGCGGACTCAAGTTCCCGGATGGAGTTCACAAACTCCAGCAGAAATTCTCGGGTTCGATAACTTCGTCAGTTCGCGGACTGGGTTAGCGGACTGAGTTTGTATGATGAGTTCGCGGATTGAGATCATGCACTACACCGGTTTTACTTGATCAACAAAGTTTGCAAACTTTGGTTCAAGCAATAAGGACTTATACATCTATGTATTTCCATAACAATTCTTATATCCTCCAATGGTTATACTGTCTAAACTCTCATTTCAATCATTGAAACATTTTCAGAGGGCGTTATATAGTTGTTATTCACAAACTATTTTTCGTCAGAGCGATTTCCAAAGTGATTGAAACATAACATGACTTTCGTCACTAGGTAAAGATGAACTTGGCTAAAGAGAAAGCTTTACCAACACATATTTCGAAAAATAGAAAAGCGAGATATACTCATCTCGAAATACCACATGTGTATAATCTTAGTCTATATAGTAATATGATTTTGTCTCAAGATAGGAGATAGATTAGATAGACTTTTGAGTGATAGATAAATTCAAGTCTACACATACCTTTTAGTCGATGAAGATCCACTAGTTCCTTGAGTAGTCCTTCGTCTTGTATGAAGATCGCCATGGAGTTCTTGAGATCATATACACTTTCTATCCTAGTCCGAGACCTTAGCTATAGTAGACTAGAAATCAAGACTTTATAGTTTTGATCACTAACATTGACAAACATGCTTGAGATAGAAACGCATGCGAGTTCGACCGAGCAATGCTCTAACAATCTCCACCTTTGTCAATTTTAGTGACAAAACTATTAATACATATGAAATACAAAAATTATATAAATAAACTTTGTAGCTCCTATTCCACATGTCTAATATTCAACATTACTCGAAATCTTCATCACTTACAAGTAGTCCAATGATCCCAAAGGTTGTTAGTTTAGCATCATCGTTGTTGAAAATACATAGCTATAACAACGAGAAAACAAGAGTTCTCAATCATTTTTATACAGTGTCATAGTATCATTACACAACGTCAAAGTCCAATTGCATCACAACTTTAACAACAATACTATGGTGATATGTCACTCCCCCTTAGTCAATACTCCATCTCACATGGAAACCACTCCCCCTCACATAATGATCTGAAAACCATATGTATTTGTAGTATGAACTACATATTAATTCTCCCCCTTTTTGTCAATAAAGTTGGCAAAGGTACAAGAACGGAATCCTAATGAAATTTTTGTAAGAGACATTTCATGACCAAGAGTAAATGTATATCATTTTGTTTAGATGCAATCATAAAGCCGAAGCTAAATGCATTCATCAAGGAGTTCATAAAGATACAAGATAACCCCTATAATATTCCACAGCTGCACTCCCCACAAATATTTGGAAATTAAGCACAAGTTCAAAAGAACTCTCCCCCATAATATGTCATTCCCGAAAGAACAACAAGAGCGACCTTAATTTCAAAATAAAATAAGGATTTCTTTGAACTCAACAAATATCATACAAGTATTAATTTGGAATCCAAAAATGATATTCAATCAAATTAACCGTAAGCGAACCATGATTAATTTGACTAAATATGCTCAACACAAGTAAACTTATGGAGACTTAAAAACTCAATTAGATTAATTACAAGAGAACCCATAATTAATCTTAACCGGAATCTGGGTTGCACGGACGCGGACGCGTAGACGCGGACACGACACGACGCGGACGCGGACACTACAAAATTCTCAAAAAACTAGGACGCGGACGCGTATATACATATTTTATTTATATATATAATTATGTATTTATACAGCAAAGTCAAGTATTTTCATCCTAAAAATTAGAAAATAATGCTACATGTGTATAAATTTCAAAAGAAAATGAAAGATCGTTTTTTTATACACGCCGAAGGTCAAGCAATCAATCACTATTAAACACATGGCACAATCAAATTGCATTCTTAGAACAACACATGCCCAACCAAGGGTATATGTGATGTATTTCCAATTACAAAATCCTAATAAAGAGTTACATGATTGATCTAAATGTTTGTCTTTCTTCATTTAGTTAATAATAGTAAAAATAAAGGAAGAAGTTTAAATGAAAATGGAAAAAAAATGCTTCAAACCCAAGTCATCGGTGCGTCCAAAAAGGACGCGCGCGGGACGCGTATTTGGTGCGTCGGACACGCGTCGTGTCAGCGTCAAACGCGCGTCCTGCGTCCGACGTGAGTCGGACACGGACACGGCACCAAAATCGGTGCGTCCGTGCATCCCAGACCGGGATGCACAATTAAACTAATCACAAAAGTAATCAATTTAATCGTTTATACTCACATAAGAAAATCTATGGAGCGATGACTAAGTTAATCATAAAAACAACCAACCCAATCAAAAACGCTCAAACATAAGAAAAACTTACGGAGTCATAACTAAATAATCACACAAGATGATTAATTTAGTTCAATATGCTTGACATAAAGTACCTTACGGAACAAAACTAAGCTAATCACAAAAATAATCAACTTGGTTGTCTAGTGCTCGACATATGACATAGTACAGAACCTCACAGTAATACACAAAATATGGATCAAGGAAGACCAATTACTTCGGAATACATAAGGATTCATTCTATGTTTCCATCACCATTTGTACAATGACATACAATAGACATAATCCTTGAATCACAAAAGATTTCAACCTATCTTACATCAAAAATTCACAATATAGGCTTAACTTTTGTGTTTTTCAAAAGTTTATTCATTCTTTTATCAATACTTGCATATCAATTCATGAATGACTTTACTTTTGACAAAGTATGGGACAATCAAGTTCACGGACGTAAACACATATATCCCATAACAATATTGCAATATATAAAACCATAAAGATTAATACTGCAAAAATCATCTTCCAAACAAGTTTAGAATTTAAACCATTAAATCTAAAAACAAAAAGATGAAAACTTTGGACATAGCTATGTGTAATCACAATAATGGATATTCCAAACACTAGTTATTCTTCTAAATAAAACAAGAAAAATAGAAGATTTACTAGACAAATAAACTCATACATGTCTACTAGAAACCGATCATAAGCTAATGTTCACCTTCGACAGCTTCACAGGTTTCAAGACCTTTGAGTTTGTGATTCATATTAACAACTGCGTCTTCAGAGAAGATATCCTTATTGAGAAGTTCTTTAACATGTGACTTCATGATACCAAGGTCAGTAGTAACCTTTTTAAACTTACTTCTAACCACATCAAGATCCTTCATTGTATTAACAAGTTGCAATTTTGCTTTCAAAGTATTTAAGAAATTCATGAACCACTTCAGCAGAAACCATATCCTCATTCTCAACATCTTAATGTGAGTAGGCATAGTAACATAAGGCATTAGGTGCACCATCTTGTACAAGGGTTCTGTTCTTCCTTTTTTTTGATTCAAAACCAAAACCTTTCTCAAGAAATCCCTTAGCAAAAACACCATGGAGAGATGAAGAAGAGGCCATTCTTGATAATCCAGAAGATAACCTAGAGTATACATACGTGACTATGTAACTCAATAGGTCAGTTATTTAAAGGTTTTCAGGAAGGAAGACTTTTAGGGGTTTTCAAGCTGTAGACTCGATATGGTAACCCGTGTACACATTCGAACATAGTGCACCCCACAAGGAAAAACACAAGATAATTAAATAGGAAAGCAATAAAAGACATTGCAAATACTTTTAGGCAATATTGTCTGCTGGCACCAGTTTAGCTATAAACGATAAGAGAATAGCTCAACTAGGCAAGCAAATTTCCAAAGTACATCTGACTTTTACACATCTTGCCCAACAAGATTTTTTATAAGCAAGTTCCTAACCCTTGTGATTAATTAGCACAAGTCTGAGCTCTGAGCTCATTTAAGGAACTGTGTTTATGATCAAGTCTATTTTTCCTCCTGAATTGTAAGAGGGATCCCTTTTGATTTGATAAATTATCATAAAACTTACTGTCATCAAAATATGAGACATAACTTGAGTTCTTGCCAGAAGAGTTTTGACTTGAGGAGGATGATAACCTGTTGACAATTTCTTTGTACCCTTGAATTATCTTTATCAGGTTATTTCTCATATCATCATTTTTCAGAAACAACAACTTGGTCTTTCCTTAGACGATTCTTATTAAGACTTCTGTTATGCTTATGAACATTTGAGGAACTCATTGAACTGACCTTCCTGGTAACATACACATGGAACGTATGAAAACCAATGCCTTTGAGGATTAAGTCTAAGGTGTGTTGAAGTAGAAAAAGCGAATTTTTATTCAACTTAGAGTTTCTCTTTTGTCTAACAGAACGTTTTGCTTCGCAGAAGAGACATACTTTCTGATCACACGAGTGATTAGGAAGTTTAGTCTTAATATTCTCGTCAGGAGATTTCTTCCTTCCATATGGTGTGGAATTTACTTGATCAGAGGAAAATAACACATTTTTCTTAATTGGAAGGGACTCCATTTTTACTTCTGGTGCTGGAGCATTTTTAGTTGTAACAGAAGTAATTGGTATATTGAACTCCTTAGAGCATCCTTGAATAGAGAGCTTACTCAAGTGATATTCTATTTCCAATGCATCCTTTTTAAGGTTTGCCTCAAGAGTCATACACAAAGAATGATCTTCAGTATTTTCTTTGGATTTGCAGTCTCTTATCATACCAAGAAGAACACTCACGTGTTGTTTCATCCGATTGAGTCTATGAGCTTGGATTCTAACAAGATTTAGAATCAGCTCACTCTCTTCAGTTGTTTCCCATTTATTTTGAGAAATAGACTCTTTTGAAAAGTAATCGGGACAACACATGTCAGAATATGTCAGTCTAGTTTGAACACAAGGTTCATCTATGTTCGAGATTGAAAAATCTTTCTCTTTAATAGAAATAGACGAGACAGAGCTTTTATTTCTGGTGATGCATTTATCAGAGATACTACTCTTGTCCATAGAGTCAGATCGCTACAAATACATACTTGTAAGGTCTTGAATGTGTTTGCCTGCTCTGATACCAATTGAAAAAGCTGGGGTCTAACAACCACACCCAATATTTCGTTTAGCAATCTGTATGGACAAACTCCAATATACTTTCTAGAGAATCAACTAGACAGTCAGACTCAATCAATAGAAAATATATCAAAGATTTATTATCTCAATCTATCAATTTGATCTTTACACGAGCAAATAGAAATCTGCGAGTCTTTATCAAAGATAGATAACTTAGATGGTACAAAGACCAATATCCAAGTGTCGATCAATTTAAATCAACAACCAAAAAGGTCGGATATTCTAATTGATTGAACAACGCACAACCTGTATAATTTTAATTATATAACAAAATATAATACGGAAAAGAAATAACACAGACACCAGAATTTTGTTAACGAGGAAACCGCAAATGCAGAAAAACCCTAGGACCTAGTCCAGATTAAACATACATTGTATTAAGCCACTACAGACACTAGCCTACTGGACTGTAGTTGAACCCCATCCAATCTCATACTGATCCAAGGTACAATTATGCTCTTACATCTTTGATCCCAGCATGATGCTATGTACTTGATTCCCTTAGCTAATCTCACCCACAACCAAGAGTTGCTACGACCCAAAGTCGAAGACTTTAATAAACAAATTTGTATCACACAGAAAAGTCTATAGTAATAGATAAATCTGTTACCCATGAATATACCTACAAGTTTTTGTTTCGTCTTTTGATAAATCAAGGTGAACATGAACCAATCAATAAAACCAGACTTATATTCCCGAAGAACAGCTCAGTTTTATCAATCACCTCACAATAGTCTTAATCGACGTAGCGAAAAAAGATATTATGGAATCACAAAAGATGAGACAAAGCATTTGTGACTACTTTTATATCTTGCCTATCAGAGATAAAAATATCAAGCCAATTATTATAATTGTACTCATATGATAGAAATAGCAAGATCAGGTCACACAACTACGATAAAAGTATTATCGGCCTGGCTTCACAATCCCAATGAAGTCTTTAAGTCGTTAACATGGTTTTAGAATAAGAAAACCAAAGGTTAAAGGAGAATCGACTCTAACTTAGCACAACTAGTATCACACAGAATGTGTGGAGATTAGGTTTCCCAGTTGCTAGAGTTATATAGTTTTCAAATCAGGGTTTGCAATCAATATTAGCTTACTAACAAAGCATTCAATATTCACCGTTAGATGAAAACCTGATTAGATTCAAGCTAATATTTATCAACTGTTAGATCAAAAACATAGCTTGTTACACACACATGTAATGCATGTTTCTAGGCTTGTGTAATCGTACCCAAACTTGTACATTAGTTGGTTCAACAATAGTTAACCAAAAGGATAGCCATATGATAACTTTCATATCAACAATATTCTTCTTCACCATAACTAATCTAAATGACTCAAATGAACTAGTTAGAGAGTTGTTCAAATGCTTAGATCTTTATGTACTACACAAGACACAATCGAAGCAAAAACTATGTGATTCACTCGAATCGATTCATGAACTATAAATCCACGGTTTGCAATAACATTCCTTAGTTTATTTATATAAGTTCACAAATATCGTTTTTAGACATAACCTATTCAGGAGTTCACAAACTCCAGCAGAAATTCTCGGGTTAGAGAACTTCATCAGTTCGCGGGCTGGGCTAGCGGAATGAGTTTGTATGCTGAGTTCGCAGACTGAGCTCATGCACTACACCTGTTTCACTTGATCCAAAAAATTTGCAAACTTTGGTTCAAGCAATAAGGACTTATACATATATGTGTTTCCACAACAATGCTTATATCCTCCAATGGTTATATTGTCTAAACTCTCATTTCAATCATTGAAACATTCTTAGAGGGCGTTATATAGTTGTTATTCACAAACTATTTTTTGTCAGAGCGATTTCCAAAGTGATTGAAACATAACATGACTTTCGTCACTAGGTAAAGATGAACTTGGCTAAAGCGAAAGCTTTACCAACACATATTTCGAGAAATAGAAAAGCGAGATATACTCAGCTCGAAATACCACATGTGTATAATCTTAGTCTATATAGTAATACGCTTTTGTCTCAAGATAGGAGATAGAGTAGATAGACTTTTGAGTGATAGATAAGTTCAAGTCTCCACATACCTTTTAGTCGATGAAGATCTACTGGTTCCTTGAGTAGTCTTTCATCTTGTATGATGATCGACATGGAGTTCTTGAGATCAACTACACTTTCTATTCTAGTCCGAGACCTTAGCTATAATAGACTAGAAATCAAGACTTTATAATTTTGATCACTAACATTGACTAGTAGACTAACACTTTCTATTCTAGTTCGAGAGAGAAACGCATGTGAGTTCGACCAAGCAATGCTCTAACAAAAACTACTCCAGTGCAGTGCATTGTTTAGAGTTCAGACTAGTTTCTCATCCACACACACAAAATTACCAAAACCGGCAGAAGCAGTTTTCACCCACAAACAAGCTTAGTCAACATATTTCGAGAATGATTAACAAGATAAACTTGACTCAAAGTTTTTGTTATGCATGTAATGTCCTATTTAGCCATGCGACACTGTCTCATAGATATATGGGTGAAAACTTGAGTAATAGGTGGTTCAGTCCTCACTTACCTTTTGTTGACGAAGTTCTCCAAAAGCTTCGATTGATCTTCGCCTTCAAATAGTAGAACGTAGTGATGTCTGGTACTCAACTACACACTTTTATCTTAATCCGAGACTTGACTAAATGTAGACTAGAAATCAAGATATAGTTTTGATCAACTAAATTTGGAAACAAGCTTGAGATAACAACACTTGTGACTTCGATCGAGCAATGCTCTAACAGGTGCATCTACCTCTTACAAATCAAATTATCGTGATTTCGATCATACCGGTTTGTATTATTTGTTAGATGAACAAGAACATGTAAACCAAAGCATAGTTGAGGATCTTATTCAAGCAATTGATTATCATAACCAACTACATATTGAGGAAGCTGGTAATAGACAACAAAGTGACTTGTATTTTCTTGGTGCATCTAAAGATGATCCAAATGGCTTAATGGATTGTACTTATAAGATAAACAAATACAACACGTGTAGTTAAACATGGCTTGCCACACTTCAGATAAACAAACTTTCACGAGGCATAAGGTTTTATGGATATGAAAAATGATGTAAGTTTTATTTGGACATCGGAAACCTTAAAGGATATTTACTGTAGCGGCCAAACTCTAAGGGTCACAGTAGCATATAAGGATAAAATATTAATGAATGCTATATAGGTAGTTTTCCTAAATGCCAATAATTTTCTTTGTACATGACACATAAAATGTAACATTAGAACATATTGAATGGGTCGTATCTAAGGGCCAAAGGAAAATAAAGGTACTTCTCATGAAAAGACTGAAGATGAGCGTCTTAGTAAACTAACTCACGAAGAACAAGACTAAAAGAAGAGAAAAAAGGAATTCATTATAGACGCACACTTATATATGATTACAAAGGACAATGATATGAAAACTACTTGTGACGAACTTTTTAAAAAAGGTTTTGTTATGAACTTGGAGTCACATTGATCGCATATCCACCTATAGGGCAAGACGGTGAAGTGGAGTTCTAATCTCAGTTTCATTATTTCATGTTATTAAAGAAACAACTAGACCTACGTGCAAGAAAGGCTCAGCGTAAGTATTGGAATGGTTAAGTTATTGGGTGATGCTACCAATGACCCTAGCGGAAGTCGTGAAGTGGGATCTGAATCAAATGAACTTAGCGTAAGTATTGGCGTTGGACAGACGTACGTGAAGAGCAACGATCCACGTAAAATAAGCATGCCATTTGAGCCTGGCTTTGTCTTCCTCTTCATGGATATATCATTGCAAGTGGGGATGTGTACGTGGGTAAGCGGTACCATTACTTCATCCTACAACAAGCGAATATGTAAAATCATCCTGGCACCTTAGCTCCGCAACTCGGACATGGATAAAGTGGATGTGCCCACTATGGTGGTCGTGAATATGCAAGCCCATCATAGTGTTAACTTCACTCCCTGCACCAAAACGAACCCGGCGCGAAAAGCGCCAAGGATTTTCGCCCCGCCTATCTATCATCTGCATAACATGTATCTCAGCCAGGATAAAAGGAATGCGTTGTGTCGAGGCTGGCAAACTGGCATAAAATCTCTTTATACTCATGAGATGAATCGATAGAAAGATCGTTTGAGGCGATACCCTGCCTCGATGAGTCTTGCAGAAAATACCGGGCCATACCTACCTCTTGGTATATGTTGGCGTTCATCATAGTGGTAACTTCACTCCTTGCACCAAAAGGAATCCGTCGTGGAAAGTGCCAAGGATTTTCGCCCCGCTCGTGTATCATCTGCACAACATGTATCTTAACAAGGATAAAAAGAGTGGGTTATGTCGAGGCTGGCAAGCCGCGGTAAAATCTGGTTTATCTTCATGAGATGAACCGATAAAAATATTGTTTGGGGCAATACTCTACTTCGATGGGTCTTGCCGAAAAGAGCGAGGCATGCCTACCTCTTGGTCTATCTTGGTGTTCATCATAATGGTAACTCCACCCCATGCACCAAAATGAACCCGGCGCAGAAAGTGCTAATTATTTTCTTTCCGCATGCGTATCACTTGCACAGCCTGTACCTCAGCCAGGATAAAAAGAGAGGAGTGGGTTGTGTCGAGGCTGACAAGCCGGCATAAAATCCGATATATCTTCATGAGATGAACCGATCGAAAGATTGCCTGGGGTGATACCCTTACTTCGATGGGGTCTTGCCGAAAAGAACGAGGCATGCCGACCTCTTGGTTTATCTTAGCGTTCATCTTTAGCCTACCCTAACTTGCTTGGGACAAAAAAGCTTTGTTTTCGTTTCAAACGACCTTAGTTCAAAACTCGAAAACATCATATTCTTTACCGATTAAAAAAGAAAACAAAGACCATTGTTTACGACTTCAACAACACATGTACCTAAACTAAACATCAGTAAGAAAAAGTGATCTTAGTGAGAGCGTGAATCGAACACGCGACCTTCCGATCTTCAGTCTGAAGCTCTCCCAACTGAGCTATCCCCGCATACGTGTTACCTTGGTGTTATGGCCTTATCTGTAGCTATATTATTGTTCAGACTCCAATAATGACACTTAAAAGTCATTACAGGAAAACAGGAATGTTTATGATTTTGAATGGCGAACCCTAGAAGAGTTTCACTGTCAAATTTCAATCCAAACAGCAATAATCCAACTCTATCTCTAGAAAATCCATCGCAACAACAAACACAGTCTCTTTCTCTTTCCTCTATTATCATCTTCTTCAAAAGACCTCATGCTTTTCCCATCCTTCTTTCCGTTTTTCTCTTCCTTACCTGGGTTTCCTTAAGACTACAACACTTTCACCATTACTATTCTCCTCAGCAGCAACAACAAACTCAAGATACTCAGAAATGGAGTAGATCTGGTGAAGATGACAAGGCTAACCTAGTGAGATTCAGCTCTGATTTTCCTTCTAAGATCACTAAGGATAAGAGAGGATGGATGCTTGATCCTGTTTCTATTGCTCGGGCAGTTGGACTTCCAGGTTAGGACCCTTATTATTTGTGTTTGTTTTTTCAGTAAGGTGTTTAGCTGCGTGTGTTTACTCATTTCATTATTCAGTTGATATTGAAAGGGATTTGGGACGCCCTCATTTCTATTGATTATAGTTCAGAAATACAGTTTTATTTTACATATACAGAATGAACCTATGTATATGTGAAGAACATCGCTATTGTATTTATAGAAGCCCCACTCACTGAAAACTGGGATTTCCTCATTTTTGGTTACGCATTCAGTCCTTTGATTATCCACCAGTTTGAAAACAAGCTAACTACATGGCTTTCCATTTTAATATATTTGTTCTCTGAAATTGTAGGCGGAGCGGTATCATGCAGTTCGGTTCATGTTGGTGAGATTCGACCGGGTGGTATGAGGGGTAATCACAGGCACTATACTTGCAACGAGACATTTGTCATTTGGGGTGGTGAAGTAAAATACCGGGTATGTCTTCTTTTTGTTTTGCGTAAATCATAGAAATCAATGAATCCCTTCAAACTAAATTTTCAAAAACAAAACACAATATAGGTTTATTTCAACCAGAACCAAAGTCTATAGAATGACTTCATTAATGGTGTTATCAGTGTCGCAGAGCATGTGATTGCCAAGAAAATAGGTGGTTATTTGAGTAACGGATGATTCAAATTCCCTAGAGGCCAGAGGAACTCTATTAGAAATTAAAAGAACGGGAAAGGAATGGTAGAACAATAAAGGATGTTTCATGATTTTCTATACCCACAGAATGGGTTTCATTATCCAAGGAGCATAAGTTTCAGTTAAATAAGTAGATGCCTTACCCACTAGTTGAGCGCCGATAATCGAGGTTTGCACCCCAATCCGCGTGATCGTCGAGATTTCCAGCCAATCCGCGTCAGAATAAGCGTGTAGAGTGTTGCCGCTTGAGTTACGCAAGTGTAGACCATAGTTAACTGTATACTTTTAACTAGCAAATGTTGCTGCAACTACAAATACGTCGTCGACCTTCAATTCAACCCCAAGGCATGACCAGTGACGACCTCGCTATCGTAGTCATTTCAATCCCAACCAAACAATCCAAGGACCATGTCAGTTATGTGGCAGACATCATTGTATTGCAGTGACATGTTGGTTTCGATTTGATTAGGATTTTGTGCCTCAAACACCAGGACTACCAATAACTTATCTAGCTTTACTTCACAACCACTGATAGCAACTGGATCACTGATACTGGTGTTATCTATCACCTTAGGCTTAGTCATATGGGCTAGATATTTAGCTGCTAGATTGGCCATCCACGTCAGATAGGGCAACCTCCTAACCCCCATGGGATGGCCAATCTAGCAGCGAAACACTGATCAGTGCAGCGCTGGGCGCCGAATGGTACGGCGTTAACGACCCTCAAAATTTGAGTTTACCCCATTTTTACTATCAACTTAATGATCATGGTACTAAAATTCCATATGAAAAGGATGTAGGTTAACAGTTAACAACATTTATAATGCCCACTGAATATGTACAACAAACCCTGCTAGAAAATCTACTCCCGAGATTTTTCACTTACGTGGGTCAGTATAAACCATACACGATTTGGCTATGGGGAAATGGGGTTGAATGACCCTCTCTCTTCGATGGGTCACTTCAAACTGTCAACAGATGTCCTGCAAATAAAGGGTACACTACAATCGGAGATAATGAAATTCCATATGAACGCCGAATTGTTCGGCGTTTACACTACTTGCGGCGCTTCAATCTCGCCGATAGTGTGCGAGCAAATGCTAGGAGAGAGAAGTAGCCAGATTGAGTGTTAACTTTTTTCCCACACTTTTTTCATGATTTGCAACATTTTTTGGCCAATCTAGCAGTCCAATCTAGCCCATAGGGGTTAGCCTTACTGTTGATCTCAACCAGCTCAATGTACACCTTGGGTGTGATGGAACTGAGCACGTTCAAGTTGGTAATGGCGGTTTTATCCTAATGTTCCCCCCCCGGCTACTAGCACTGCACCCCCTCAACGTCCACTACCACCAGTGCCGCCCATTATTAGTCTTCTTATTGATACTTTATACTTTATTTTATTTAGATAGAACATTAATAAGTTTTAACAGTAACATAAGGACATCTTATTGACTACAGTTAAGTTTTTACAGCTGGAGAATCATATGATGGATGAAGGCTATGCTGAAGTCACAGTTGGTGCAGACGAGGTTTCTGTTGCTACCAGCCCAAGTGGAACAGCCCATGCTTTGGTGAATGTGGACCCGGTAAGAACTGCATTCTTGTTGGGGTGCCAAGACAGTACCGCAATCTATAATAGCTCCTCCAACGATTTTAACGTCTGGAAAGATCTTTCATAAATCTGTCTGATTTGTCCACGGATTTGAGACGGTCATAACCCAATGTTTAGCATCACGATGAGTCCGTGACTTGCTGATTCTTTTGGCATCAGTAACATCACTTTTGCTGGTGAAATCAATGTTCCGGTTTAATGTAAATATATCACAGTTGCTGCCACAAAATTGACCGTTCGTCTAGTGCACTAATCCATGTAAGTTTTTGAATTCTTTCCATCTTGCTGTTGATCGTTACTTGTGTACTGGTAGAATTTTTCTTATGAGGTTCTTTCGCGATTAAAGTAATCTGTGAGTCCAGTCAATGAATTATGAAAAGGGGCACACTAGTTGGATGAGGCGAACATGCTATATTGAATATCTTTGGAAAATTAAAAGCACGTTATTAGTAGATTTCATCTGAATATTCATGGAAATCAGTAGCTTCTCTTAAGGAAACTAAAGTCTCCAATCTTAGCCATCTAGATAGGAATCACATTTTGGAAATAGAGATCGAAACAGCGAATCCAAGTTGTGATACCCACTTCTGAGAAATGATTAATTATTATACTTTGCAGAGCCATACATATGTTAATAGTAACCCCAATTAGTATCATTTACGAAATCTGTAAACCTTCACAGTGTTTTGCTCTTACACACTGATCTGACCCTTTTACGATTTTGGTATTCTTCACCCCAGCTTTTTAAATTTCGGTAAACCTAAACACATGACATTGATTTTGATGATATGCACTGGACAAACCTTGAGTCCTCTTTTACCTTGTGGAATCTTGCAACCTACACACTGTCATTCTGTCTATCTACAGATCGACTCAAAAGCTTCTAGTATCTGAAAGTTGAAACGAATAACCAATGACAACTAGTTCAGGGTTCAGTTATTGTGAGTTCATGGAGGAAGATCTTCTTTCAGAAGTATGTTTGAGTTATTACTACTGTATTGAACAATTGGACACCTGTTCTTGTTGGTCTGAATATTTCTTGCTTCTTGTTGTGAATATTTCTTGGAAATCCGAGGAAAAGTCAGTAACTGTATCACAAGCTCGAATGTCTGGCATGAAAAGCTTGAATGATTGGAATTTCCGGGGGCCTTGATACACAAGTGAACCTATAAATCTTCCATCAAGCTTGGACTAGGTTTCTGTTTTCGACACTAAAAATATAATTTCATTACTATGAATCACTGTAGTAAAAATAAACATTGGGTAAAAGGAGGAAGGTTTTGGTCTTCACTTCTGAACCTCAATACATGGTGGACGACAGCAACCATTCCAAAAAGAGTGTCAACAGTGCTGCATATAAACTGGAAGGTCTGCAAACAAAAGCAAGAACCTGGACAAAAGTTTGGTCAAAATGGAAGTGGATAATAATGCGATGACAAGGAAAACATGTGATAGATTATGATTATAGAATTCTTTTGGGTTAGTGGGGAGCATAGTTACTGCAGTTTTGTAGGGTAATATGAACCTTTAAAGTTGAGGCAGGTAAGGTACCCATAAAAGCAGAGGCATACTTTGCCCGGTTCATCATCTTGAATTCTGACTGACCTTGAGGAAATGATAGTAGTAGAGGAGAGGGGTCCAGTCCAGCTTTGGTTTTATAAAATGATGTTTCAGTGTTTTTATTGCTGTTTTTTGCAGCTTTGGCAGACTCCATTAACCTTCTTCCCATTCCTGAAAAACTCATTCATTCATGGGCATGCATGACTCATGAGATAGTGAAAGAAGGGAGAGAGAAGTGACCATGTCTCTGCTTACAACTATAATTAGTATTAGGATGGTCTCCCTAAACCCAAGAAGGATAACAAACTGTTATGATAGAAAAACCAAAATGATACAGTTAGCTCCATTATCCATTCAAATTTGCCATTTTATCATTTTGGATTGTTTTTGACATGTTTGAAATCCAAGGGCATGAAATAAACAAGACATGTGTTTCCATGGTAGACAAAGAGTATATTGTGGAAATTTGTATACTGCGTAACATATTGCATAGTGTTGCTAATTGTGATGACAGGACTAAGCGCAAGATACTTTTAATGGTAGAAAAAGGGAATCAATCCAATGTCCTTGAGGTTTTGATTGATTGAGCGAGAGAACCAGTTGTTAAATGGACAAATGTCTTCAGGAGGTTTTTCATTGGATTCGATTTTTTTGCTATTCATGACTAATCGTGTCTCTACTCTCCACTCTCTTTGAGTCCTTAATATTTTTATCACTTTTACCGTCTCTCTCCATCATACTCTATTCCCATGCGTTTCTCTATTTCTTTCTTTTACCTTTTGCTTTACTGATCACAGTTTTAGCTAGAATTTAACGGTCCTGCTATCTACAGGACGAAACGAAATTTGACAAAATAACATTCTTATTGTGATTTTGTTACTTGTTTTTGTCATGTTTGTGGTCCTTTATGTGCATTATCGGTTTAAGACCCCCTCCTGCATAGTGCATATACATCTTCGTACCACTTTAAAAATAAATATAGAACATCAACTAAGCAGGTCTTACATGTAAGATTGATAAGGAACAAAAAGCCGAGTAATTGATTGCGGGGGACCTTGTAATTTGCACTTTGGACCACCACAACATTGAGGTAAATAAATTTGGGAAAATTGGGAAAATGACCCGTTATGGGTCACAATATTGGAAATCTGTCCCAAGTTGGAAAAATGTCTTATTCCGTTAAACTTGCAATCCAACCCAGTTAAGTCACATGTGTATGGCTACCGTCACCACTAAAACTGCTGTCGCCACCACCTAAACCTTAAATTTTGAACCCTAAACCTTGAATCCTGAATTTTGAACCCTGAACCCAGAATTCTGAAGGATATATTTGTCATTTTTTCCGCGTGTGTAAGCTCACACATGTGACTTCATTGGATTTCTAACAAAATGGTTCATTTTTCCAATTTTTTAAATATTAGGGCAAATGTCCAACATTACACCTGGTTTTGGGGAATTTTTCAGCAAGGGGAATAAAGTAACAGTGTGTATAATCCAAGGATATAACCCCGTTAAGAAATTTACTGTCACACAGATAAAGAGAACAAGAAGATTTATTGTGGAGGCTCATTGCCACCGAGTTTGTTTAGGGCCACGCCTAGGACTGCAAAATTGTTGTTGGTCGAGCGTTGCTCAAGCATTTTCAGCATCACAACCTATCATTAGTTGATTTGGACAAGCTTTTTATTTATCAGGTGGTAGCACCACAATCAAAATTGTGCCGTCCATAGGCAAAATTCATCGCGCCAATGAAAACATTTCACTAGTTTAGGGTATCAAGAAAACAAAAAATAATGCGTAAGCGATTGGTGCGACTCTTTAAAAGAAACCGGCAACTTCATTTTATAACCGTGATAATTTTGACGGCCGTTCTTAAAACCTTTGTTGTAACCGGGGCAAAGAGAGCAAAACCATACAAATGCAACACAAGAAGAGAATGATACACCTGGGTTTGGATCATCATGAAAGTAGAGAATAAAAAACGGTCGTAAAACAAAAAGAGAACACTTTAAATTGGCAGTATATCAGTTTCACAAAAAAACAGGGTCACCGCATAGCACTTTCACGAGGTTTTCATTCTCATTTTTCAGAAATGATACGTGCACCGCGGTGTTCAGCGTGCGAAATCGAATGGCTGTTAGGGAACCTGCGGTGATTAGCAGGGGTGGGGGCCATTGGTGTGAGTTTTTTTTTTTTTTTTCAGTCTCACCCCTAGTTAGTAATTCGGGATTCGGTAAACGTACGGAACGGTAAACGTACGCGTATTATTCGGTTTATTAAAAATTAAATTCGGTCAACAATCCGGTCAACGGTTCGTGATACGGCAGTAATCCGGAACGGCATACGTACGTGTATAATTCGTTTGTGAGATTTGAATTCGGAACTCAAAATTCGGCGCATACTAAACAATAATTAAACACCTACTAATAGAAGCTTGAGGGAGAAACACATGCTTTTATGAGATATTTCTAATATATGTAGAACATTTTCCTTATTTGTCAGCAACAAACATGCGGGAGAGTGGTTTGGTGTTCGTCTAATAAGCTTGCAGTCAATGGTTCGAATCTCCTAGTAACCAACTTTTTGGGAAAGCATCTAATTAAAGAAGGGAAGGACTTCTTGGGCTTTAAAGTTGGGTTAATATGACGTTCCGAAAATGGGCCCAATAGAAATTCGAAGTTCTATTTCAGCGAATTGAAACCGCGTATTCTGATGCGCAACGGAAAATACGCGTATAATTCGAAAACCTGATAAAATACACGTACTTGGTACGGGCTTTCAGTTGGACGGCCGAACAATTCGTTTCCGATCGATACGGAAAAGTTCGCGAACTATTCGCGAATAGGACGGCGAATTGATAACTAGGGTCTCACCCCCTCTCTCTCTCTCTCCACGGTATATGGTTCGGTGCACCTTTTCAGTCCGTTAAACATTTTTTTGCTCATTTTTACTCTTTACTCTTTGTATTAGTCGATCTTGTTCTTTTCACATATAAAATTCAAGTCTTCTCCTTTAATTTGTCTCTTTCATTAGATTTCTCAAGAGAGAGACAAAAACAAAAAAAAAATGAAGAGAAGAGGAAACATGATGCTTTCATCTTCTTCATCAACTAACAGTATTCATCGCCATGAAGGCACGGCAACAGCAACAGCAACAACCACTAAAACAAAGACTATTAGTAGTTCAGTAAACCACAAAAGCATTGGTTGCATGTCTGGTATTTTTCATCTCGTATCTAGATACCAACATCGCCGTAAACTCCTGACTAACTCTTCCTCGTCTTCAGGTACTTATCTCCAACTTATCTCTCCTTCTCTGCATATGCATTTACTAATTACTTTCTGATATTTTTCTTCTTTGTAACAAACAGAGAAACATGAAAAATGTAACAACAAGAAGAAGAACATCAATTCTTCGGAAAAAGCTCAGTCGTTAAACCCTAAATCAGAATCGCAACCACCTAAACCCAAACAAACCCTGGTTTCAGATCAAAAAACTCCTGCTCCTCTTTCACCTTCACTAACAAATTCAGATTTGAAGAGATTTTCTTTTGATTCACCAAGAAGTCCAACAATTCCATCTGAAATTCGATTATCAGTAAATGTAAATTCAAAATCAAACGTCGATTCTGATAATCAAAATCAACAACGTTCTCCAGCTTTAGTTGCTAGATTAATGGGATTAGATGATTTTCCTCCAACGCCATCATCATCGTCGTCATCACCATCTGAGAAACGAAGAAAGCTGATGGTAGCATTAGAAAAATGTGATGAAGACCTTAAAACTCTTAAAAACATCATCGACACCATTCGATCAACTAATGACAATCATAACCGTACATCTCCTTTGGTCTCCGGAATTCATAGCACAAGTACAAACGGAGTGATTAAAATTGACAGTTCAGAATTACGAACAGAAAATGTTAAAGATCGAGCAACATCAGAGATGCTGACGATGAAAAACAGTATGACAAAGAATAAGGAGTCGTTGTTTGGTGACGATGACTCAAGGAACGGTGCAGATTCGATGGTGAAAGCGAAAAGTTGTTCGGAATTTAGTAGTAGTTGTGATAGTAATATTAGTGATGAGATGAACCAACCAAGTCCTAATTCAGTTCTTGAACTAATCTCTTCTCCTCCTTCTCCGCTACTGCTACCACACCAACAAACCGGTAAGTTTCTCTCTGTTATCTCATTTTATGATGTGATTAGTGATTGCGTACGGTTGACAGTTACTACTTAAGTTACATCAAGCATGCAATTTCATCAGTCACGTGACAAATGTAACGCTACTTATTGCATCCGAAATTTGCTAGAGAAAAAACCTTAAGGATTAGTAAAAAATCATGGCTGATTCTTGATAAACGGTAAAAAGAAAAAGTTGATAAAATAAGAACTTGTTCACTGCATGATGTACATTTGAAGAGAAAAAATGGTGGTCCATAGACATTATGGCGGGAAATTTTAGACATGTCCAAAAGCTCGTCTTTAGAGTCAAAAAGACTCGAAGAGATGCTTCTGTATATTTAGTTTCTTAGACGCATTAATAATAGTGGGTTATTTTATAATTTGTAGAAACTAAACCCGTAAAATTCTCTCTAAAATGTGATTTTGATCAAGATTATGGATGTCCTAGTTTTGCCTTTCTAGGTTAGGTTTAGCTACCCAAAAATAGTTAGGTTTAGCCACTCAAAAATAGTGAATTTAAATAAGTGGTAGTAATCCAGGTGTAGTTTACACAGGAATAGGGCATGTAATGCCAGATATAATAAAGCATAGGTCCTATTCCTACCCTACCCAAGAAGGTATTAGTAATATAGTACTAGTAGCTAGTGGATCCTATGTTGTATAAAACACGGGTTTTGAAGTATGTTTGTTTTGCTGTGCATTTAGCGTTGCATACCATTTGGCTCGAGTACACTGTCTCGTCTTTTGATGAGAACCTAACCCATTTGGCAACAAAGCAGAGGAGGTAGTTGCTGGAAGCCTGCAGCCTGTAGGTTTCTAGGGCTTTAGGATCAGCAACACGAGGTTTGTTTGTCTTATTACTGTCTCAGATTGCCAGGGCAGATTTCTACTGTCCCTTTAATGCTCCGCATGTCAAAGATTCAACGGATAGTATCAAACACCAAGTAGGGTAGCAGACCAATTTCGGGTACGTTGTTCTACTCTCATCCCTAAGCCTGTACCATGGCAAGTTTGATTGTGGATAGAGGGACACAAGGCGCAAAGCCTCACAGACTAGTTCATGGGCTGATGGATTTGGGGTTGCAGGGTAGTGGAAATTGAGATGTTCTATGAGTTTCAAAATGATGAAATTATTCTCCATATCTTATTATTACTTTACTATCACACTGAATATGTATAATGTTTTTCCAGTATACCCCCCATTAGGACCAATATTTCAAGCACCAAATGCCAACTAATACAATTGGCATTACCCGTTGATGTAGATAACAGTTAGCATTAGTATTATTCGTGTTAGTTGATTCCTTCACCTACCAATATAATGTTTAATGTTCGACTCTTCTATCCCATCAAAAAATGATTACCTCTTCTTGTATTATTGCGGTTTAGATGCATATAAAAAGTGACATAACATGAGCCAGTATCCCCTGAACTGGATTGGGTTTGGGCCTCCTCCTTGGGAGATGTTTCTCTAGCTGACATACTTCGTATGATTCTTGTTCAGGTGTTCTCAATACAGGAGAGAAGTTTAGGAAAAAACTAAGAGAAGAAGGCAATAGTTTCTCCTTCTTCCAGAGAACAGCATTTGAATCACTACCGACAATTTCGGGCAGAAGACCATCAAGTGAATTCAGCTCGACAACATTAACCAACAGATCACCATTGTCGTCAACTTTGGCATTTCAAAATGATTGGTCGTCAACTTCGGGATTTCAAAATGATCGGTGCAAGAATGAAAAAGTGGAGATTGTAAATGAAGCCTGTTTAGATGTGGTGTGCGGAGAAAGATGGGAATTAGGTCGGATAGGAGTTATTTTAGAAGATTATATGTTTAATGAGTTAGTCCAAGAAACTGTCCGGGAGTTACTTATAGGATGCTGTAGTACTTACACTAACATTCTCTACTCATCATCTTCACTTCCCTCTGGGTCATGCAAGAAAAAACTTTGTTTCTAGTACCGGGTATCAGCGGCTTGCAATTGCATGATGTGTTAGAGAAAATGGAAAGTTTGTAGAGTTTCTTATATTTATTCAATTGTTATTTAAATAAACTAATTTTGCACCACATGAGTTTATTTTTCGCTCATGAAATAATGGATCCATGTTATAAATTAATTTTATCAAAACTAATTATATTAAAATGCAATGTTTCACTTTTTAAACCACTACACTAATAAAACTTTCGATAAATAATAAAAAAAAACTAACATAATAGAAAAGACAATTAAAATGTTATGAGTTTGTTGTACAATATCTTCAAAGATCATATTTTTCAGCTTCATAAAATGATTAATAGTTATGTCGTTTTAGTCTTTATCCAAATTTTTGTATTTTTCAAAATTTCTGGAGCTCATACACTTTTGTTTTGGTCCATCCAATAACTACATGCTTTTACTTCATCCGCAAAAGCGTTATCAAGATCACGAGACATTGTAATCTCAAAAAACTTCATTCAGTCGTTTGACTTTTTTTTATAAATTCCTCCATCTCGATTATGTTGTATGATTATGTTATTATTTTATGAGGGAATAGGGTATTTACCCAAATAAGGAACAATTAATTGGGGATATGGTAATTAATTGGGGGATATGAATTACTTCCCACAACCCATGGTATGTGTTAAGGGGTTATTTTTGGTTATGAAAATACTAAAATACCCTTCCCACAAAATTAAAATCAAAAACTTAAAATCAAAAAACAAAATAATATCCCCCATTTCCATCTCCACTTCTTATTAATCTTATTTAGGGGTAGAGCTTTGAAACCTAAATATTCCCCATTCTCTTTAAAATTCTAAACTCTCCCCACTCTACATCAAATTCTCTTCTCTTCACTTTGGAAACGAATTTTTATTTTATTCGGAAGTGATGAAGATCATGCTGAAAGTGATGATGACCATGCCGGAATTGATTCTCGAGCATGCCGGTATCATGTTAAAGATATGGTCTTCATCAATTAAGCATGGTTTTCATCACTTCCTTTTTGAATTTTTCTCGGTTTTAATCACTTCATCAGGCATGGTGGAGTTGATATGAAGACCATGCTAGGTATTGCTTTCCCGCATAGCATGTTGCTTTATTTTCTATGCAGGAAAACAATCGGCATGGTCTTCATATCAACCGACCATGCCTAAGTGGAGTGACTAAAACCGAAAAAATTCAAAAAAGTGATGTAATTGATGAAGACCATATGCGGAACATGATACCCAAGATGCTCGAGAAATTCCTATCAATGCTTAGGTATTCAAGTGAAAAAAATGAACATTCGGATACTTTTCATCCTGTTAAGGATAGAAATTTAAGCAAAATACTATCTTAGGAACATGATACCGAAGATGCTCGATAATTTCTTGTCAATCTTTGGTAGTCAAGTGAAGAAAAAATCAACATTCTAGGTACTTTTCATCTTGTTTAAGATAAAAATGTAAGCAAAATACTATGCCTTAAGAAGCAGTTGTCATGCTCGAAAACTAGATTACCATGCCGGTACCTGTTCAAATTTTCAACCTCTTAGCAGCAATTCTCTCATCACAATCATCTTCCATTTTCAAAAAAAAAAAATTCCACTTATTTTTTTTTCCTCTCCTTCTACTCCTCACTCACACAAATTAAAATCAAAACACACACTAAACTATTCCCCAAATACTTAAGCATATACTAATTATTATTAACTACTAAACATGATTAGTGAGGGCTAGATTAGGAATTAAAAAAAAAATTACATAGGGGGTCACCCAGAATTGCTATTGGGACATCGTTTTTGTCCTGTAGCTATATCCCCCAATTAGTTTCCATATCCCCCAATTAATTCTTCCAAATAAGATTCTTCAAATCAGTGTTTACACAACAATATTTTCAAAACTGGAGTTTACCCATTTTTTTAAATTTCTGTTTCGTTTTTCAATTTTGTTTATGCACAAAACCTAATTTATTTTTCAATTTACATTTTTTTCCATATTGCAAAAATATTAAACAAAACAAAATTAAATCCTTTAATATTATCTTCTGCAAGCTATATTCTAGGATTATTAGTTTCAACGGATATAGTTTGGGCAAAACTATTTAGGAATTTTTGAAAAAATATGGACTGAAATCGCTAAAAATGTAGTTGTATCAGGTTAGATCTTGTTTTCATCCTTTTTCTTATTTGAATTACTATAAATGTTCTCCATATCCGAGCAAAAACGATTTCGTTTTTGTTTTTTAAGGTTTTTTTTATTTTATTTTTGCTGCAAAGACGTATGGTAATGTGCTACCACGAACGGAAGATTAACATAAAAGGTATAGTGGGAAAAAACATCTTGTTTCTTCATTTCATTAATCAGGTACCTTTCTTATTTAAGCAAAAACAAATCTGCTTTTGAAGTAGTTTATCTTTTTTTTTTTTTTTTTAATTAGGAAAGAATTATTCAAAAGGATACTCATCGGACAAGAAACTTGTCCGGAGCCTAGCAACAAGCTGGGCTCCAACCCCTTTTTGTAATGCATATCAATATGTTGGTAATGCATGACTCGGGAACAAAATAGGAATGAACGTAACATATAGATGCTCCATGAAATATACTGCAGCCCTTGTTGCTGACATCAAAGACAAGATATCTGATGCGGAGCTAGCTATGAAGAAAAAAAATCCATGCTGGAATCTATTCTATATATTTTATGCAGGTTGGATATATCACCAAATGACTTCAACAAAATCAATGAGAGTATATTAGAGATTGTGAATAAGTACTATGACGTTGATGAGGGTTTCATCATTTCAAACAAAGTTTTACCAATAACTGCTGAAGATTTCTCGATCTTGTTAGGGATGAGATTAAGCGGCAAGCTAGAGAAACCATTCGCTAATCGATCTGATGTTGATTACATGCAAAAAAAATAAAAAAAAATTGCAATTCATGTTTTGGTGGCAAGAATAAAATTTCAAGGAAAGAAATAGTATTTCATATCACTAGTATTGTTGGAGAAAGCGGAAAAGAAGAAGATTTCCTGAAGTTGATTATTCTGCATATGGCTAGCACTTTTTTGTTCACTGCCCAAGGTAGTACAGATGTTGCTATATCTTTCACACTTCTTTTGAAAGATATTGCTAAAACAAACAAGGCCTCATTGCCAAAAAAGTTACTTTCAATCCGAATAATTCTCGGCAACCATTGCATGCAAAATCTTCTACATATAATTCAATTTTGAATTCAAATAGCCAGACAATAACTAAATTAAAGAAGGTTTGACAGAGGGTGGCCAAAGTCCAGTTAAGAGGTACTCCAGCCATGCATGAATTACCTAGCGATGAGGATAGTGACTCAGGACCGAGTGGTGAAACTGCTATTCCTTGGGTCACGGTTAGAAACAAAAAGGTGAATCGAGTTGCGAATCGTGATATGAGCCAGACGGGGGGAATGAAAATCTCAGATGATGATTCGATAATTCATCCTTTGGATGGCGGTTCTTCTCCTTCTAATGACTCAAACCGTTTTGAGATTCTAAATCAAGATTTGGACAAGGATATTTCGCTTCTCGGTTCAACTCGTGACCATGATTCACCTCAGAACGATTCACAGAATCATTGTATGGGCCAGATGGGAGGAGAGATTGAATTTGGGTCCACCCCATTACCAGTAATCGCTTACACTCTTGATAATATACTCCTTAATTCTAGACCGTTGATTGAATCAATACCTTCTTCTTCGTTAGATCTCAATCTGGATATCAGAAATTCTAATACAGAAACTTCTGAATTGCATAATAACTCTGCTGATATTTCCTCGCATGAGGAAGGTGATGCTAACATGAATTTGTTGATTCAAAACCATTTGGATTTCAGTAAATCTGTGGGAGTTTCTTGTGAGCATCCTTTTTCATCCTCTATTTGTAAAAGCATGGTATTGCGGAATTTATCACCAGACAAATCCATGGAGATTCCTCAAATTAAAGATGAGGATGGGCTGGGTGATTTGGACTCTGCGGATGAAGATTATCTTGAACCTTATTCTCCTAACGAACGTATTGACGATGTCTCAGGTAATTTGGATAATGAATCTTTGGACACCACTGGTTTTAATCCAATTGCAAGTTCTAGGGCTTTCTATTCTTCTTAATGGATCACAAAATCATGTGTTGGAACATTAGGGGTTTGGGTCATGATACTAAAATTAATGCAATTAGGAATGCAATTTGGAAGAACAACATTACAATTTGTTCTATTCAGGAATCTAAAAAATCAGTAGTTGATGATAACGCTGATTAGATCTCTTTGGGGCAATAATGGTTGTCACTACATTCACATTCCTTCTGTGGGCACTTCCGGTTCGTCGGGAGGCATTATTTTTATGTGGAAGATGGGTGTTGTTGTTATGGAAGATTTTCTCTTAGGAGCTTTCTCAGTTACAATCAAATTCAAAAATATTTCAGATGATTTTTCTTGGACTTTTTCTTCTGTTTATGGAGCCTCTGATAATGGTTATTATAGATAGTGTTGGAGTGAGCTAAACGATATTAGACTTCTGTTTGAAGGTCCTTGGGTTGTTGGGGGTGATTTTAATGCTATATTGTTTCAATCTGAAAGGAATACCCCTGGTGGGTGTTCGACAAGTAGGAATTTTTTCAAGAAATTTGTGAGAACTCACTCACTATTTGATTTGCCATTAAATGGAGGTAAGTACACTTGGACCAATTCTCAGCATCCTCCTACTCTTATCAGATTGGATAGATTTTTGGTAACTGAAGATTTTAAGTCTCATTGTCCTTCTTTGGTTCAAATTAGGCTAAAGAGACCCATTTCAGATCACTCACCCATTATGTTGAATTGTAATTTTGGCACTAAAATTATCTCTCCATTTAGACTTGATAATTATTTGTTACATCATCCATCTTTCTTGGAGAATCTAAAAGTCTGGTGGGCTAACTTATCATTTTCTGGGAGACCTAGCTTTGTTTTTGACAAGAAACTACAAGGTCTGAAATTCTTTATCAAAGCTTGGAAGAAGTCCTTAGGAGATATTCAATCTAAGTTAGATGCCTTGGAGGAAGCAATTGATGAGATTGATTGTACGGAGGAATTTGTAATTCTGACAACTGATGATGTGGTTCAAAGAGATTCTGCTAAATCTAAACATGCATCTATTTCTCTATGTTTAGCTAGGAAATGGGGCTAGAGAGCTAAAGATAAATGGTCTAAAGATGCTGAAAGGAATACCAAGTATCTTCACCAACTTGCTTCGTTTAAATACAAGCTGAGTACTATCAATTGCCTTCGAATAGAGGGTGATTTATCTTATGACAAAAACAAAATTTCAAGTGAGGCTACTGATTTTTACAAGAATCTTTTTTCTGAGCAGTTTCCAACAAGGCCAAGATTTGATGACTTGCACATACCTTCTATTTCTGTACAAGATAGTATCCACCTGGAGAGACCATTCTCTGAAGATAAAGGTAAGCAAGTTATTTGGAATTTTGGTACTAATAAAGCGCCAGGACCGGATGGTTTCACTATAGAGTTTTTCAAATGTGCTTGGGAGGTAATTAAATTTGACTTAATGAAGGTTATCAAAGAATTTGAGTGTTCTTATTCTTTAGACTGGAGAGTCGGTTGCACTAATCTTAAGCTTATCCCTAAGTGCTCTGGTGCTGTCTCTCTTCATAATTTTAGACCAATTAGCTTAATTGGAGGTATCTATAAAATTATATCTAAGTTGTTTGCTGGAAGATTGAAAAATGTATTTCCTTCCATAATATATGATTTTCAGGTTGCCTTTATTCATGAAAGACAGATAAATAATGGGATGTTGATTGCAGAAGAGTTGATTGACTCAAGGAAAAGAGAAGATAAACCCGGTATTGTATGCAAAGTTGACTTTGAGAAGGCCTTTGACAACATTAACTGGGGTTGTGTGGATATTGTTTTGGAGAGGTTTGGTTTTGGTCATATCTGGAGGAGCTGGATCAAATGTTGTATTTCATATACTAGATTTTCAGTTCTTATTAACGGTGAAGCTTCTTCTATGTTCAGACCACAAAAGGGTATCAGGCAGGGAGACCCGATATCACCTTTCCTCTTCATTATGGTGGTTGAAGTCCTTTCTTTAATGATGAAGAAAGCAGCCTCACTGGAGTTGATTAATGGCTTTAAAGTTTCTCCTACAGGCACTGTTATTCAACACCTTCAGTTTGCTGACGATCTTATAGTGTTTTTGGATGATTCGGCTTCTCAGGTAACCAATTTGAAGAATATTTTGTTTGCTTTTGAACTTGTCTCTGGTTTGAAAGTCAACTTTAGAAAAAACACAATTGTAGGTATTGGCACTAATCATAATGCTGAACAGTGTGCCTCAATATTTGGGTGTAGCTTATCCCAATTTCCTTTGAACTATCTGGGATTCCATTAGGAAGAAAATATAAATGTAAAGTTATGTGGGATACTGTTATTCAAAGGATTCATCAAAAATTGGCAACATGGAAGAGTAGGTATTTATCTAAAGATCAGAGACTGATAATGATGAATAGTGCTTTAGCTAGTGTGCCGGTTTACTATCTCTCTATGTTCCAGATGCCTGTTTCTGTTATGAAAGAGATTGAGAAGATAATGAGAGATTTCATTTGGGGTTCATCTGCTACTACTAAAAAGAGAAATTGGGTTTCTTGGCCTAGAGCGTGTTTCTCTAAAAAAAAGGGGCGGTATTGGAGTTAAAAAACTCAAGCTGGTCAACAAGGCTCTTCATTGAAAATGGATTTGGAGGTATGGGAAAGAAACTAGAGCACTATGGAGGCAAATTGTTCATCAGAAATTTGAAGGTAATCCAAATTCTTTCTTGCCAAACAATTCTAACATGCCTATAAAGAACAGCTTATGGGCTGGTATATTGAAAGCTAAAGACCATATAACTCAAAACTGCTCTTTCACTGTTAAAAATGGGTGTTGAATCTTATTTTGGAAGGACAAATGGATTGGTGATAATTCTTTGCAGAATTCTTATAATGCTCTCTTTAAGCTATCTAGAAAGAAGAATGCTACTATTAGGGAATGTATCTCTGAAGAGTCTGCTTGGTCTTTGGACTTTTCAAGAAATTTGAATGTTCATAAGCTAGGTGAAACAGTTCTATTGCTAAGCCTTTTGGGAGACCCTGATTCTATAATTGCAAATGCGAATGAAGATGATGAAAGGAAATGGATAGCTGCAGGTGATGAGTTCTTCATTGCTAATTGTTACACTTCTTTGGATTTGGATGGGTTTCTAATATTCCCTCACAAGCAGCTGTGGAATCCCAAAATTCCACCAAAGGTTTCTTTCTTGGTATGGACATTATGCTACAATGGAGCCCCCACGCTGGATTATCTGGCAAAAGCTGGTAAGTCTGATCACATCATTTGCTTATTCTGCAATGATGCTCAAGAAACAAATATTCATCTTTTCTTGCATTGCAAGGAGACATATAAGCTATGGAACTACTTTATTAGTAGTTTTGGAGTTGATTGGGATTTTGGAGACTCAATAAAGGCAACTCTTTGGGAATGGCCAAACAAAAAGGGAGACAAAATGAGTAAAAAGATTTGGGGTATAATTCCTTTTGCTATTTGGTGGACTATTTGGAATGAAAGAAACAATCGAATATATGGTACAAGGAGAAGAAATTGGAACCAATTGGTGATTGCCGTTAAATGTACTCTTTTTAATTGGTTTAGGCATACAAATTTTTTTGATGGTTTCTCTCTGAGTACCATCTTATGTAACTGGAATGTTGTTATTGGTATGAGCTAATTTTAGCCATACTTGCTTTTGTATTTGTTTTTGTTTTTCTGTTTAGTTTTCACTTTCCGTGAAAGCTTTCAGTTTAATTGAATTTGCCCTTTTCCGTCAAAAAAAAAAAACATGCTGGAAGTAACGATGATGGAGATGTGAATGGTTGCTGCCATTAAAAACTAGTTGGATGAATAATGGAGATGATTTGAACTGTGGTGGTTGGCTCGATGAGTGATATAATGGAGATGAAACACATGTTATGAATGACAACATCCCTTTTTTCTTCCTTTCCTTTTTGTGTAAAGAATGCAAATTATGAAGTGAGAACCTTAAGTTTTTTTGTCATGGTAGAGCCTAGTATCCAAAAATTGAAGATTTCAACCTATGTAAAGGAGTTCACGAGTTGAATGAAAGGATGCAACTTACCGGTTTTGATGTTTCTTTCAGTATGCTATGGTTGATGTCAATTATGTTGCAACAGAGAAGAGAGAATATGATGGAGATGATTTGAACTGTGCGTGGAGGTGGTTGACATGGCTCGAGTCACTTGCTGGTATGTCACAAACATCAGCATCTCAAATTCCAACTCACCAAGATCAAACTCACAAATTCAATGCAATTATTGTGATATAGTACCTTTTCAAAATGCTTCTAATCATATGACATTCAATTCTAATGTATTTGAAAGCAAGCATCCTATTGTTACGAGTCATATTGGACATGTTAAAGTCTCGATCCCAGGACAGAGAAGCTTGTTGGGATAGATTATATCTCCTTGAAACTCTCATTGTTCCTCAACAATCAAAGAATGAACTTACTGCCAAGTTGCAAACTCCCTTCCTTCTACTTTGTGGAGCCATGTCTCTTTTCCGCGTCTTACATATATGATCAATAAAGGACTGTTAGGAACAATTCAAGTTGATAAAGAACCTTATTGCATTTCGTGTAAGTTGGGTAAACAACCTGCTTCCTTTTAATAATAGTGTTACACATTCGGTTGAACCTTTTGATCTTATTCATTCGAGATGTGTGGGGAAAGTCTCCCATTGCCTCTAAGGAGGGGCTTTATATTATGTTATCTTCATTGATGATTTTTCTCGTTTTACATGAAAATATACACAGATTTCTCTAGAATGGTCAAAACTCAATTTAGAAAATCCATTAAAATGATCAAGGAGGTGAATACATATCAACTCCTTTCAAAGAATTTCTCAAAACGAAGGTACTAGTCATTATTGGAAGTAGATGGGTGTACAAGATCAAAACAAATTCAGAAGGCAAGATAGATCGTTACAAATCTCGTTTGGTTGCTCAAGGATATACCCAAGAATATGGTATAGACTATGAAGAAACATATGCTCCCTTGCTCGATGCGTACTCTCCTCTTTGTTCTTTGCTGCTCATAATTGGAATATGCATCAAATGGATGTCAAAAATGCCTTCCTTAATGGAGAACTTCGAGAAGAAGTGTATATGAGACCACCACCAGGAATGGTTCATTCTCCAAATCAAGTATGTAAATAAAGCCTTGTATGGACTTAAACAAGCACCACGAGCTTGGTTTGAGAAGTTTTCTAATGCTATCCTTTATGGATTCAATCAAAGTGCTTATGATTCAGTAATGTTTACTCGATCAACTAAGAAGGGTATGGTTATTCTCCTCTTGTATGTTGATGATATGGTTATCACAGGTGATGATCTAGAAGGAATTACTGCTCTTAAACTTCATCTTAGTTCATGTTTTGAAATGAAAGACTTAGGTTTTTTAAGGTATTTTCTTGGCGATGGAGACGAGTTGGAGATACACCTCTTGAACCTTAATCCCTTTGAAGGAAAAGTTTTATCCAATCCTACATTATATCGTCAGCAGCTTGTGGGAAGTCTAAATTACTTGCCATATAAAAGAGCTGAGGAAGACGAACAATATATTGTTGCCATTCACGAGGGTTGTGCTTCTAGGCAAATCTTTGATGGAGAAGAACTCAATACAACTCGATTTTTTGGTTACGATGAAGATATGGGAGTTCAATAGTGGTATGCATTGGTTGATGAACTGTGATAATGTCAAGCTCGAGTATGGTGAAAGATAACATCATTGAAAGCCTAGAATGGCCATTATTTTCTTCCTCCCTTATTTCTTCTTCCTCCCCTTTTTGACAAATATTTTTCTTCCTTTCCTTTTTTGACAATAGTATATAAATGGTCACCTTATAAAGAATCATATACACAATCAATACACAAATTAGTCCGATGGAGATGATGTGTGTGATTACATGGCTCATTGAGGGCATGACAAAGTTAGTTGTGATGATGGTATTACATGGTGAATGATGGCAGTGATTGTGAAGGAGGAGTAATCTCGCTGCTAGGGAATAGGTTGAGATGAGATAGCTCGAGATTGGTTTGAATGTAAGTTGGCAGCGAATCATGTTGTATAAGTGGGTTGATACCATTAATGTAGATAGTTTTGGTTGGCAGTTGACAAAGTTATGCAGCGATGGTCGCCGTTGATGATCATGATAAGAACTCGACGTCGAAGGTCAACATAGAAGATGGAGTTATGAGGCTAATAGTTGATGGACTTATAAGAACTCGGAAAAAGCGAGATGTTTCGATGTTGGTGGAGTTCGAGTGATAGTTTTGGGAGTAAAACTGAGAAGAGTTTTCGGCTGGAATGTTTCGGCCGTAAAACTGTTTAGAAAAGTAGGGAAGCTTCAGGAGAAGTTACAGAAGGAATAACCTAGCCGTGATAGAAAGGAAAATAAGTACGAAACATCCAAGAGAATAAATGTATGGGAAGTCCCTGACGTAAGTTGAAAAGAAAAAAAATCTGAGAAACATCCAGGAGAATAAACGTATGGGAGATTCTAGCCGTAATAAGAGATGAAGAATACATTGTCAGTTACTCAGGACTGACAGGCCAAACACAGTTGAGTTTGAGATTTTTGGGCTGGACTTCACTCACTCACGCCAGCCCACTTAGCTTGTTTACACAGGATTTAGACATGGACAGGTTTTGGTCGTGAGATTTTTGGTATGTCGGCTAGTTTTGGAAATTGTTTGACATGGTGATTCGAGCACGGGCCTAACTACAACTGGGACACCTATATAAGAGATGTTTCTACCATTTTTAAATAGATCATATAATCTTTTATCAAGCCATTGGAGAGGAGAACTCAAGGGAGAAAAGCTAGGGTTTTGGAGCGTTCTTCATTACCGTAACTATTTGTTTTCCATTTTATAGTATGTATCTCATGGGTTTCATTAGCACCATGAGTAGCTAAACTTCTTAGTGATTGGGGATGAATTCTAAGTTCTAGACATGATTTGAGTTATTATATAAATCTATTTTGAAGTTCTTCACATGATTATTGATTGTTTATACTAATTAGAATATTTATGATTAATTGATAGATTGTTTAGGTGGCCAACTGAATTAATTTGTTGATTCAATCAATGCTAGTTTTGAGTTAGGAGATAAGTAATAGTCGAATAATTCATACAAAAGTAGAGAACACAAGACCTTGCAGAGGGATTCTGTGTAGCGATTGTGTGTATAAACAACACTAAAAAGTGGACCTTGAGCTAAGAGTCTAACTACTAGGATCAATCTATAATTCACAAAAGATAAAGCATTCTGAGAAATTACACCTTGAGTGAGCTACTACTAGGTGGTTTAGACGAATAGAATCTGGTATTGGAGAGCTTCCGTACTCAGTGATATAAGGAATATAGGGTATATCACTAAGCTAGCTGTTATTCCATGGTTGGTAATAATCTGTAATTAATTGTATTAATGGATGAATATAATAACTTGATGACGGTTTAGTAACGAAGAAGGATTCCCTGATCATATTTCTCTCCATTGCTTGCAACTTAATTATTTTTAATTGCTTTGATTTTATTTTGAATCTAAAACAAAAAAAATCCCCCCATTGTGACATTTTTGACAACTAAAACTCCATGCTCTTCGTGGGAACGAACCTTATTTGCTACTATATTATTCATTAGTAAAGTAGAATATAAGTGAATTAATTTGAGCACCTACGACACGCATCATCGCGTACTCTAATAAATTCTTGCATTTGATTTTGGTATTGTAATTTCAGGTTTATGAAAAAGTGCATATGCCACTATTGGTGGAAGAGGTGAAACTGTTGAATGCAAGTGTATAAGAAAAATAGGCTCAACGAATTCTAGAATTACAGAACGAGAACGACTTTCTAAAGAAGATAATCGACAGACTTGAATTGTCGATGGACATAGTGGCAGATGACTGCTCCCAAATCACGAAGCGTGCTGAGCTTTTAGAAGATCGGTGCAAAAAAAGGATGACATATTTTGAAACTTCAAAATGACATGGACACCGAAGAAAAAAAAAAAGACAACAACTGCAAGATCAACTTGATGAAATATTTTGTCTAAGGGATGAGAGTTCAAATGTCTCTAACAAGGAGAAATCAAAACCTACAGCGAATGGTGCGAAAAAGAAGAAGGAAAGGGAAGAAAATAAAAAAATCCTATTTGACGATGATTTACCAGTTAAGGTGCAAAAAGGATTTGGAGATGTAATATTTTTAAGGCAAGTAGACATAGTAATATATAAGTGTTGATGGGAGAAAATGATTTGCTGGTTTTTTAGGAAAGTGAAGAGACGACCGCGTGGGCGGAGACTCCTCGATCGAACAGATTTCTTAAACCTTTTTCAAACAGATGCACTACACATGAGTACTTTGAGTTTGAGTAATTAATCTGTAGGACTCCGGCCTAAACCAAGACAATGGCCGTTCCAGAGTCAATTTGATCACAAATAAGGATGATGGTCGATCTGTAGGAGGGAAGCTGAGAAGTGTGTGTGAGATCAATGTTGATCAAGGATTGTGGATATGTTTGGATATTTCTGCAAGTGAATTTGAGTTCGAGTAAGTTCTGATTGATTGATTGAATTCTGCTCTGTTGATAGTTCTTATTCAGATGAGAATTCTTGGTTGTTCATTTACGGATTCAGAAACTTATTTATATTGCAAGAATAGTAAACACATTAATCCCAGTAACTGTGATAGTTGCTGGAGTGAAATAGTGGAAAAGTGGGAAATCGTGGTTAAACCAGTTCCATATCGTGCAGAGACTTAATTGATTGTCCATCCATTACTTTGCTAACTCCCTCAATTGCTTGCACGACTAACTTACATTTCTCATTGTGGGTGTACATACGTGTCGTAGGCCGCCAAACCAAAATCCTAATGAATATCCCACATGTGACATGATTGTGGAGTCTGCAAGGCAGATGTGTATTTAATTAGTCCGTTGTTGACTTGACTAGACGATGAATCTTAGCCTTGATGAGTCAAGCATAATGAATGAATGTAGTATGCTCTGAGACTCTAGGATTGAGCATAAGGTGTCTGTTGAGACATAATAATAGAAATACATTGAGTCTTGATGAATTGTGATATATCATTTTACAAGTCGAGGTAATAATGATATTTTGGTAATTTGGATCAAGCGTCTGATGAGATTGCTCGATCAAGGATTTATTTTTATATGTCGAGACATGAAATCAAAAATATTACAGAATGCTCATTTCTGATCAAATATATCTTGAATAATCGAATGATAGGGATTATAATTATTGGATGGTCGTCCGTTCGAACCATGTTGCTCATTTGAGCAAAAATATCCTGGCTTGATTGGGGTATACCCAATTTTAAGTGGACTTTTTTTAAGGGCTAAGGGCGAGTCCTAATAGGTGTAGTTACAATACTACCCTTACCTTTTATAATTCATATTCCTATATCAATTTTATTTTTTTCATTTCATCTTCTCCTCTTCTTCTTCTCCTCTTCTTCTTCTCCTCCTCAAACACCTTGTCGGCTCTCCTCCATCCCCCACCACCAAACTTATCGATTAATTCGTCGTAATCGTCGATTCAAAAATTCCGATTAATCTTCAAACATTGAGCCACCATGGCCGAGGGCTAGTCGTATGAAAGGAGCAAATCGAAATCCCAATGAATACAACCCTGGAATTGCAAATTTAGTTCAAAGAAAAGTGAAGAAAAAAACAATCGAAGAATAAGAAATCAACGCCGCTGAAACAGAAGAAATGATGCGATTAAGAAAGTAAGGGCCTACTTAAACTCACTATAGTACTTCAATTTCATGTTTGCATGTCAAATTTGGTCAGAAAAATCGAATGTTTATATTTGCAGTTATTTAGCCGGCAAGGTGTTTGTTCCATGACCTTGCCGACTTTTCATGTTCAGGGTTAGTCGGGAAGCTCTTAGGTTGAAGTTCTTGTCGGATGTTTAGTATCTGTAACTTCTTTTACAAGGTCAGTAAGTTATTCAACCCAGGAGATTTCCGGCGGTAGTTTTTTCCGTCGGTTGGTTATAATTCAAATACCATGCCAGCGGATTGTTTTTAAAATAATGGTTTCTGATGCCTAAAGTCGGAATGGTATTTGGATACCACCATGTCGGCTGTTTTGAAGCCAGAAATATATGGGTAATGGACCTTGTCGACTAATTATGTGGAAAATCCTTATATCTAATGTGTTCATATTTGTTATAAGCCGACAGGCTATTTGAATTAGACCCTGTCGACTATAGTTTATCCGGCATGTTTATTATTAGTCGACCTTTCCGACCATTGATTATCCTAATTGGTTACATATGTTGACCCTTCCGACTTATGGATTTTTTCTTAATTGTTCTTGTTCAGGTTACAAAAGGCAAAGAAGAATACTTTTACTCCTCCTTCAAGACCTCCTCGTGTTGGTGACAAACTCTTGACTGTAACACATCGAGGGGAATTCATTGAGCCGAGAACGCTCAAGATCCGTGTACGGAAATTTTTCAACCACCACCGGAACCAAATGATTCGGATGAAACTCCAGATGAAGACCAATCAATTTCATCTGGTAGAAGAGGTGATGATGATGATGTTTTTGAAAGAACTCCGGCTGCTGGAGGAGACAACAATGATGATGATGATGGTGATAAATACATGACACCTGTTGGAGGAGGTGATGGTAATGGAGATGGTAATGGAGATAAAGATAAGGGTAGAGAATATAAAATTGTTGAAGAGGAAGAATAAGAAGAAGTTGGGGAACAAACCCAAGCTGTAAGTACTAGTGAAACCGGAAATAAAAAAAGGCTTATCACTAAACCAGTTGATTCCCACATGCCTCCCCCTCACTTGAAGGTTAAACTGAAACCAGGTGAGGCTCTGAAAGGGACCCCAGAAGATGGTGAAGATGTTATTTTTGGATACAAAGACTCATGGGAATGTGAAATCCAAAATACTGTCGTAAGTAATCTCAATCCGTCTTTGTTTTTTATTTAAGTGTATCTATCTTAAATTTGCATCAAGTGTTTGTATTTATTTGCATTTTATGTTTTTGGTATTTAGGATCACAAGCATGCCACCTGTCTCTTGAGGCGCCAAGCTTCATGTTCAGTGACTAAGAACTGAGAACTTGACAAGGTGCAAGCGATTGTTAAGAACTTCGGGTTGTGGCCTGCGGTGGAGAGTTTGAATATTGAGTATGATAGAGTTATTGTATTTGCATTATGTGAGAGGTTCTACGGAGAGACTGATATAATGTTATTCCCATTCGGTGAGATAGTGATAACTCCCGATGATGCTCATCAAATTCTAGGCCTCGAGGTTGAGGGAAAACCAATCAATGAGGGCTTCGATAATAGCATTTATTGGGAGTATATCTTCAAATTGACCAAAACTTTGTTCGGTTAGGATCAGATTAAGACGGAGTCTATGATTGTGATGAAGGATGGTCATCTACGTAAGAAGTTTAATTTGAATAAGTTGAGGGATACATTATCCGGGACCAAGGAAATATATGATAAGGAAAGAAGGGTGGGCTTGGTGGGAATCAATGCTATCGTGTCAGCTTATTTGATATACGTCCTAGGCAAATGTATCTTCCCCGACAGTTCTGGAAGATTGGTCGACGCCAGGTATATGCAACTATTGGATCCCTTAGATCAAATGCATGAGTATTCTCGAGGTACTGCGGTGGTCGCCTTCTTGAACAATGAGTTGACAAAGGCTTCAAGGGAACTCATTGCGCAAGTTAACGGAAATATATGTCTCTTCTAGATAATTTTATTATGTAAATCATTTATATTTGCAAAATGCTTGTAATGTAAGATTCTTACTAAACTTTTTGTTTGCATAGGTTTGGATATATGAGCGCTTCCCTACTTTAGTGAAAGCTAACTCCTACGTCAAAGTGAATGAGAATGTTTCGATTGATAAGCTAAGAGGACAAAGATACAATTTTAAGGGTGCTCAGGATAAGGATATGTCGCAGCATCTTATCAATGTGCGAATTTCCTTGGACAAATTGACTGCGGTTTAGTTAATATTTGATCCATATCGAGATGCTAGAAATCAAGATTTAATTCAAAGGAGAGATGATATTGCATTATACTACGGTCCCTTGTTGTTCTCCCATGGATTTTCAATGTACGATCCACATCAGGCAACGCGACAATTGGGTTACGTCCAAGAAGAACCCCATTTCAATGCTGAGTCGTTCTTTAAAGTGGTAAGGTAGGAGTGCACCACGTCCCAAAAAGGTATTGATGTTCATTACGCTCCAGCACCAGTTAACGATCATTGGAACGCAAGACGTGGCCGTAAAGTCGATACGAGTCTTTTGGATGAGGTGACCAAAGGTCATAAAGCTCATGAGAAATACATGACGTGGTACTTGGGATGGGCTCGTCCTATTGTGATTAGGGAACATACTGCTGAACAAACTACAAACCTTTTATCGGATTTAACTAAACCCATTAGATTTAAAAATCAAATTCTGCACTAGGTGTGCTAAAATCATTGTTATAAAAAGGTATGACCTTTGTCTCCATGATAGTTAGGGCTATCAGATGGACGTCGTTTAACGGGAACCCCTATCACGTGGTCGAGAAGCTCCAGATTGGTTTTTCCATTGGACGGCTGGGAAAGACTCGCGCGATGTTTACAATAAAAGGGACTTCTGCAAGTCCTCCCACCAAAAATAATAATTTTTCCGGGTATTGGTCAACAGAATAGGGGTAGGTTGCGCTTGGTGTATGATTTCTTAGTAATAATATACAGATTTTTGTAATTTCTCTCCTTCTTGGTTTTTAGTTTCCTCTATTTGGAATTAGGTTTAAGGTTTCTCAACATAAAAGATTATTGATGATTGAGTAACTAACCTCAACATCAACGATTCACACAATAAGAATCGGATCTCTAATACTAAAAAAAAACACCTCTTCTTCTATGTGAATCTTTCCAAGGTATACCCTAATCCCTTCCTTCTCTATTGTGTGATTGAACTACACAGTAATTTTGTATCCGTTTGGTTTGGTGTAGAATCTCGGATTAATTTCATATCAATTTGTTACGGTTTATATTTTGTGTGATTAAACTAACTCGGGTATGCTATTGTATCTAATGTATAGCTTCCTTGCCTACCAAATCATTACAAACCGTACATAAATTTTGTGGGAGAATACTGACCACCGTATTCTTCTTTAGGTTTAACTATCAATATTACAAAGAATATTACAAAGAATAAGATGAAGTGATGGACTTATGGAGACCGGGACTTATGGAGACCCAACGACGGATATGAAGATCAGGTATTTTGACTTCTGCTTTCAGATTCTTTCCGAATTGTTGAGGATTTAAATCTGGAAATTTTAGCATGAACTTTGAATATTTTATTATGAATTTTGAATTTGGATTTGTTTTATGTTACTGATGATACAAATCTAGGGGTTTGTGTTACTAAACATTGATTATCCACCTTATCACTTGATTCATAAGTCCAAGGAGAAAGCTGTGCTTGATGGGTTGTTTTGCTGTTTAGTTGATCATGAAAGATGAATTAGTTTGGGTAATTTAAAACATATTATCCCAATTTATGTTTTCCGTTGTTGCTTAATTTTGTTGGGCTCAGCAAATTAATATGTCCTTAGCATGTTCGTATATCGTATTCATGTTATTTTATTTTTTTGTCATTGTTCTTCACGTTTCTTATTTGAACTTTCTACATTATTTGTGAGATAGCCTAACTATATGTTAAGTTTATTTTGTGTTTGCATTTTAAATTGGTTGTTCAATATGGAACTGGTGGTGTTTCCACAGATAACAATGAATGACAGGTGATGGTGCTGAGAAGACTAGAAGATTGCAGGTGCAGTTGTTCTTTTGTTACTGATTTCAATTTTTTCCATTTTTTTCCCAATCCCTAATATTCACATTGCGTCAACAAATCAAGATATGCAACAACATCATCCTTGAATGAGATCAGGTACACTTGCTTACTTCCTCATTATGAGACTTTCTATCGATCAGCAAGATATAGATTTCCCAGAGGTTTGTGCATGAAGATGTGTATTTTTTTTTTGGTCAATCTCAAGCATTACCCAATATATAGGTGAGGCAAATGATATAACATAGTCAATCCAAAAGATCTACCAACCAATTCAATCGTGGAACCTAAAAGAATTGCTATAGAATGTTGCAAGGCTGTAGAACCAATAGATGTGGTGTTGATGACGAAAAAGGGAGGTGATGGTAATGTTTGTATTATCTGCAAGCTTGGTAGGAGCGGAATGCTCATGTGGGTTACAGTTGCTCTTTTCATCTTCAGTTGATTTGGTACTGGCACTCAATACCGAAATTTCAAGGTAGACACATATAATAAATTCATGTGAGACTCCTCTAGCAACACCTAGAGATATGTTGGTCTACTGAATTAATTAGGTCATGATTCGGTTCCACTGGTTTCTGCTAGGTTACTAATTTAAGATAATTATTATTCTTTTGGTGAGCCATATTTATGTAGACCATGACTTGAATTGTTTTTCTCAATGTTGAACATCAGGTGTTGTGTTAAGCAGAAGATTCAGTCAGGTGCGTTTTATTTTCCTAGAGGAGTAGACTCCAATCTAGATGCCAAAGAATAGGAGTTTCCATACTATGATTGAGTTCATCATGGGTATTATTGCAACACACTCACCATCACCGTGATCGCAGCAGTGGTATTGGCATCTTAAAGGTAAGTACTTAGTAAAGTCGGCAAAACCAAAAGCTACATATAACCCACTTAAAATATTCCAGACGTTCGGCACGAGTTCTATAAGTATTGTTGAAATTGGTAAGAATGGCCTCAAATATCCAATCCACATTACAAGAGAATGTGTATACTTTCCTAGATTTAACAAAAGGGCCTAATTCAAAGCGAGTACAAATCTGTTTGTGAAATACATAGTGGTTTTGGTTATTGTTTGTGAATACAAAGTAGTAGAATCCTACATAGCTGCCTACCCAATACTAATAGTCTAATTGGAGATATACAAGTATAAACTCTTGGTGATGGTAGTGGGTGGAGTAGTAAAGTGCTAACCAGTGAATCGATTTAATGGTGCTCTTCATTGGTTACAATCGGATCATTAGATCATGTCTTCCCAGCAGTACATTTATCCGAACATACTTACCAGTTCACTTACATTCTCGAATCTCTTGGAGAGTGGTTGTGTGTTAGTGGTTGCATACCTACGTGTCTTCAGTTTGCTACATGTTAAGATATATGAACTTACAAGAAGACATCGTCGGAGGAGTACTGCAGATGACAAGGATGAGTCATTGAGATGGTGTAGCGCAAAGAAGTAATTTGGCACAAATGAAAAGCAAATTCTACATTTTGTGCATACTGTGAGCTCAGACAGATAAGCGTACTTAGAGTGGGATAGAGAAGCCCACTGAATAATCGTATCCCACCAATCTTCATAGTGTCGTGGCTACCTGAAGCTAATGGTTCGCCACATGTGTAGAAAACACCATCTATTTTCCTTATGGTTTTTATTTTTAAAAAATTTCCCTTCGATTGTGCAAATGTATCATCAGGCCAAGATTATTAATTTATATTAGTAGTTTCTATTACTACTCCAATGTGCGTATACATTTTTATTGTAATTGTTTCCAAATAGCCTTATATCCAGTGACCGACCAGCTAATCACGTCTAACTCTACACCATAATACTCCTCTTGCTAAGTTTACAACCATCATCAGATGCTCGCTTCCACATGCACCACCAGCCTGTACATAAGCTAATACCATCTCCTAACACCCATCATCACCTACTTGAAGCAAAGTTCCATAAAATTCAACGGATACGTGAAAAAAAAAAAGGCTAAAATAAGAGCTTTTCCTGTCTCTATACCATTTAGGATTTAGCCAACAATCCAGATTTAGCTTATCCAAACTATACATCCATCTCTTACCGATTCATTTTCATGCCATGCTAAGTCTAATTCTAACCTAGCTACTAAACCTAATCATGGGATCGAGTTCTACGTTTCTTAATACGATCATACTAATTAAACACGCTATTGTGAAAGATGTATAGATGGTCTTGCAAGCTTACGGCGTGTATTTTGATTCACATGGTGTACCATATTTTAGTTCAGGTTGGTTCTTCAAGTAAGGTTAAAGTACAAATTGAGTCCATGACTCCATGTTGATGACTAGGAGAAAGATGTATAGATCAATGTTTTGGATCATTCATCTCATAGGAAAAAAATTATACTAGAACATATCTCCTTGGTGTTCCTTACTCACTTGATATTACAAGGTTTTGTCGTTTCAGCTAATCTAAACTTTACTTTAATTGATACGAATAAAAATTATTGTTTCCTAATTTTTATAGGTTCATATTTGGAAGCTTCATTTGATTCAGTAACTAATAGGACTCGCAAGAGTATGGGTCTCGATGAAAAGGATGAAGTTGTAGCATTGTAAAAAAAATCGAAGAAAAATTATTGTTTCCTAATTTTTATATTTTCATCTTTGGCAGGTTCGGCCTCGCAACGACTATGGGTCTCGATGAAAAGGACAAAGTTGTAGCATTGTAAAAAAGAGAAATGGAGAAGCATAAGAGACGCTACAGATAAAGAAATGGGAGGGTGCAATAGAAGGATTTGAGAGTTGTGAGACGGAAAGTGTGCCTGAAGGAACGACATTAAGGCTGTAAGTTCAAGGAAAGGAAGGAGACATGGTTACATAAAGTTGTCAAAATGTTGGTAAAACGAAGACTCAAGATTCCTAAAGGGTAATTTTTTTTATTATACTCAAGTTTCTAGCTACGTGTTTACCAGATTTTTTTCATCGTTCTTAATTTTGGCGAATCATAAACAACGTCAATCATGGTAAGCTTTATTGAAGTATTTCAAATTTAATTTATGCGGTGATATGTATTCTTCCTTAAATACTTATCTTGAACCAGTTAATGGTGGGTATATATTCTAAATGGGGACAAAAATGGTGGGCAATGCAAAGACATGTCAATCATGGTAAGCTTTTTCGACTCCATGCCAATCATGGGAACCATATTTTTATCGTTCAAAATATTAATAAATACTACAGTGCATATGGTCATCTACAACTAAATATATTAGATCTACGTTAGAAATATTTCTTTACAGCCAAATTTTTCGTTAAGAAGGAGACAAGGTTATATAAAGTTATCAAAATGTTGTTAAAATGAAGACTCAAGATTCATAATGCGTAACAGAATTTTATTATGCTTTTATTATGCTTATGTTTCTAGTTACGTGTTTACCAGATTGTTCTCTTCGTTCTTAATTTGGGTGAAACACAGACAATGGCAATCATGGTAAGCTTTATTGAAGTCTTTGAAATTTAATTTATGCAGTGATATGTATTTTTCCTTAAATAAATACCAAACATCAAGAGAGCTTAAAAAAATTTAGTGAGTGGCCCTGGATGAGCGCCAATGGATGTACAAAATTGCTGTCAGCCTGCCACCACAAAGACTATTCAGCAACGGCGCAATGAAGTAATTAACCACACCATTTTGACACAATTCAACAGTTCCAAGTATTTTGTGCAGGAATTATTTCGTACTTTAATAATATCTCTATTATATGTTGCTTAACTCAAACTATAGTCTATGAATTTCAATTGCAATTTCATTCGTGGAAAGTTACCGCACACTGACCATATAAAATTCATAAAAAAATCAGTTAATAAACTTGGAATTTTCAAACAAGGACATCAGAATTAAGTTGAATCAGTTAAGGTTGGACTTGCACTGTCATAATAATTTTGCTTTATTAATAGGAGGTTTGTAAGATTTGTGCTTTCTTATAATTTTTTATTATGGTGGTCTTTGATATACACAAATGAGTCACAACACTATCACAATGTATGACTGCCGAGGAAAAAAATGCCGCTCCTTGCTGAACTTGGTTAGAATGTGTACATCTATGATTCCATGCATTATAAAGCATATCATGTTAGATGTATTAATGCTAACCCAACTAGGGATTTTCTAGGTCTAAGAACCATTATCTTTCTAGATAGGAATGGTAATATTTATCTTTGAAATAAATAAAGAGAATGAGAGCCTGTTGGTGTTATTGTCAAATATATGAAACCCTAGGTATTAATTTCTGTTGCAGTTCTCTCTGTAATTTAGCATAACCACGTCTAGAGGATAACAAGTGAACTCAGATTCAACAAAAGTAATGTAATTCACATACTGAGCATGAAATGAGCTACATAGTGAGCCATATTCTTAACATTGAAATCAGTAAGTTTACTCTATGGAAAATATTTTGATGTTTTTGACTTTATTGGACTTTACAATTTTGATTTTGCAGATTTGGGTAAACCACAACAAAAAATATGATCAAAAGGACTAAAAATGTCTTTTGCAATAAACTATATTCCTTAAAAAAGTGCAAGAATGGAGCATTTTTCTAGAGGTCACATCAGCTTAATCTGGATAATGCAAGACTTAGGGCAAAGATTGTGAGACGATGAGGACAAGATACATAAGATCTTCTTGACTTGAGGACATAAATATACATATGATTTTGGACAAGGGAACTGCTAACCGTATACAGTATTAGCAGGTGTGTTACCTCATTCTTATGTCTAGGAAAACTAATACTACTCTTCCAGTTTATTATGTTGCTTGGCTAGCTTCAAGTAAAGGTAATAGATTGTTCGTTTATCCAGATATATCTTGCTAATTGAATTCGTTTTCATGTGGAAGCACGAAGGTACAAACAAAACACCTGGAAACTCTGGGTTTCTGCAGAACAACGCAGTCATCTTCTCATGATGAGCTTTCTGCTGTTAGATTTTGTTAAAAAAAGTTAAATGGTACGAGTAATTTGGAACCGATAAATTCTACATTTATGATTAATCGGCATTTTAATAAAGCCGTGATAATTTATATATTGATTCCCAATGTACTGGATCAGGTACTCTAAGGTATTGATCTTCCAAATAGGCTATACAACTAAGGTTTCATAGTTTGAAGATGCTATCTGTAACAACCTGAACAGGTAAAGACAAGTTAATCTTTTGTAATATTTTCTTACGCATTGGACATCTCATATCTGGCGATTTTCTTTGAGTAAAACATGGCATTGCAGTCAAGCAAGTCTGGACAAAGATTTAAAGAAACTTTGAACTTCACTCAATTGGGGGAAATGGATAGCTATTGGTGAAGGATAGATTTTACTAATCCTGATTTTCTCAGAGGTTTATACCAAGTGGTTAGTATAATTCATCGGTTTTGTTTTGCAGGAGTTTTGTTGCTATAATCGATATTATGTTTGTTCGCCGACTATAGTAGTAAAACAAAATTAAAGTGGTATCAAGCGCAGTTGAAACACCACCAGCCTCATGGGAGAACGCAAGCTAGACCCGAATGTGGTCAGAACCAATGGGACTCGCCTAAGAGTTGAGGCATAGCACAGGTTGTTCTCCATTGTGTTGCTGTAACTTTGTGAAAAATTTATGGTTTTCAGCCAATTTTTTTAATTCTGTTTTTGTGAATTATTGGTTTAAAAATGGTATTCATTCATCCACTTTAATTATGTGAAACTTATCATCAATGATCTTTTTATGTTGTATGGTCACAATTCCAACCATAAAAATAGTCGAGTAAAATATGTTTCTTAGTATGGGATACCACCTATACAGTTGGGAAATAGAAATAATCAAGAAAACCCAATTGCTTTGTTGCTAGACTTTTTAGGCAATGAAACTTCTGGAAACGATATTTGATCTTTATTTTGTATGGTTCCAAGTTTTTTCCTTGAAATAAGCTCGACTATAAGAAATGTGCTTGCAATGTTTGTTACTTCCATCTTATGGTCTTATTATGTCATCTCGGCTCATACCACATCTGATTGAAATTATGTTATTTTTTATTATTTTTTTGAAAGCATCCTTATAGTACCGATTCCGTACACATCTGCATACAACAATGCCTCAATATGGCGAGATACCACCGTCCCCATACCGTCACATGTGTACATCTGTATAAACCATCTATAAGCGTATATCAATAGCAAATGGATACAATTTATCAATCCAAAGCTCTGAGGATTCATACCGCAAGATGGCGAGATAACAACTACTTCTCCAATCATACAGAACTTAAGTCGCACACCAAGGTTGTGAAATCTTGAATCGGAACGTAAATCGTTTTTCATTTTTGTGAATCGAATAGTATGTTGAATCGTGAATCGTAGATTCACAGTCAAGTTTTTATACGAACCAAGAAAAAATTTACATGCCTATAAATTCACTGATAAGAAGATAAATACTACATTTTATACCTACATTTACATTTAACTCGTTAGTCAACTAACTAATAAACAGCTAAAAATATTGTTTGTCACAAAAATCACCCATCTTAGTTCACGGCCCCAAAAAAGAAGAGGCAATAATTTAGGTGTCACTTCATTTTCCATATTAGCACCACTTATTAGTGAAGTCACAGCCAAAGAATCAAAAAAATAGAATATTCTTTGTGATTCAAGCACCAGAAGTCCACTAACAGTGCTAAAAGAAATTAAATAAAAATGGTTAACAAATGTTGCGACGTGTCTAACTCTACAGTCTACACCACAATTCTCCGTGGTTTTATGAGCATCCACATTTCAATTCTCTATGCATTTGTTTTTTGTTTTATTCCTTCTCTTCATGGTTACCAAACTGTGAGTGGTGGTCGGAGATTGAGGTTCATAGAGAATTAAAGATGTGTTCACCGTTCACTACAGGAGCAGCCCTTTGCGATGGATTTTAATTAATAGATCTGGGGTTCTTCATTTGAACATAAACACGGTAATTTCAATAGGGTATGGCAATTGAATATGAATTTTGTTGAAATTGAAACCAGAGGAGGAAGAATAGAATATACAGATAGTAAATCAAACTGACGGGTGATTCTCAAGTTCTTACAAAACAACACCAAACAAAAATAAGAAATTGGATTAAAAGTTACTAGAGATTGGATTTTTTGGAACCCTAAAATGGATGGAGGACGGGAGGAACGAAGAAGGAAGAAGAAATGTATTTGGGTTATAATCGACCCTTTTTTAGCCGTTTAGATTGAGTTTTATTAGTAAAATGAAGGAAAGAAACAAAACCGTGAATCGCATATTTGAAGCGAATTGACGGTTCCAAATCTAACTCGTACGCTTTTTGAGTAAAACGCTTCATTGATACGCTTTGCATCATTTTAAATTTTTTTTCAATCGAATCGTACGCTTGGAATCGTAACTCGTACGATTTTAAAAACCTTGTCGCACACAGTTGAGTATGATTTTTTTTTTTTTTTTTTTTTTTTTGCAGAATCTGGAAATGTAGACCTCCTAAGAGTTTCAGAACCCTTAACCATTTTCTAGAAGCACCAATGCACTCACGATATCATTATCTACACAAGCAGAACACAAGCCTTCCCTAGGTGTACTATCAACTTCATGAATCAATCATTTGTTTATGCAATTATGGATCCCTAGGTGTACTATCAACTTCATGAATCAATCATTTGTTTATGCAATTATGGAGATCTAGGCACCATGGAAAATACAATAAATATGGGTAGTTTTCTAATAAAGTTTGATTAAGTAGTTCTGGGCTTCATTTTAGTTGACATGTTAATCAGTGTTGAAAGGAAGAGAATCACTTGATATCAGAAAGAGAATCAGTTGATATCGGGCTAATGATAAACTGAATGCAGTGCATAATGTGGGTTTTAGTCTTTTTTTTTTGATCATTTTTGAAGATTATGTGATTTATAAAACATCACTGTTTGATTTTTATTTCAGTTTTTTTGGACCATGTGTATTTATCTTTTAAACTTTCTTAATTTTTTTTTTCAAACACTACATTTATAGACAAATCTATGACATCTATATATTTTTCAAACACCAGATTTATGTCTCCGTATTCTTTTAATGTATGTTGAGTTTTTGTAAGTAAGAACTACAGAATTTGGGACTCTCCAAGTAATTTGAGACATTTTAAAATATGTGATATGTCCTAAAATTACAAGGAATGTGTTTGTTCATGCACATGTGTTTGGATACACATGTTTTTGGGCCGAAAAACAGATAATGCCATGTTGGGCCGAAAAACAGATAATGGCCTAAGGTTGTATTTTTACATGTTTTGGGGACGAATTTTTTTTTTCCCACAAGGGTGTATTATAATTTTCATTTCTACAAGAGCAACGTATGCTTATATGCAAAGGACATACCACTTTAACATCACCAACACAATAAAGGCATAAACTTTGGCCGATCTTTTTGCCAAGATTGATGTGTATGTATCATCCATGCCAATATTTTCCTTTCTGAATAGTTAGTATGCCGCCAAAGCATGATTATCTTAACTTCAGTAGGAAAAGGTCGATATGACAATAGAAATGTTGTGAGAGAGAGAGAAAGAGAATAATAGCTCATCGTAAGTAATGGGTATCTAATACGACAGTTCAATGAACCTTAATTTTGCAGAAAAAAATATCATCCAAATCAACATGAATCATCCCCCTAAGTTAATGTATAATTTTGTGTTTTTGTTATAGATGTGTTCTTATTTGTGCAATTGATATCCAAATTTTTGATTATTGTTGGGCTTGCCAGCTGACACATCTAAAATATTTTGTTTTTCAATATATTACAATCGACAAGTTCTTCAGCAAGCACATCGTCGAAAGGTATCCATGCGTAAGAGAGATATATCTACTGAAGAAGTATACAACATGAACTAACTTTGACTACTAAAACTGGATGTTACCATTGTGATTATTGCAGTGAATTCTTGGCTCATGTGTTCCTGATAAATTATAGTTGTGTTTATTAAAGGATCCCTATCCTATCTAGACACGTACATGTTATTCAACCAATTTGAACAAAGGCATAGTCTCAGTAAGAATATGAATGAATTATCTGTGTGGAATCTTAGTTTCCTCTTCACATGTCTAAAAATATAAGATATTTATTTGATAGTAGACCGATGTACTAATGAATCCAAGCATTACAGAAATGTGATTATTGACGCTAGCATATCAAATATGGATTCATTTAGTACTTTGGGTTCAATGTATAGTCAAACATAGCCTCGCTTCTAAACTATTCCTTAGTGTTGTACTTTCTTATGTTCGTCTATATGCATATAGCATGGACTATATAGATATATGATATTGTGTACCGATCAATTGTCGCCGAAGATTTTGCATTGGATGATTCAGATGAATTTTGTGGTATGTCAGAAGATGAGGAATTATGACGTTGGTAAAAAAAACATTGTACCTCAGAAAGTTGATTTACATTTATTTGTTCCACAATATCTTAGAAAAATAGATTATTAAATGTTAACTATGAGGAGCGATGCATTGGATCGATGTGAGGTTGTACAGGTAATCCAAAAAGAACCTAAAATTTGGAAAATGTTGTCACAAGAGAAAAGCAATACTACCTATGTTGCTTGAACCCCTAGGCACTGAGAGATCTATAAGACGGAGACGATGCATAGTCAATGTTATTCTGGTACTACATCTAAGAATACAATCTTCATATACTTTTACCAGTCTTCGTTGCAAACTGCATAAGATATATAGCTCAGGAGAGTAATGGTTTGAAAGGATTTTCAATGCATGAAGAAGTTCAGTACATGAATGGAGCGTTAACATGCGGCTAGGGAGAAGACCCATTCTATTTAGAGATGTTTGTATATGATCCTAATCAATTAGGTATTCCCAGGCACACAAGACTTTAAGTAATGTTATTCCCACCAAAAAAGTTGTTAAACTTATAATGCACTACAAAGAACCTACAGATGAAAGGCACTACGATTTTCCAATGGAATATGAAGTTTCAATTATACTACCCGGTCAGGGTTCTGAGGTACTTATCAGGCGATGTATTATACCTTATTTGAGGGAAAATAATCGTATTTCGTAATATGACAATGCTTACTTTCCCCATCATCAAGTTCTGAATTTTCCATACGACGATTTGAGTTGGAATCCTGATATGAAGCAGCTGGATCGGCGCACATGAACACATATTACAAAACGATCTTTGGCGTACGAACGAGTATTATACCATCTTGAGAGCAAAAAATACTATTTCAAGGGTACTTGGTTGATGCTTGGGCATCAACTGAACATTACCGCATGTATCTTAAGAATAATCAGGATAAGCTACCGCATGTATCAAAAATTCCACAACATATTCAAAGCAGCATGCATTGCGCTTGGAATTTTAGAAGATGACGAGGAATGCTTTAAGTGTATACAAGGGGAACCATTGATGTTGGAATCCAGCTAAGAAAACTTTTTCTTTGTGATTGTAGCCAATTCATTCTGTCATTTTGTTTGTAAAAAATTGGACTAAACATATGAGATGGTCAACATTTTAAACTGCACATGAAATATAACACTTAGAGGCCAAATGATGAGTATGTACTTCATTTTGGATGAAAAACTCCGTAAATTTAGCAAGTCTCTTGAATATTTCGAAGATACTTAAATTCCAAAATTGAACAATATGGATGTTGTTGGTGACAAGTCATGTAGGAGTATTAGTACCTTCAACTCGCATTGCATGATTCTGAATTCAATTGAAGTATTAAGAAGTTGAATTCGGGTCAATCGTCAGCGTACAATGTCGTGATTGGTTCCGTGGGATATATGGTGATGATAAAATACTTTTTCTCAATGTAAGTGCAGGGATGCGGTAAAATATTTCTATAAAACACAATGGCGTCAAGCTTCAGCGAGCTGGGGACATAGTTCTGACTGCTGCTTCATTTGGGATTGCTTCACTTCTTTTGGTCGGAGGTCTTACAACAGATCCAATATTTAAGATTCCCACAAAAATATCTGAGAATAATGTTTACGGAGACAAAAAAAGGATCCACATCCATGCAACATAGATTATGGTCTTCAATAACGATTATCGTATTTAAAACTAACCAGGGATAAATATTGATGAAATTAAATCAAGTGATTCATATATTTTTCAAGATACATTTTTATTGACGTTTTGTGCCTAAATATAAACTGATTCTATTAGTACTGATGTTTGGGTACCCTATAACGATATACGTTATCAATTGCATAATTGACTAAGTTATGGTATTTTTTAAAAATTTGGATACATTAACTAAGTTATAATGTTTCTTAATGTATTGTTACAAAGAAATAAAATATGTCCACTTAAGTCTAACATGAGAGGTTGAGCCGGGGCCGTAAGGCCCCGGTGATACCTAGTAAGAAAATGAAAATTTAATATTTGTGTGCCTTTAGCAATTTATGGGTTTATTCACAAGAGTTTAAAATTCAAGTTTGTCTCAATCTTAAATATAGGTGCCTTAATATATATCCATGCAAGGTGTACACATGTTACACAAGGAAGCAGTCAAGGGTAATTTGGTCAATGGACCAAAATAAAAATAAAATAAAAAGAGAAATAGAAGGGAGCTTTTGTTTTCCCTTTCAACACTTGATTATTCTCTTCTTATTTTGGTTTGGAAAATGCTGTCCCGCGCGACAGTGCAAGACTGACTTATAAGCTAGAGCAGGACAGCCGTTGGATTTCGTTTTTTATTTATTTATAGCCGTTGATGATTAATGGACAGCTGTCAATTGATACATTTGTCAATAATCCCTCTAATTATTATAGCAAGTTTGAACCAGCCCTTATACATTTTTATATTTTATTTACAAAACCTTTTCATTAAGAAAAGTGAAATTTATCTTCCACTCGTTTTAGTTTTTCCCCTTTTCCCTTTAGGGTATTTGTTCCGTTCTTTCAAAAACTATGAATCCTTGTCGAAATCTTACAAATGCCTTCGATTCTTGTAAACCTAGTGCTGATAACGATTGGGAGATATCAGCAGACAAAAATGGTATACTCATATCCATCACTTTTTGATTTTTAATTATGTCTTTCCAATTATTTTAACTTTGTAATCTCAAAACCCTAATTTTCTTAATTCTTTTATGTATATAAGAATACAAAAATTAGTGCTAACTAATAGTTTATTAAGAGATTTGTTTAATTGTTTGATTATTGTAAACCATTCGATATAAATTTGAATTATAATATAATTTCTTTTCATGTTATATAAAGTTTCATACAGATTTTCAAGAAGATAATATGTATTTGTTTGAAGATGGGATAGAAATTTTTGATGAAGAAACGTATATTGAAGATGATGGGAACATTAATTTACTTGATAGAGAAAATGATGATAAACTTCATGATAAGGAAATTGCAGCAAACAATGTGAAAGAACTGACGGAGGAGGAAATAAATCTTATCCGACCGTATGTTGGACAAGAGTTTGAATCACAAGATGATGCATATGATTTCTATAACCGGTTTGCAGGTAAAACTGGATTTAGTATCTGTTGGCATTCTACAAATAAGTCCAGAGTTGAACCTTTTGAAGTGATAGGATGAAGCTTTTGTTGTTCGCGTCAAGGGCTGCGAGACACTAGAGCTAAGCCCGTTGAACAAAAGAAAAGGAAGCGAGCAGATGTGAGAACAAACTGCAAGGCAATGATGATGATAAAGAAGAGAAAAGACGGATGGGTTGTGTCTTGTGTTATAGAAGAACATAGTCATAATCTTGTTTCTCCAGGAAAGAGGCACAACCTTCGGTCATTGAGAGTCCTTAGTAGTATCCAAAAGAAATCCATTGTGAACTATCGTCTAGCAGGCGTTAAAACAAATCAGATGATAAATTATTTGGCAGTTGGGAATGGCGGAGTTAGAATTAATGGATTTCTTCCAAAATATGCAAGAAATTATTTGATTACAAGGCGACAGTTGGAGATAAAACATGGGGATGCACAAGCAGTACTGGACTACTTCGACCGTCAACAAATGGAAAATCCATCTTTTTTCTATTCAATTCAAGTTGATTCGGAAGGTCAAATGACTAACTTCTTTTGGGCAGATGCTAAGGCAAGGATGGATTATTACTAATTTGGAGATGTCATTTGTTTTGATCCTACATATAGTACAAATAGATATGACATGCCATTTGTTCCGATAGTGGGAATCAATCATCATCATCAAACTATATTATTTGGTGGCGCTTTGCTTTATTCCGAAAGTGAAGAGTCATTTAAGTGGGTAATGAAAACATGGATGAGGGCAATGCATGGAAAAATACCAAAGTTTATACTTACGGATCATGAGTCAGCTATTGGAGGAGCGATTAAACATGTTCTGCCAGGTACGCGTCATAGATACTGCTTATGGCATATTAGTAGAAATGCTATGAAAAACTTATCTAACGTAACCAAAGAATTTGTTTCGGAATTTGGCAATTGCTTATATGGATATGAGACAATTGATCAATTTGAGCATGGATGGACAACAATGCTTGCGAATCACGAATTACATGATAATAAGTGGTTGTTAACCTTATATCAAAATCGTGAATACTGGCATCAGTCTACACACGTGATGTTTTTTGTGCAGACATGTATACAACACAACGCAGTGAAAGCATAAACTCTTTTTTTGATGGATTTTTGAAAAGAGATTTGCATTTGTGTGAATTTGTGGTTCAATTTGGACGGGCAGTGGTTGCAAGACGAGAATCTGAAAACAATATGGATTATGAATTTTTTTATTTTAGACAAGTGTTGAGATTTGGAATGGGTATTGAAGAACATGCATCTTTAGTGTATACAAAGGCAATTTTTAAGAAATTTCAAGAACAATTAACTCAATGTTTTTATTATTCTCATGATATAGTTGAAAGAAGTGGAGCAAAGTCGATTTATCACTAATCCAGAGTTGGACATGAACGTAAACATAGGAAAGTGGTGTTTGACTCTTTTGATAAGAGTGCTCAATGCAGCTGCTTACTGTATGAATTTGCGGGTTATTTATGCAGACACATCTTGAAGGTTTTTATAGTTGAGAATATTCAAAATCTTCCATCTCAATATGTACTAAACCGTTGGACAAGAGAAGCCAAATCTGGAGCTGTAGTATTCAACCAAGGAAAAGAAATTATAGTTGATCTTAGAGACGAAGTTACAATAAGATACAGTAAACTTTGCCAAGATGCAATAAATATTGCAGCTAAAGGTTCTACATCTGTTTCGGTATATAACGTCGCAGTTCAAGTGTTACAAAAGGCTTTAGAAGATATCGAGAAAGTGATTAAAGACTCTCAAGCCAATGGAGAAAGTCAATCTCATACATCACCAAATGAAAATATTACAAGAAACGTAAAAACAGTAGAAAGCCTTCCAAATAATCGGGAGTCATTGTGTGATCCACCTATTGTGAAACGTAAAGGAAAAAATGGAGCAACGAAGTCTTGGATTGACAAACTTAACAACAAGCGGAAAAATATCGAAAAGAAAGAAAAAAAGAAATCAAAGGAAGAAAAAAAGAAATCAAAGGAGTTAACAAGGTAAACCAGAAATTGTGAAAACAATCCTGTTATAACTTGTGTATATTGTCAATATTGTTTCGTACATACAACAACACTATTAGTTTTGATACTATTCTAATTTCACATGGTTAGGTTGTTTGCATTTTGGACACACCAGTGATACAAAAAGATGGTGGCACTCAAAACACACAACCAAAGACAAAAAAAAAAGTACTTTCTTTTCTCTCATTTAAAGTTTCATTTCAGCGTACATTTGTCTTCGTTTATTTATCCATTACCCATTTTTTTACGCTTAAAGTTTATGTATTATACTGCAGGCCCAAGCAAAGGTGCTTTTAGAGAACTCAATAGCCATCAACCTGAAATATACAACCACCAAGCCGAAATGAGTAACATGCAACGACAACAAGCAAGTCTCTAACTTGGATACAAGAATACATCAGATGGCAGTCGACCACTTGTTTTTTGTTTTTTTTTTTTGAAATGAGCAACTGGTTTCTCTTTCAATTCAAATTTGTCCATTGATAAGCACTAAAACTGCTCAAATTGATTAGCCAAATTGAAATCCCTGTCTTTTTTGAATTATAATTGAAGTTTTTTAGTTCATATCATCATTCTATTCATTGTATTTGCATACTGGTTCATGATGTGTTGGGATACCAAAGTGTTTTTCATGAGATGTTTGCTTGGACTATTAGATCCAACTACCATTTCTTGTTTTAACACTAAAGACACACAAAAGAAATAAGTTCGGTGCAGAACTCAACTAGCTAAAGATGTTATGGAAAAAAGACAGGTCAATTAGCTTTCGCATAAAAAAAGAATAGGCCAACTAGTTTTGTTAGCTTTCATCAGTAAGATAAAAGCTGGGCACGGAAAATAGAGTAATTAATAAATATTAATTAAGTTTGAAGATCTAATATAAATTATATTTTTTCTTAACAGCCGTCACCAGTTATAGTTTCATAAAAAGAAACAAAATATAAAGATGATTCACATCTGACCGTTCTAAGGTTGCTAGCTTTATATAAGCTAGCATGCACTGTCGTGCGGGGTAGTAGTGCCTGGTTGGTTTTTTCTGGAGATTTTCTAATGAAAGAACTATAGAAAAGTTGTTTGAGAAATCAAGGAAATTGAGCTTAGTGAATTGTTGATTCGTTGGGTTAATCTTGGTATGGTTGCATGAAGGTATGGAACTTCTTCATCTTTCTCTAGTTCTACTAAAGATGTCTTAATTGTATTTGGATCTGGTTTGCTTGAGTTGAGTATGGATTATTGAAGTTTCTATGTTTTAGCACTTGGGTAGTTAGCAAAGAGCATCAATTTCATGTTTTGATGGCTTGATTTGAGAATTGGGAATTAGGGCTTTCCATGAAATTGGGTTTCAGTGAAATCATGCTCATCTTCTAAAATATGAAGTGGGTATTCTATTCTCTACTTGATTCATGTCTAACAAGTTTGGAAAGAAATATGCATGTTTTGGTTGTAACTCAATTTTATCAACCCTAGAATCACTGTTGTTGTTCTACTGATATATTGAGATCCAATGGTTGGATTGTAACGAAATTTGAGTATGCAGTAAATCATTATGTGATAGATGTACGATATAAATTTCATGAGGATCAGGTCATGTTTACTACTTCAAAGGTTGCATGAGTTCTGACTGCGTTCTGTAGAATTGAACCCTGGACAGTTCACTTATCAATTGGTTTTGTCACTCTCTGTAAATCGGATGAGGGTGAATTTTGGATATGTTCTTTAGTAGTATATAAGTAATGTCCTGTGTAAATTTCAGCATAATCTGACCAATTTAGGTACCCCAAAGAGTAGGATAATAGGGACTGAATTCTGGATGACGATTGTGAAAGCAGTCAGCTTCTGATATCCATAAAACCTTTTTGAACCATTAGATTTCTACGAGTTTTGAAAATATTATGTTACCTTGAGTTATAAATTTATTGTATAAGTTTCAAGACGGATCAATACTATTTGTTGTCGGAAGGCGTGGTCATAATGTGGCTGAATTTCGTAAAGCGATTGTAGTTTTGTTTATATTCTATGCAACGATGAATGGTGGATAGTGAGCATATGGATCTGTTTTGGTATCTAAAAAAGTTAGAGAGTTGCAAGTCTTATTTTATTTGAGTAAGATGATTTGGTTATTAGTTAATAAATTATAATGGATTGAAAGACTTGCTAATTTCCGATTCTTTCTTCTTTAGTGTTCTTGTTGATAACAGGGTCTTGGATCTTGCAAATTTTATTATGAAATCACTCACAAAAGTGCTAGATTTCTGGTAAGACTATGTTGGTTTCATTGAATGTGTTTGTTAGTTCATGAATTTGATGCTAGCAGATTCGACTTGAAGTGTTAGTATATATGGATGGCATGATGTAGCTATTACTGAACTACTACTTTTACAACAGTATCCATCCAACAGTTGACGTGCTAAATTAACTAAATTCCTTTGTGAAATTCATATATGTCAGTACTTGGATGTCTTTATTAATTTCTTATTTTCAGATGCGAGATCTCTGGCCATACTTGGAATGTAAGAAGAAGGTAAAGTGAACACATATGTATTTCTTCTTTAGATCTTTTTAGCTAATTGGAGAAAATATTAAGAAGTGCTTAATATTAGATTTTTACCTATCAAAATGCTTCTTCATGTGGTGGGAATGGTATGCACATTTGGGGTCTGTAACATAGGCGGTGATATACATGTGGAGATGATGACGCCGCATGGAAATATGTCTTCATATATGGTTGGAATTGTAGGATGGCAACCACTGTATGGGTAAGCGTGTTGCTAATAAAATGGCTTGAGTGAGCCTATTGCTCATAAAAAGGTTATCTTGGTAGACTTTTATATTTTTTGATGCAAGTCACGGTCATTATGTTCATTTTTATGGTTTGTGAATTTATATATGTCGCTTGCCAAGGTATTGGTTCACATTAAATTGTGGAACTATATGACATGAATCGCTGCGCGAAAATGCTACATATTGTACCTTGTTTAGGATAAGAGAAATATAAATTCGTGGTCCTGGTGCTAGTGTGTGAGAATTGCTCGTGTGCCTGTTAGGTGTCAGGAAAATGTACTAATGAAAAGCATCATATTACTAATGAGATTATCAGGTAGGCTCTGCTTGAATAAGTAACATTTTGAGTAGTTATGATGGCAAGTTTACTGTCCATGTCATGATGCCCATTATTTTCAGTTGCTCTTTTGTATAATATTTAATATGGGAAATATACTTGAAGTTAATTCTAAGAATATTGGGATATACTTCTTATTCGATGTACGTACATGTGAATTTGATTAGTCAATTATTTTGTGGAATGTGTTGATGCCTCATGATATGCTGGTCAACCAAACAACAATCTTTCATGTGATACTGTATTATTGCACAGGGATAGTTATTGCTAGGAAATTCATACTATCCATCGTAAGGGTTGATTGCTACCTTAAACAAGTAGTTCATATCAACTAGTATGAGATAATTGCTACTCACAAGGGTAGTTCATATTATCTATATGACGAACTACGGTCGTGCTTGATCCCTTCGAGCAACGGAGAGGGTACGTAGGAAGCCGATATGCGGTTCAGCACAAATCTACAAGATTGTTCATATCATCTGAAGTGCTGGTTGCAGCTTCGGCTGTTCATACCATCTATTCGGAGATGATTGCAATCTTGGCATGCATGTTAGTTTGGGCAACTGGCCCGTATTTATTTGGGCAACTGGCCCGTGTTTATTTTGGGCAATTGGCCCGTGTTTATTTTGGGCAACTGGCCTGTGATAGTTTGGGCAACTGGCCCGTGTTAGTTTGGGCAACTGGCCCGTGTTAGTTTGGGCAACTGGCCCGTGTTTATTTGGGCAATTGGCCCGTGTTTATTTTGGGCAACTGGCCCGTGTTATTTTGGCAGCCGGTCGTCTGTTATTTTTGGGCAATTGGCCCGTGTAAATTTTGGCAACTGGCCGTATAAATTATCAATTATTGGAGTTGGCAACTGGCCTCCTTCCATGATTGGCAACGGGCCATATGAGTTGTTAGAATTGGCAACTGGCCATATGAGTTGTTAGAATTGGCAACTGCACATCCTTCACTATTGGAAACTAGCCAATGGCATCTAACATCTAAGAGATATTATTTTCTCGTAAAGATGGAAATTAATTTGTGGGATTTTATGACTCTTGCAGTATAAAAGCATGTGTGCTTGAAGAATTCAATTTTTTTTTGAAGGTCCGATTTCTCGAATGGCGTATCAAAGAGTCGGAGCTTGCCAAGTGGGTGGTAACTCGACCCGTTGGAAGCAAAAATTCTCTGATCCGTCATAGTAGTGGTGGTGGTCGTGATAATGCTAAACGGTGTCGTGGTCGTGGTGGTGAATGAATGCATTTCTAGTTTATTTTTTTTATGTTGTGGTACACAAATATTAAGGTTAATTGTTGGACATATGTTTTTTATCAAGGTTTATGGGATATGTTTTCGTATTTTGGACAAAAAATGTTGGATTTCAATATTAAGGTTAATTGTTGGATTTCGAGTTGTTTAATGAATGGCTTGTTTAGCTATGTAAAGTTTCAATAATTACGCCGGCAGGGTTTTGTTGAATTACATTGCCGACTAAACTAGGGCCGGGAAGGTTGTGAATTGCCATAAATGGTGTAGTTACCAGGGTCGGCAAGGTAAGCAAATTAATACCTAGCCAACTATTGTACAACCGACAAGGTATTAAATTATCGACCATGCCGACTATGTGTTGTAGAAAATACATTCTCCTGATGCCTAAAATTATAATACGGTCGGCATGGTTATAAATCACGATCTTGCCGGTTATATAACAGCCGACACGCTAATGACCAAATACCTTCCCGACTGTTGTACAGAAGAAAATGAACTCTTGATGCCTAAAATCATAATAAGGTCGGCAGGGTAAGAAAATTACGACTCTGCCGGCCAATCTTAGTCGGCATGTTTGGGAAACAAACCTAGTCGGCGATTTCAAAATTCAAATTTTTGCAAGTACAAGTGCATTGATTGACTACCATAACGGCCAAATTTGGGCACTATCCTATAAATACACTAGTTCTATGTACAACAACAACACAAACCTATTTGCATATACTCTCCAAAGCTCATATCATCATATACTGCATCTAACTCTCCCAATACCTCTACAAACAACAATGACATCATTTGATTCAAATGAAGATTTGGCAATCACCAAAGCTTGGTATACGGAAACTCGAGTTAGAAGGCAGTCCTCCGTAAGGGTGGATGCCGTAACCTTTTGGGTTAGGGTATACAACAAATATAGGCAAGATTTTGGGAATCCAAATGGAAGAAGTGTTCAACAAATTCATGATAGGTACCTAGTCATCGAAAATGCGATACTTGCTTTTTTAGCTATCCAAAAATCGATTTTGAACGCTAGCCACTTTGGATTGTCCATTGAACAATTTCTAAGTATTTTTGTGGTTTATTTTACGTGACCCATGTTGTTTGATCTTACTACTAAACACCACTAACAAAGTAAGTTTGTGTTTTGTTTTTGTAGCATGAAGTCGTCAAAACGCTCTACTTGGAGGAAAAAGGGGAAGCATTCGCATTCGATTCAAGCTATCAATTCATCGTATCCAAAATTCCCGAGTATGCTCTGGGCTTCATGTCGGCTGAATGTGACTCGGTTTCCTTCGGCGAAGATTGATGGTTTTAGTGTAGGTTTTGTGGGTAGATATCTATGTAAACCCTCACGAGACTATAACTTGTCCACTAGGGCCTCCTAGGGGTTCAAAGGCTTGATACACATGCTAAGTGCATTCGCTATTCCGTCGACAAGGATTTAGATTTTATGTTTCAATCAATGTAGTAACCGAAATTGCATGAATAAAGTGAATTACATCTTCCCATATTCTGTTTTATGTTGGGTATAACTACAGGTCGGCAAGGTTACATTGCCAACTTTTCAACAACCGTCAATGTTAGAAATTATTCGTATGCCGATTATAAGTCAGCCGGAAATGTTAGAAATTATTTGCATGCCGACCATAAGATAGCTGGCCCAAGATAGTCAGCATATTCTTCATTCAAATACCCTTCCGGCCTACAAATAGTCGGCTTTTTCTTCATCCAAGGACCATGCCGGCTAGACTTAGTCGGCACCTTATTCAAACGTAAACCATGCCGGCGGAACGTAGTCGGCACCTTATTCAAACGTCGACCTTGCCGACTTTTCACATTTTCAAAACCAAATTTTTTGATCGAAATCGAACTCATAAGACAGACAAAAGGTTTAAGCTACTGAATTCATAATTTCAAAATTTTAATCTAAACTCAATTAATTAACCTAATCAAAAAATTTAGTGTTAAATAAACAAGGGTATATTAGCCATTTAGAAAATACATGGTTAAGGGGTGGCTTGTTTTACTTCTTAATGACCTAGGTTTTGTCTCATTAGGTATACCCTAATTAATCTGGGTATACCCCAATCAAGCCAGGAAAAATATTAGCAGCAGGACCAAACATTAAATTAGAATATTGATTGCTGGATCAATAGAATTCTCGAATGTTGATAGTTGAATCAACATGAGGAATATTGCTCAATTGAGCAATTTATAGTTTCATTAATGAGTTCTGAACCCATTTGATCGTGTATTTTGCTAACTTAAGCAATTTAGTGTTGATATATGAGCAAAATAAATATTGCTAGTTTAAGCAAATATTTCTCAATTCATGAATTATTGGTAGCGGGACCAAATAAAATAATAATTAAAAATACTGGTAGCTAGACCGAATATTGTATAATTAGTTAGGATGTTGATTGATGGATCAACATAAAATTATTAGTGTTTAAACTTGCTTGGAATTATGATTTGCAGAGCATTTGGTTTTAAACTCTAATTTTGATCGATTATTGAGTAACTGGTGATTTACTAAAAATAACCCAATGAGTGAAAGAGGGATCGGCTACATGGGATGATGGCCAACCATGTAGCGCCCATGTGCTCGAATGAGCATGCACCAAAGTCCTTTGTAGACCAATTGGTGAAAAGATGATTAAATGCTCGTTTAATCATTATTAAAAGAGTGCTCATCTGAGCACTAGGTAACAAAACCTAATTATGGAGATAAGAGAGACCAACCAAGGGGTATGAGACCGGCCCTTCGTAGTCGTGGGACCAGCTGAAGGTCGTTTGATCAAATTCCAAGTTGTTTGGAAAGAGTTTGAACCCAATATTATCAATTAGGTCAAAAATCACAACAGGTATGGGACCGGCTTTCACAAGCCAAAGGTCCGACCTTGGTCGGTCAAGGTAGCATGCCCATGTCACCATATTGCTCGTGGCTCAATTCTGAGAATTTTGATATTTTTTTGATGCGCGTTCGAGCAATATTTTGGATTTTCAGAAGAGTTTGATCTTGACTGAAACTCTCGATTTTGCTAGAATGAGCAAGTAGAACATTGCCGACCAATATTTTGAGAATATTAAAATAATGATATTTTAATATTTGTCGTGAGAATCCCGGATGGTCATGTGACCATTTGTTTTTTTGGCTGTTGATAGTTTGAGAAATATGGAAAAATCAGGTTTTTTTCTCAAACGAGGGAGTTTCATGAGATGATAGAAGAAATAATAAAATCGGTAAAAATAAAATAAAAAGATAGGCGGGACCGGCCGACCTCTTGTTTATTTTATTTTATATTATTTTCCTTCCCTATTTTGCAAAGGTTTCCCCGTTCGTCCATATTTTGAATGCTCGTTTATGAATTTGGGTGCTCACTTATGCATATTTGGGTGCTCGTTCGTGCATTATTGTTAAGTACACTCGAACCATTTTCTCGGGCTTACTCAGTGCTGGCTCAAATGCACGAAGGGTGAATATCTATTACTAATCCATGGAATTCAGCTGAGAATAAGCCATGAAACGAAGTAATGAGATAGATTGAATATTTATTACTATTCCATGGAAGTCAGCTGAGAATAAGTCATGAAATGGAGTAATGAGATAAAATAGATTATTTTCTAGGAATTCAATTGATGAATGTTGTGCTAGGATTAATCTATGAATTGCTCTATACTAGCATGTAATATGTCTAGCAGCGTTTATTCGAGAATCGAGGTATGAGATGGTAGAGACATCATACTCGTTCTGAATATTAATTTGTATAGTCAGGGAAGAACATTGCGACATCCTGAAGACGTTAACGCTCTATACTAGCATGCAATATGTCTAGGAGCCATCTAATCATTGAGATTCTATACATGTGCATTCTATATGGTCAGGAAATATTGTGAAATCCTGAAGACGTTAACGCTCTATACTAGCATGTAATATGTCTAGGAGCCGTCCAATCATTTTCGTTTCTATATAGAAGTGTTGATGAAATATGCGAAGTGTCGAGAGCTCAGTTGAGAGGCTTTACGAATCACATATTCATGCCTGCTCTGAGAGGATGTATGCTAAGTCAGATATTATGACTTGAGCTTTCACGTCTGAATCCTAAAATATGAATTTAACATACGTGTCTAAAGCCGTGTCCAAAATATGCGAAATTATGATTTTACGATTTTAGCCTTTGTCAAAAATCCACCATCAACAGTAAGCAATAACAGAATGCGGAGCTTTAGCATTTGGGAAAATGGACCATTGTGGAAATATCTCAAGGATCACAAAAAGAAAATCGTTCAACGATATCGCGCAACTGCTTACCCTGAGTAACATTTCCTTACTCAAAACTACATTTCTTATTTTGTTTTTAATTGGTACCGGTTATGCATCTTATGACTATTGCATAGTATTATTTGCAGAACAAACGCATGGATAAATTCTATGGAAACCATTTACGTTATTGGCGAGTTGTTGAAATAACTTATGATGAATGTCTTCGTCGATGTATCTGAAACTTATCTCGCAAGTAAGTTTTCTTTTTTTTTTTGAAAATCAATTAGACACAATATTTTGAAGATTTGAAATAAAATGCTAAATGTAAGTTGTGACATATTATCGACTGGTACATGTGTATACTCCCACTCAAAGCCAAGCATGCATTTTTATATAAGCGTACTGCGTTCTTCAGTTATGTGTTATGGTTAAGAGTTACAATTTGCTTTGACGATGAACAGATTATTTATAAAAAGATTTTCCTCTCGAACATATATAGACGACTAATCTGTTTTAGTTTGCAGTATCACATCAAAGATGAAAAAGTTGACTCAAATGGGTATATAGAAAGGTTGTTAAATGATGTTATGCAAAAGGTAACCTTACAAACAATTTTTTTGATATTTTCCATAAACCCAACTGGGAAACATTGTACTTTGTTAGTATAAGATAACTCAGAAGATAAGTGGACGAAGTACAACTCCATGAAGTCTAGTGATGGTGACCTTGTGCTTCTTCTTTGATCTTGATCATCATCATCATATCATTGCTTCCTTGAACTTGCACCATATCACTAACACCCTCTTGTGTACTTGTCATTGCTTGAACTTGACAAAAGTTTCATCTTTGTGTTTAAGTATGAATACCCATTCTTTTGAACACCATTATCACCATCACCATCTTCTTACCAAACCTTGTTCCCACAAACGTTATCATCGATCAACAAGGCTTCTTCAGTGAGGGATGAGTTTAATTAATTGGTTCAAATTTAAGTTACTTAATCTTTTATTTTATCTTCTGCCACTATCAAGTATCAAAGATATCAAAACGTATACAAATCTTTTTCCACCTTCACTTACGACTTTAACATACAATAGCATATATTATAATTTATTTCGACAACAATTGTGTGCTCCTTTTACCATCAGCCATATTAGACTTGTGAAGATGAGGGGTGTGACGAATACACAATTAGCTGAGCGCGTTGATACTTTGAATACATCTGTATCATTGCTGCTTAAAGAGATGCGGGCTGGTCATACCCACATGAAAACTATGCAAAACACTCAAACTACTATATATACTCACTGAATTGTAGCTGAGTCGTGAAGACGCAAATCATCACATGGAAGCTCTTCTTCTTCTCTTAAACCCTGGTGGAGGAAACAATGAACGACCCGATGTTAATGGTCGTCCTAATCAATATGATGGTGGGGCTGGATCTATCATTATAGGGGATACCATTAATCTGAAATTTCTCACATTCAATGGAGGTGACCTAGAAGGATGGATTTTAAAAGTTGAACAGTATTTTTCTTTACATAGCGTAGGTGATGTTAAAAAAGTTCCCTTAGCTGCAGTATATCATGTTGGTGATATAAACACATGGTATCGATGTATCAAAGACTCTTTATGAGAATTAACTAGTTCTCGCGTGCACTTTGTTCTCATTTCGGTAATCGACAACATATTGATGCATGTAGTACTCTATCTAAGTTATCGCAAAAAGATATTGTTCGCAAACTTATTACTGAGTTTGAAAAGTTATTGAATTTTTTTCATGGGTTGGCCGAAGAGTATCAAATAAGTATTTTTCTTTCCACTCTTCATGAAGATATAAGAGCAGGTGTTCGAATGCATCGACCCATAAGCTTATCAGAAGTTTTTGAATTGGCACTTGTTCAAGAGGATGCCATCAATGCAACATCAAGTTTTAAAGTTGCAGAGTCTCCAAATAGTGCATTAACACCCCCTATGGAAACTACATCTATGATAACTCATGTTCTCGAATTTCTAGGTTCGAGTAAGAAGAAAGGCGCAAGCAAGGTTTATGTTTTGGTTGTGACCAAGTTTATAAGCCAGGTCATCGGTGCCAAGGAGCGGGTTAATTACTACTTTTTGAAGGGCCCGACAGTGATGATGTGAATAATTCAACCAATCTAACTTGATCAAGAGGCTGGGATGTTGGGACACCAACAATAATTAAAATTCTAATAGAGTTAGGACTCTTATTTTTAGTATTTTATTTGGATTGGGAGTTCTTTTTAAGTTTTATTCTCTACAAATATGTTAGTTTGTTCTAGGGTTTGAATTATATAAAAAAACATAATCAGAATTTTAAGTTTGTTACCTTGGTGGCTAATCCCTAAGGTAAAGTTTTTTATCCTTTTGGTATAGGTTCCTAACAATTGGTAGAAGCGAGCACCTCAAAAATGTGACATGGTGAATGTAAAACTGGTCCCCCGGTTTAAGTTGTAGAAATATCCTTAAGACATATATAGAGAGGGATACTTGGTTGAAGGTGAGAATTTCAGGAGAGGCTCTTTAGAGACTCTACTGAAATGAGAGGGTCCCATGGGAAGTTTGATCGGGGAAAGGTAGAAGAAAAGGCTCGGGATGAATTTAGGAGTCTTTGTGCGAGCCGTATGCGGTGAAAGTCGCACGTACGGTAACGAGGGGGGTTCGCGTCTTTGGACTACTATGCACAAGTAAACTTCATAGCTTAGTCGGAAGAGCATAAGTGATGATTAAGCCTCATTTATAGTTGTGTAGCCTCCCCAATAGATCATATTATGCATGGGCATATTTATGACATGCCGCAGACTAAGTTATGTGTAACCTTTGTTCATTTTTATGGAATGACCTATACGGACCAGGCCATTATTTCTTGGCCACAGGCTTGCAACAAGAAGTTGGCTTAAGTTGCTTGTCCCTTCGCAGATGAGCTACGGTCAGTGCTTGATACCTTTAGAGTATCGAAGGGTACATATGCAGTCGCAATGAGTTGCATCATTGCCGGTCCGTCATATTTTTGCTCATATCATCTAATTATGATATAATTGCAGCGTATTGGCGTTTCATATCATCTAGCTTGGTATTGTGGTGTGATTGGTGTAGAATACACTGTATTTACTATCTAGAGTTTATGCTTTCTTTGCTATTTTTCACGTAAATTATGTAATTTAAGTGTGTTTTTGAGTTATTAGGTACCCTGGAGTCATACGGAGGAAAAGAAGAAGAAATCGTTCAATTTGAGTCGAAAGGGCAGAAATGACATTTCACAGGCAAACACTATATGGAGCCCGATAACGGTTAAGGGGCAACTCTTTTGGAGGAGTATTAAACACATACTATCTAAGGTTAAGGGACTTCCATTGGGTGGTCAGATCCAGGCAAAATGGGTGCAAATAGACGTCCCATTTTTATAACCCTAAAATCGATTTTCTCCCATTCACTCGTTATTACATCTGAAATTGTTGAGAAATAGTGAAAGAAAGCAGCAGCCGCTGCCATTATTACCGTAACCAGATCGAGAAATTGAGAGATGATGGGATTCAAAGATGGAGAAGATGGGTACTTTCGATTGCATATATGGGAGAACTGTTTTTTGTTGGTAGCTGAGACGAAGAGTGAAAACGAAGAGATTAATGGTGTTGATATGAAGAACTCAGTAAGAAGAAGAACAATGGATGGAAGAAATGGTGGAGTTGGTGAACGATTAGAAGATGGTTCTGTGGCAATCGATAGAAGGAATTAAGGGTTCGCTGGTTGAAAGAAATGATGCCAAGATGTTGATGGATAAAGGGTTAAACTCGGATTCGAGTTTGAAGCGATTATGGGTTTGTTTGAATTGGTGGTGAGCTACTGTTGTGATTTGTGAATCTAGGATGAAGATTGAGAAGAATATAAGATTGGGTCTGTAATAGAATCGCTGCTGTGGAATTGAAGATGGGTAAACTCGATTTGTCCTGTAATTGAAGACGCAAGGGTGAATTTTGAGTAAGCTTGAATTCTCCACCGAGATTACAAGGAGAAACCGAGTCTGTTGCTTCCATGGTTGTGGTAATGGAAATGATGGAAGCCAAGAGGGGTTCCAACTGCAATGTGAGAATGTTTAGGTGAATTTCAGAAGCAGAGATGCAACTGTTAGTGATGCTGTGAGCTAAGCAGAGATAGATGTATGCTTAGGTGATTTGAGAAATGGTTGAGCTGTGAACTAGGAGAATGTAGAGATGTTTCAGTTGCCGGAGGTTGCGATGGACTGGAAATTGTGAAGGTAGCAGCTGGGATTAGAGTCTGGTAGATGTTACAGGGAAGCTGAGTTAGCTGTGCAAAGTGCGTCTGAAACAGGGTTTGAAGCTATATAGGGCCATGATGGCGCGACAAAAGTTCAGGCTGTATAATGGCCTTGGCCAACTCCAACTCCAACTCAGCCCATCCATCCAAGTCAGAGAGCTGACTCGGTACTCACTCAGACCTTGACCCAATTGACTAACGATGACTGTTAGTTTGACAGTTATATATAACGATTCCCTAATGGAATATTCTATCAATGAAATAGAATCTCAGGCGACTGACGATGCCGAATTCCGGAAAAAAAAACCAGTTTTCCGACGACGTAATTTGGACAGAATTTTGTTGGGTTATTTCCACACATGGGCTTGGTGGACCACTTGGAGATGGGTTTTGAGAAGACCTAGTATTGGAAGGAGTATCCTTTATGGAAATTGAGAAACATATAAAAGAGAAGACTTTTCTCTAAACACATCTCATCTTCTACTTTTGTTCTAGGGTTTAGACATGAAAACTCTTCTCTTTATTCTTGTTATGAACTCCTTGAGCATGAGTACTTAATTTTATTATTGGTTATGGAATAATTGGATTTCATATAACATGATTTTTGATATGATAAATTAGTTTTGTCTCCGTATTATCGATTATGATTCACTATTTATATTGGTACATGATTTGAATACTTGTTTGATCGAGTCGCGAATCGGTTGAGGTTGTTTTCATCTCTATTGCTAGATTAGGGTTTGTTATATGCAAAAGTGATAGATTCCTGATTACAAGTAGCATGGATATGGTTTTAGCTTGTAGTGATGCATCTTTATGATCATATGTGAACCATAACCTTTGTTAAATCGGATTAGTGCTTTTACACGTTCGATTGCTTTGATTGGCCTGATTTCATAGAACTTAATGCATCTAGGGAATTAAACTTGATTAGTGCTTTTACACGTTAGGTTGTTCTTTTAGATAGAATTCATATTCGCATCTTTTAATGTGTTTGTTGATGACAAGAGGAAATTAGCGGGATATTCTTGCGATCAAGGTATTCTAGGGCCATTGATAAAAGATAGATTAAATATCAATTCTAATTATTATGACAAGAATATGTTAGTGAATGAAGATGAATCCTTAACCAATATTTTTCCTTGCTTGATTTGTTTACTTTTCTTTGTTTTGCTTTTATTTTACTTTTACTTTATTAAAAATCAGAAAATCCCAATTGTTACTATAGGAAATCGAAACAACTTGACAACCAAGACCTCTATGTGGGAACGATCCTTTCTTTCCCTTGCTTCATTATATATTTTGAGTAGTAAGAAAGTGTAATTTATTTTTGACACCTATGACAGCGATCAAATTTTGGCGCCGTTGCCGGGGAGGCAGCGGTTGTCACTTGTTTTTGGTTTTTTGTTTTTTTTTAGTTTTTTTTTTTTTTTTAGTTTTTGTTTTTCTTATTTTCTGGTTTTTAACTTTGGTTTGAGAACTCTTGTTTCAGGTACTTATTGTTACATGGAAGGAGCATATTGGAACAATGGATATAGTTTTCAACCTCCTCAACACTATAACGATTGCCCACCATATATGGGATACGATCGGAACCAATTTATCGGCTATGATCAATATCCAAGAGCTTATGGTGATTTTCATACATACCAACAACAACCTTGTAGTGGGTATGTAAGTCAAGCACCTAGGTGGGATAATTCTACTTCTAATTGGCTTCATTCGAGTTGTATGCAGATTTTGAATGGATTACAAGACATGCAACAAAGACTAGACCAACTTGACCGTAATAGAGAGAACGTCGCACAAACCAATTTTTGGAACACTTTTTATTACCCGACTCCAGATCGTAGTTATGACCATTCACCCATTAAAAGGGAAGAGTCATGGGGAAGAGGACCTATTGTAGCCAACGGTGGTAAGCGTGTGAACGTCAGGAAACTTGCACAGAAATTATAAAAGTTGGAAGATGATGGAGCCTCGGAAGAGCTTGTCGATAAAATTAGTAGGACCATTCACATGGAACTTAAATGACGTCGTGATAAAGGTTGGGAAACCGACGACGATTCTTATTATGGTGATTCTGAAAATGAAGATGATTGTGTTGAAAAGGACCAACCTTTGGAGATATTTGATGACGTTAGTGTAGTTAACCAACTATTGATATTTATAATTATCAAGCACCTATTAAAAAGGTACATGAGTATGATGAAACTAGTGTTTTACAGAACTTTGCAACAAGGTTTGAGTCTAATGAAGAGGAGTATGTTGAGAATGTGACCGTTATGACCAATATTGTGGAAGACATAATTGAGCTTGCATATGATTGTAATGATGATGTTGATGCCGAGATTTTGGTTAAGGCAGAAACGGACGAAGAATGGTTGCAAGGTTTAATAGAGGACCATGATATACAAGAGGTGAATAATTCACTTGAGTTTTTCAAGGATGAATAAGATTTCGTGCTAGAGATTGTGCAAGGTTTGTCTAACCCTGTGCATATTGTTTCTTCTCTTTTACCTCTTATTGGTTTGAATGTATGTGCTTCGAAAACATTTTTGAATGACTTTGTTTCTCGATATCCTCCATTAGAGAAACTTTATTCTCATACTATGCAGGTTTGTGAACAAGAAACCGTGGAAGTACCCGACTCCTATATTCTTTACCCACTTCCAAGTGTGGATAAGAATAAGTGTGGGGGAAACTTTTTTCGGTTAATAGCTTCGTTTCTGTTTTATATTACTAATATTTATGTGAAGCTAGTGTTTTAAAAATAGGTGCTATGGGTGGATCCCCAAATTTTTTGATTGTTAGTATATGGGGAATGAATCTTACAAGAAGCTAAGTCGGGTCGTCGACTTTAAAACAAGCGCTAAGTGGGAGGCAACCCACCGGTTTTGTATTTCTTATCCTTTTGTTTTTTATTTTATTTGTGTTTTATTTATTTATTTTTCTTGTTCCATATCATATTAGGATTTCCCACCTTGACTTTACTAGGATGATTCAATTACATTGAGGATAATGTAAGGTTTAAGTTGAAGTTTCTCTCTCCACAAGACTTTCTTAACTCTCAAAAATACATCATCCTTTTCTGGACACATTGGGTCTATATTTATAGGGTAGTTGCATAGTGGATGACAGCTAAGTTTTCCTCTTATTTCGGGTTGATTCTGCGATTATACCGCGATAGTTACAATGTTCACTCTCGCAAGTTTTGTAACCATCGCAGGACAAATATGCTTTTCTCAAGTTTTCTTCACTCGTCATTTATTACGTCGCTCTTTTGACTGCTTTTGTGACACTCTCAAAGTGTAGTTGAAGATCTTGCGATGATGCTCGCTGGGAAGTGTTGTTAATCTCGCAGAGAAGTATTGTAGCGATATTCTGGTCCTACATCTTGCCTCTTCTCATGTCTTCTTCGCAAAGTGGAGAGGATATGAGAATCTTCAATTCTTCAAAGTGCTCGCAACCTCTCTTCTTTCCATATTTTCTTCTTGACATTGCTCCGTTAATTTAGCTTTAACCGCCTACACGTGTTGTAAATTCATCTTTTTACTGACACGTATTTACTCAACAGGTTATTCCCTTTTGCCTATAAAAGGTAGAGTTAAACTTCAAAACTAATTTTCTTCTTCTACTTCTCTATCTTCTTCATCTGTTTATTTTATCTTCCGTCTGCAACTTTTCTTCTTCTTCATATTCTCCTTCTACTGTTCTAATGGAATCATCAAGGTATATTTTTTTATTATAATATTTATTTGATTCAATTTTTACTTATATTCTTCGATCTTCTCTATTTGATCCTTCATAACTCCCGTATTTTGTATTCTCTTTAGTGGAACTATCCCTAACACCCAATCCTCAGGTCAAAACCCTAATGCTCTCAAAAGACCGATTGAGAAGAAGAAGGGAAGTTCTGCGAATGATAAGGTGGTAAGAAACACATCCTATTTCTTAATAACAATATTGTTGCCTTTGTTTATTATCTAAGTTATTATTCGCAGAATGTCGAGAACATCGCTAATCCTCCCAAAAGACCTCGTCATTTCAAAGCTCTTGAGGCTGATTTATCCATCCCCACATTAGCATCTGCAAGAGTTACTCCCACACCCTCGCAACTGGATCCTATTTCTTTTACCTGCGAGAATATCGCTGCCAACACCTCTACTTCTTTTGATTCATTGATAAATTAAGCTCCAGAAATTGCTGTGACTGAAGTTCCTTATAGCCCTTTTTTGCCTTCAACTGTTGTTTTTCCCAACACTCCTCCTTTTGATAATACAACCATCGCAAATGACTCAAATCGTCAACTTGCCCTTGTTACCACTTCACCCTCTGCATCTCTTCCTCCATCGAATGGAATCTTAGCTGGAGTTGATGTTGTTTTTAAAATTTTATCTAATATTTTAGACGATGCTAGAAAATCTTCTACTGACTCTCTCCAATATGAAGCTTGCGAGACCTTACTTAAATATTTGGCTCTGATAATACTGCTTCACGAGCATCTTTAGATAATGAAGTTGAAACTCTGAGAAAAAGCCTTCAAGTCAAAATTTATGAATGTGATACTCTGAACCATATGCTTCGAAACTCTTCTCTTAACTGCGAGAACCTTCGCAGAAAAAATGTCGAGATGAAAGGTACAATTTTCCTGCCTCTACCCTTTTGTTTTTATGTTTTGCTTTCATATCCTCTGTACTCAAGTCTCCTTCTTAAATTCTTGATTCATATATTAGTTTCAAATCAGACTCGTTTCATGGAGAGACTTAAATTTGAATCTATTGCTGACGAAGCTCGTGTTGAAAGAGATTCTTGGATGGACCAGTATAATAAATTATATAATCTCTACACATATTCAATCAATCAAATATATAATCTTACTAATGTGAATAACCAACTATCGCAAAGTCAAAATTTATTAAGTAACGAGATTACTCGTCTCTCATATTTGTTAACCAAGTCTAACTTGGTGGTAGAATCTTTATCAGATGAAAATAGAACTTTATACCAAGAGAAACATAGATTTTCAAGCTTGATGGCAATTTCTTCACAGCAATTAAGTAATCTACAAAGAATATGTGATAATCAAGAGAAATCTCTTCGTTCCCTTAAAGATGAACTCAAGGAAGTAATTGAATCATCTGCTGTTGAGAAGGATAAACTTATCAAGGGTAGGTTAACTCTTAGTTTGAAGGCCATCAAGCTTCAAGACCAATACTCTTAATTGAAGAAGTCTCATTCTTTACTAACATAAGAAAACTCGTATCTATGCACTAAAGAAGAAAACATGAAATCTCATCTGAAGGGTGTGGTTGGCGATAAATTTGATGACGCTATGAATCAATGGGAAAACTGTTTCTTTACATTAATTCAAAACTTAACCTCATAGAAAGAAGATAGTCAATTGACTGCCTCTCTTGTTGACCTTTTTGTCAAATTTTGTGTTATATTTCTTGCAAAATCTTTGACTGAATGATCTTTTATCACTTTTGTTACTCGCAGAATATGAAAGAAGTCTTCATTCTACCATCGCTGATCTTACTGATAAATTGGATAAAGTTCGCAAAGAAAACAAGACTCTTACTTCCAATTATATTGAAGCTCGCGACAAAGCAGAAAGAAGGCTTGATTATCTCGAGTACTTCAAAAATATAGAGATTAGGAATCGTGACAGAGGTTTCCTTCGCAAGGTTCACCTTAGTGCTGAAGTTCTCGTGAATGATATTTTACTCTCCCATTCTCTCCCTCCTGTATCTGTTCCTCCTTTAAAAGTTGATGATGATGAAATTCCTCTTCCCATGGATAAGAAATTAGAATTCACTAATGAAGAAAATACCACTCAAGAAGATAATGAAGAAGACATAAGTCCTCCTAAAGAAGTAACTACAAGCGGTGAGAAGAATACTGATGAAGCTGACAATTCTGGCAAGAATAACGAATCTGGCGAGCAAGAATAGTGAATCTGGCGAGACAATCGTCAAAACTTGAATTTCATTTTTGCTTTGTTTTTATTCTTCTTTCTTGCGAATAAGGTAACTTTTGAAATTTGAGAATTCAAATTTTGATTTTGTTTACTTTGAATATCCTCAAGGAAGATAATGAAATCTTATTTCTCCACTCCCCTACTTGCCCTTAATTATCTTTCTTGAAATGGTGAATTATTTCCTGTGTTTCCTTTCTGTGAATTGTTTGAAAGTATGAATATTTCTGCGATGTAATGAGTACAGTTACGATATTCCGAAAATTTACGATGTTATGAATCTGCTTTCTTATATATTCTCTTGCGATGAACAAATCTTTCCTGCATCTTAAATAGAATAGTTAATTTTTTAAGATTATTCTGTTGGTCTTATTTTGCCTTCCTAATTAAAGGTCTTATTTTGCCAAAAAAGTTTTTCTTTCTGCGACAAAATGTAGTTGCAGGATTTCCCACACTACACCCTTGTTAAGATTTTGCTATAATCAACTCATAATTGAAGATGAAAAACGACATTTTATTATTTTGGTTTCAGAAATATTTACAGAAATGGAAGAATTCAAGATTACAACTATTCTCTTGAAGTTTCTCTCTCCTCAAGACTTTCCTAACTCTCAAAAATACATCATCATTTTCTGGACACATTGGGTCTATATTTATAGGGTAGTTACATAGTGGATGACAGCTAAGCTTCCCTCTTATTTTGGGTTGATTCTGCGATTGTACCGCGATAGTTATAATGTTAAATCTCGCAAGTTTTGTAACCATCGCAGAAAAAACATACTTTTCTCAAGTTTTCTTCAATCGTCAGTTATTACGTCACTCTTTTGAAGGCTTTTGTGACACTCGTGAAGTGGAGTGTTTGGATGTGTTGCATATAGAGCTTTTAGCCTTTTTGAGTCGATTTTTCAAAATTTTTGCATAAAACCTCTAACTTGTAGAGATTTTAGAGTCACTAGCATCCTTCTAGGTATGTTTACATAGAGAATTCTGACCGACATAACTGAACTTGGAAGTGTTATGGAACTACGTTCGGATTTCTTACGAATTGGAGTGTTAAATAATGAATTTAATCATACTAGTGATGCAAATTAGGAGCAGGGAGAAATGCATTATTAGATTTGTTGATCAATAATTAGTGGAGACTACCCATTTTCATATCAACCACGGCACCGACCATAAATTCTTCCATGACTAAAGAGCTTCTTTTGAGTGTGTGTCACCGTACATTAATTCCGGGTAGAATGGTGAGCTACCCAACTTCACATCAATTTCAGCACTATTTTTGATCTATTGAGTGCTAATTCTTGTCAATCATGAGGTTGACGTCTATGGATGAAAGCCTCCTTCTTATAGTTCGATTTGCAGTTAGCACCATTCTCTCTCTCAACAACAACAGGTCCATAGAAACACCATAATCATCAACAAGGAGCGACATCAAAATCTACAAGGAAAGTTGAAGACGTTCAAGGTTTACAAGCAACGGAACAAGAAAAGAGAAAATTTCATATTCAAGTGAAGCAACATACAATGAGCAGATTTTTACATATGTGTTGAAGACTTACAATATAATGAGCGGAATTTTATATCAAATTTGAAGACTTATTTACAAGAGCAAAGAAAATCAAAAGGTGAGAATTATTGAAGTTTATGATTTAGAGACGATACAAGTTGTGAAGAATCAAGCGGTAAAGTACTTTTCCACGGCCATGGTTTATTTTATTTTTCACTTTGTTTTGTATTTTGTTTCTCTTGTCTATTAAAAAACAATTGAAAAAAAATGAAAAAAAAAAATGAAGAAAAAAAATGAGACAAGAGAAATATTTATTATTGTGTTTGTTTGTTTTATTTAATAAGCCATGGGGAAGGAAAATCTATAATGAAATTTCAAACGACAAGGATTTTAAGGAAAAAGGTTAAAAATTGTCAAGGATTTACAAAGTTCAAGAATTTATCATCAATAGTTGAAGCCGAAGACGAAGACCAAGAAGATGAGGAGCGGAAGATGTTTCTATTGGATTCCGTGAGAGTGGTGCTATCATAATTGGCAATCAGATGTGAAGGTGAGTAAGTAATCTCATCCTCGATAATATTGGTTGATTTCCTTTCTTAGAGATCGTCAGAAAAATGGTTTTTCAAAATGTTAAAAGATGTGGTTTTTTCAAAATATTTTGGAAGTTGTTCTTCCCACCATTCAACGTGTTGTGGGAATTCTCTCTTCATTCCTACCTGCGCACATGTGAGACCCATAAAAAAGCCGTCTTTTTTAGTGCAATTTCATAAAACCCTTTTTGGTGAGGCATAAGTTGAGGCGAAATGCTTATTGATCTCTCTCAAACACGCGTTCTCTCATTATGGTGTGGTTATTTCTCACTCAAGATTTAAGAATGAATATGTTCTTTGGTATTTCTAACTTCTTATTACTAGCATGTAGAAACTTTGTGTCCTCATATCTCTTTGGATGCTTGGAACGCTGGAACGCTTTGAAGTTGGAGTAGGTTTTGTGGGTATATCTCTAGTAAGCCCTCACGAGACTATAACCCGTCCACTAGGGACACCTAGGGGTTCAAAGGCTTGTTATTTATGCTAAAAGTGACCGTAGCCTCGACGACATGGAGTTGTATGTATGTTCTAGAATTATTTGGTTTGATTTGCTAGAGGACTATCAAAGTCTAAGTGTGGGGGAATTTGATAGGTGTAGAATACACCGTATTTACTATCTAGAGTTTATGCTTTCTTTGCTATTTTTCATGTAAATTATGTACTTTAAGTGTGTTTTTGAGTTATTAGGTACTCTGGAGTCATACAGAGGAAAAGAAGAAGAAATCGTTCAATTTGAGCCGAAAGGGCAGAAAGGTCATTTCACAGGCAAACACTATCTGGAGCCCGGTAACGGTTAAGGGGAAACTCTTTTGGAGGAGTATTAAACACATACTAGCTAAGGTTAAGGGACTTCCATTGGGTGGTCAGATCCAGGAAAAATGGGTGCAAATAGACGTCTCATTTTTATAACCCTAAAATCGATTTTCTCCCATTCACTCATTATTACATCTGAAATTGTTGAGAAAGAGTGAAAAAAAGCAGCAGCCGCTGCCATTATTACCGTAACCAGATCGAGAAATTGAGAGATGATGGGATTCAAAGATGGAGATGATGGGTACTTTCGATTGCATAGATGGTAGAATTGTTTGTTGTTGGTAGCTGGGAAGAAGAGTGAAAACGAAGAGATTAATGGTGTTGATATGAAGAACTCAGTAAGACGAAGAACAATGGATAGAATAAATGGTGGAGTTGGTGAATGATTAGAAGATGGTTCTGTGGAAATCGATAGAAGGAATTAAGGGTTCGCTGGTTGAAAGAAATGATGCCAAGATGGTGATGAATAAAGGGTTAAACTCGGATTCGAGTTTGAAGTGATTATGGGTTTGTTTGAATTGATAGTGAGCTACTGCTGTGATTTGTGAATCTGGGATGAAGATCGATAAGAATAGAAGATTGGGTCTGCAATAGAATCGCTGTTGTGGAATTGAAGATGGGTAAACTCAATTTGTCTCTGTAATTGAAGACGCAGGGGTGAATTTTGAGTAAGCTTGAATTCTCCACCGAGATTACAAGGAGAAACCGAGTCTGTTGATGCCATTTTTGTGGTAATGGAAATGATGGAAGTCAAGAGGGGTTCCAACTGTAATGTGAGAATGTTTGGGTGAATTTCAGAAGCTGAGATGCAACTGTTAGTGATGCTGTGAGCTAAGCAGAGATAGATGTATGCTTAGGTGATTTGAGAAATGGTTGAGCTGTGAACTAGGAGAATGTAGAGATGTTTCAATTGCCGGAGGTTATGATGGACTGGAAATTGCGAAGGTATCAGCTGGGATTGGAGTCTGGTGGATGTTACAGGGAAGCTGAGTTAGCTGTGCAAAGTGCATCTGAAACAGGGTTTGAAGCTGTATAGGGCCATGATGGCGCGACAAAAGTTCAAGCTGTATAATGGCCTTGGCCAACTAAAACTCAGCCCATCCATCCAAGTCAGAGAGCTGACTCGGTACTCACTCAGACCTTGACCCGATTGACTAACGATGACTGTTAGTTTGACAGTTATATATAACGATGCCCTGACGGAATATTCTGTCAACGGAATAGAATCTCAGGCGACTGACGGTGCCGACTTCCGGCGAAAAACCCAGTTTTTCGGCGACGGATTTTGGACAGAGTTTTGTTGGGTTATTTCCACACATGGGCTTGGTGGACCACTTGGAGATGGGTTTTGAGAAGACCTAATATTGGAAGGAGTATCCTTTATGGAACTTGAGAAACATATAAAAGAGAAGACTTTTCTCTAAACACATCTCATCTTCTACTTTTTTTCTTCTCTTTATTCTTGTTATGAACTCCTTGAGCATGAGTACTTAATTTTATTATTGGTTATGGAATAATTGGATTTCACATAATATGCTTTTTGATATGATAAATTAGTTTTGTCTCCATATTATCGATTATGATTCACTATTTATATTGTTACATGATTTGAATACTTGTTTGATCGAGTCGCGAATCGGTTGAGTTTGTTTTCATCTCTATTGCTAGATTAGGGTTTGTTATACGCAAAAGTGATAGATTCCTGATTACAAGTAGCATGAATATGGTTTTAGCTTGTAGTGATGCATCTTTATGATCATATGTGAACCATAACCTTTGTTAAATTGGATTAGCGCTTTTACACATTCTATTGCTTTGATTGGCCTGATTTCATAGAACTTAATGCATCTAGGGAATTAAACTTGATTAGTGCTTTTACACGTTAGGTTGTTCTTTTAGATAGAATTCATATTCGCATCTTTTAATGTGTTTGTTGATGACAAGAGGAAATTAGCGGGATATTTTTGCGATCAAGCTATTCAAGGGCCATTGATAAAACAGAGATTAAATATCAATTCTAATTATTATGACAAGAATATGTTAGTGAATGAAGATGAATCTTTAACCAATATTTTTACTTACTTGATTTGTTTACTTTTCTTTGTTTTGCTTTTATTTTACTTTTACTTTATTAAAAATCAGAAAATCCCAATTGTTACTATAGTAAATCGAAACAACTTGACAACCAAGACCTCTCTGTGGGAACGATCCTTTCTTGCCCTTGCTTCATTATATATTTTGAGTAGTAAGAAAGTGTAATTTATTTTTGACGCCTACGACAGCGATCATGGTGTAAGAGATGATTGTGGAAAAAATTGATGAGGAAATTTGCATTTCATCCTTGGATTCTCATACTTCCTATCAAGGTGTTCGACGTGGGCATGCACCAATGGCGCATTAGGCATGGCCTGAAAAGTAAGCTAAATAAAGAAGGCGAAATTAGTCCTCTAATAGCATATGAGCAATTCCGGGGAATATAATATGCTTGGAAAAGATTCAGAATCCAGATATGCACGCAATGATGCATCAGAAATAGCTCTTAAGGTTGTATACACTTTGCAGAATAGAGGTAAGTTAGAACGGTATAAAAGCTAAGTTAGTTGTATCATGCTTGTCGAGCATGCTTGCAATGGAAAATGAACGTGCATTTTCCTAGCGAAGATGAGTTTTAAAGCCCAATAATTAATCTCAGAATGATGCATCGGGAGGTTAAGGCTTGCACGCCCTAGCGTACTAGGCGTAATTTTCCGGTCCATCACAGTTGGTATCAGAGCAAGTTCTGAGATAACTCTAGGGACCGTGCTGAATGACTTGTGAGAGAGTATTTTTTTCCTCATATGAAAAAATTAAATTGGAGAGTAGGCCAACTTTTGCGTGAGAAAGAGTTTATAACTGCTAAGTTGAGCTTGTTTAAGTAATGTGAGTTTTACAGTCCTAAGTGACGATCTACTTAAGAATGGTAATCCGGAAGACCGTTCGAAATGGTATGCAGAAATTGGGACTTGTATATGTCACCCCCTCTCTGATACATATTGATCTCTGTACCTTGGTGACTATAATTATAGAGGCACAATTCAGAATAATAATAGACAAAAACTAGAAAACAGAACACATTACGTAGAAACCAGATTCGAAGAAAATATCTTCTCTAGATTATGAACAAGAAAACTATTACAATTCTCTCTTTGTTACGCTCACAATCTCTCTAGGTAAATAACCTTAAAATATTTTCTAAGCTTGCTTTTATAATAATTAATTTCCTCACAAAATTCTCTCTAGGTATGTGTGTTAAACCTCCTTTTCTAGGTGTCAAACCACACTCTCCAGATTGTCTTAGCTATGAGCTAAGCATCTCTATTTATAGCTTTAATGGTTTCCCAGACCTTATAGGAATCTATGTCCTTATCTAGGAATTCCCTTTCTAGGTATATTTCCATTTCTAAGAATATTACCTTGTCTAGGAAGTATTTCCTTATCTTGGCATACTTCCTTCCTTTGGTTTGGTTTCCCAAACCTCTTGGAAATTTAGTTTCCTTTTATAGGAATACTGCCTTAAATCAGTAATCCCTCCTAAATTATAATTATATCCTCAATCCATCTTGAGGATCACTAGCTCCCAGAGAGAGAACGATATACATGTATCATGCGCCTCCACTCAAGAACTTGAACTCCTGTGAAAGTTATATTTAGAGGTTAGGGAACTCAAGAGTTCCTTTCACCGTGCTGAACCATCTCTCCTTGCTAGGAACTTGACTTTGACTTCCAATTAGAAAAGCGTCCTTATCTTCTTGTCTTATCTTAGTCACTCTTCGCTCCGTAATGTAATCCTCTTTGAGTGGTTCCTTTAAATCAAACCACAAGTCTTCCACATGTGGCAAGATTATCTTGTCATCTCCATCATTATCTAGTAATGGTGGTTCAAACATCTTCAACCTTTCTAGGTTGTCTTCTTGTTATTTGGTTAGGGTTTCTAAACAAACTCTAATCGGCTTCTCCTCAAGAGAACGGGTCACAAGGATAATGAACTTCGTACTAGCATTCACCAACCGTTTAGCCTGAGTGTCTATAATCAAGCTCGCTCCATCAAGATGGGAGTCTATAACTCGTATTACAAAAGCTTTCCCATCTTTGGTAAAGGTATACTTTTGGTTCCTCTTTTGTAAAATCGCATCTCGATCCCATAAATAAGGACTACCAAGTACAACCTAACAAACATCTAATGGAACCACATCGCATATAACCTCATCAATGTATAACTCATCAAAACCAAACTTGAATGTACACTGTTCTGAAACCTGTAGCCCACCTTCCTTTTGAAGCCACCCTAAAGGATAGGGTTTCAGATGTTTGAAAGTCTTCAAACCAAACTTTTGTACCAAAAAATATGAAAGTAAATTCTTCTGACTTCCCGGGTCAATAACAACATCTATAAGTGTTATCTTAACCTGCATCTTAACTATGAAGAGTCGTTCACTAAGGTCATCTTTTAAAGGTCCTTTTTTTGCTCCTGCCATAAGAGAGAGATTTGAGTCGGATTCCATTATTCCTTGGACTTCTATTGGAGCTTTTGCGACTAGTGTTGCCTTCTTGGCTTCTTTATTCTGTAACCCTTTTGGTTTTAGATTAGGATACTTCATCCAACACTTGCGACAACATGTCCCATTTGTTTGCAATGAGTGCAAGTCAAACCTTCTTTGCTCCTTTCATCTCCTTTAGCGACAACATGTCCCATTTGTTGGCTTTAGACTTCCTATCATCTTTGCTCCTTTCATCTACTTTAGCGACGAAACATTTATACTTCCCCTTGGTGTTTCCCTCAATATCAGATATCTTAAGCCTGCCTTTGATAGCATTAGCTTTTATGCTTGGTTCAGAGATAGTATCCACCAAAAACATCTTAAACTCCTTCTGTATATAATCATGGAACCCGAAGATATACTTCATATAGATAGCATAATCTTCCAAGTCCAAATCCAAATCCATAGCTTGATTCTGAAATTCCGAAGTATATTCTTGCACAGTTTGGTTGTAGGACTGTTTCAAGTCGTACCACTTGAACCATCTGTCTTCAAGGTAGCCAACCTGATAAAATTATTTCCTCATAACTTCCTTGAATACCTTCCACGACAATGCTCCCTTACTTAGGTATTTTCTTTGATAATATTTCCACCATATTATAGCATGCTTTAAAATCTTCAATACCGCAAAAGATATCTTCTCCTTCGAAACATATTCAAAAAAATAAAAGTATGTATCCTGACGCTCTATCCAATCATCTAATTTCTCTACATCGACACTTCCATCATAAAGTGGAATGTCAACATGAAAATCAAATTTTTAGATTCTTACCATGATTCATAAACTTACCACGAGGTTTTGATGCTTTTGTGCCTTTAGGAATCTCTTCTTATTCTTCCTCTTCGCTTTCTTGTACTTCAACCTGATCCTCATCTTCCGAACCCTAAGATGGAGATTTCTTTTTCGTAAGTTTCAGATTTGGTGTATTGGAACGAATACAAGCAACCAACTCGTCCAGGGTAGTTTGAATTATATTCATCTCTTTTTCTAACATAACCACCTTCTCATCGGTAGTTTTTGGTTCATCAGTCTTAGACTCATCGTCAGATTTTGTCATCCTTGGGTTTCTTGTTCTTTTAACATATTCTTGCTTTTCGAGTAACTCACCAAGTTGTTTGTAGAGAGATCTAGTGAAGACCAGAAACCATGGAAATCTTCCCTAAAAGAAACTAACCTTGCTCTGATACCAACTTTATACGTATTGATCTATGTACCTTGGTGACTATTATTATAGAGGCGAAATTCAGAAAAAAACTAGAAAACAGAACATAGTAGAAACCAGATTCAAAGAAAATATCTTCTCTAGATTATGAACAAGAAAACTATTACAATTCTATCTTTGTTACGCTCACAATATCTCTAGGTAAATAACCTTAAAATATTTTCTAAGCTTGCTTTTACAATAGTTAATTGCCTCACAAATTTCTCTCTAGGTATGTGTGTTAAACCTCCTTTTCTAGGTGTCAAACCACACTCTCCATATTGTCTTATCTATGAGCTAAACATCTCTATTTATAGATTTATCGGTTTCCCAAACCTTATAGGAATCTATTTCCTTAACTAGGAATTTCCTTTCTAGGTAATTTCCCTTTCTAAGAATATTACCTTGTCTAGGAATTATTTCATTATCTTGGCATACTTCCTTACTTTGGTTTGGTTTCCCAAACCTCTTAGAGATTTATTTTCCTTTTATAGGAATACTTCCTTAAATCAATAATCCCTCCTAAATTACAATTATATCCTCAATCTATCTCGAGGATCACTAGTTCCCAGAGAGAGAAAGATACACATGTATCACTCTCCCATATGGCATGATATGTGATGTCAGGCCAGCTAGCATTCCACTTACGAGTGGAAACTCGGGAAACTATCTGGGATGGTAGGCAACTGGATTATATTCCACACAGTACTACAAAAATAAGTGGCTTGTCATGTTATACTTGTGTCAAATTCTTGGCACTAACCTTATCAATCTTAGGGACTTATGAACGTGTAATATGTGATGCTTTCTTAGGATACCTTGTTGAGACATCCTTTGGAAACTAGCCAAATCCATATTCTAGGTAATGTTGTGGACTCTTTTTGGATTCCTGAGTACGTTGTATGAGACGTATGCTCAGAATGTCCTAATTGATGTGTCATGGTATGGGACATCCAAACCTAAGATTTTGTCCATAATAGTTTTTGATTTGAATTTCGGGGACGAAATTCTTTAAAGGGGTGAATAACCTCTCGTGGTATGTAATCTCCCTTGTTTTTAGCATGGCGCACGCTCAAAGATGCGCCATGGCATGGGATGAAGCTTCATCTCAAGATTTTGTTGCGTGGTAAGAGGCATATTAGCAAGGGCCAATATGGTGCCAAAATAACACATTGCGTAGGCATGTTGGCCAATATCGCACCAAATGAAGCATTAGGCCAGTTGGGAGGATGACCTTGAGAAAAGTAGCGCTAACAAAATATATTATGTAGGTCATTGTCATATGCCCAATATCGCAACAGGCTAGAGCAAGCTGGCCGAGATAATGTACATCCATCATGGTTGTATGGAAGTATCGCAGTAATAACGCATCAGGCCAGAGCAAGCTAGTTGAGGCAATGTAGAGCCATCATGGCTGGATTTTGGAGTTGGCCTATAGGCCAAAGTTGGAAATACAGCCATTATTGTTTGGCAACGACCTTGCAACACGAAGTTGGCTTAAGTTTCTTGTCCATTCGCGGATGAACTACGGTCAGTGCTTGATCCTTTTAGAGTATGTAAGGGTACGTAGGTAGTCACAATGAGTTGCATCATTTCCGCTCCATCACATTGTCGCTCATATCATCTAATTGCAAGATGATTGCGTATTTTGGCCTCTCATATCATCTGGCTCGGTATTGCGACACAAGAGATGATTGTGGCCGAACTTGATGAGGCAAGTTGCATTATATTCCTTGGATGCTCGTACTTCCTATCAAGGCATTCGACGTAGGTGTTATAGCATAGCTCGGCTGAACCCACCAAGCATTGGTTGTCATATTTTAGTGAACCAAAACTCATTTAAGAGTCGCTTGATATAAATGTACTAGATTCAACTTCGTATAGGTTAGCTTGAAATTATTAGGGTGAGACATTACAAGTATTGCGAAAACTTGAAGAAGTGAAGAAGTACGGATCTACAACCACAACATCATCCTTCCACTTGAGGTTAGTGATATTTTACTTGAACTGTTTCATTCCCTAACATATCTTTCAAGTCGTGCATATTGAAAACATAAAACTACGAAGCATGAACACTCTAGATAGACATAGTATTAAGGAATACAATATCAAGTTTCTTGCTTAACCATTAAACTTTGTATATAAGACATCAATGTAATTGTATAAATGCTATTGTGATTATGTATGGGTATAAGGTGAGGATTTCATCCTAGGAAACAATGTTTTTACATATGTTTTAAGGAAGTAAGTTCATGATATGTGTTGTGAACCGTAAAGGAAATCTCCAGGCGTTATTGGGGATGTTCTTCATTGCATAATTTATGAATGACCAATATGTGTGATTAGTATAACCGCTTTTGACTTGGTTGTGTTCTTGGTAAAACTATTCACATGAGGCCTGACTTATGTATTGGTATGAATTTTATTAGTGAAACCGATCTTAAGTAATCACCTGGGGTATGATCGGGTTTGTGTGTCTGAACAAATTTGGGAGAGGGGAACCGATCCTAATAAGAGGTGTAGTACATCACAAGGGGGAACTGATCCTTGTATGAGGTACATCAAGGTTTATAGAAGAAATGGGAACTGATCCTATGAACATGTGCAACACGTTTTTAGGCAAAGGGGAACCGATCCTATGGACATGTGCAACACATACAAGTTAGATACCAAATATATGTGGGGAACTGATCCTAGTACCTAGTTAGCCGAATTTTGGTAAGCTAGTGTGACTATGCATAATACTACACTACACCCTTTACAAGAATTCACAATAATCAACACATATTTGAAGATTAAAAACAACATTTTATTATTTGATTCTCATAAATGTTTACAAGAAATGGAATAAATCAAGAATACAACCGTTCTCATGGATTTTCTCTCTCCTCGAAAGTTTTTTAACGCTCAAAAACTCATCCCCCTTTTCTGAATCTACTGGGTCTCTTTATATAGGGTAGTTACATAATGGATGACAGCTAAGCTGTCCTTTAATTTCGGATCTGACTCGCGATCTTCTCGCATCAATGATAATGTTAATTCTCGCAGATGATATAACCATCGCAGAATTATCATACTCTTCTTATGTTTCAGCTATCGTCATCTTCTACATCATTCTTTGAGTCATTCTGCGACACTCGCAGTATGTTGTTGAAGAACTCGCAGACAAATTCGCAGAAGTGTTTTAAATCTCGCAAGAGTAATATCATGGCGATATTCTAGTCCTACATCTTGCCTTTTCTCATGCCTTTTCTGTGAAGGAGAAAATATCATGAGAAATAAAGCCGCAACTATTCATCTTTTCACATTCTTCTGTTCTAACACGTTTCTGCATCCTTTGCCAGATTTTTACACGTATTTTTTATCCCATTCAATTCCTGACACGTCCTTTTTAACCGCTACGTTCCAACCGTTCACGTCTTTTCTTCGCATTGAATACATTTATCTTCTCGAGATCTTTGCCTTCTATAAATACTTCCTTCATTCTTTTTCCTTCCTTCTTTTTACTTCTTCTTTCTTCTCTCTGCAATTTTACTATTCTTCTGTGAATTCCAGATATGCTACTGTTGCAATTTTTTCTTTCGATCTTTTACTCTTTCAATCTTCATTCCAATACTAAGAAAATGCCTCCAGCTGGTCGTAAATATTTGAAAGCTTTTGAGAACATTCAAAAAGAACTTCAGAACAAAGGTTTTACTTTATCTACCATTGCTGATCAAAACCCTAAGGCTGAGCTTTCTGTAAAATTATTTTCTGATCATCCATGTAATGGCGAGAAAATTATAGTCTCGCTAGGTCAACTTGAAGTTGATCTTCATATTCCTCTCTATGACCCTGAGCTTCCTTTATTATATGAAATACTCTCTCATGAGAAGTTCTCGCGGGCGGTATATCATTTGAGTGGGGATTGCATTCGCTTAATGCTTGAGTATTCTAATCACGGTGCTGGTAAAGAATCTCGCTACCCTGATACCGCAAAGAATCCTAAATTCAAAGATGTTCCAATTGTTCATGCAAAGTACATTGTAGAGAATTTCTTCGCAAACTATGACATAATCCCCATGAGGAGGGATACCACTTGTTGGGGTATCCGCTTACAAAAGAAGGATGATGTTTCTGAAGACAAAGCTCTTATATTGGACATCGATTGGCATCCGGCCAACAATACATCCCCTCGCCATTCCAGTGATGACAAATGGTATATTCTTCCCTTATTGTTAGAAGATCCATACATTTCTGGTTCTCATACTTTACCCGCGAGTCTCACAAATTACCAACCATGGGCGTTCTGCTGGCCTGAAAAGAATAAGGAGGTATATTCCCGAATTTTTACTTGTTTCTATTTTCCTTGTATTCTTACATATACGCTCGCTGACTATTCCAATATTTCCAGATTAATAGATTGAAGGCTAGTTACAAGAAGTCAGGGAAACCTAGTACTTTATTAGCTCTCAAATCACTCACAAATGAGGTAAGAAATATTCCTTTATGATTCTTAACAATATATTGTTGCCTCTATTTCTTACCTTTATCTGTGTTTGAAGGTTATTGAAAAAATAGAACCTGTGAAGATCGCGAAGACTAAGGGGAAAGTGGTAATTGAATTATTGTCCCTATTTTTGATGGGCTATACAAATATCCTTATCACATAATAATTTTGTCCTTCTTTATCTATAAGCCCGTCAGGGGCCCATCAACAATTTGTAGACTTCCAAACATACCCTTGCTATATAATTAAATAGAAAATCAAATTTCAGTTAAAAACGGGAATTAAAGTTGCGATGATAGAGGTAGCTTCTGAAGAAACTCAGTTGCGACGATAGCTTAATTCAGTGAAGAAAACTGATTTTTTTTCCGTTGAATCGACGAGAGCTTGGTTAATATAACTATTATTAGTCTTCTTCTCCTCCTTATTCTTCATTTGAATCAACAGAATCACATATTCAGAAGAACATAGACGTCGACGAGAGCTGAAATCAGTGAAGAAAATTGAAATTTTCTGATTTGAATCGACGAGAGTTAGGTTAGATATTAAAATTCTTCTTCTTCTCCTCCGTATTCTTCATCTTAATCAACAGAATAAGATATTCTGTCTCTGTTTTTCAGTCAACAGAATCAACAGAAATCACTAGATCTGTTTTCGTGAATCAAATTGGTAATGTTGATGTTTATTTGAAGATTCAGAAAGTTGTTTTTGATTATTGCATGTTCGTTTCATAGATTTATTTTTCCTTACTTTTGATTTTAGTGTTTTGCTGATGTTGCAGAGATCGTGATTTATGTTGGAAGATTAATTTCGTGATTATTCTGTTAAATTTATTGGTTGATATTCATATAGTTTGATCTCGAGATCCTTAATCAACATTTAAACAGGTTCGTTTTAATTTTGAATTGTTTTTTATAGTTTTTTTCTTCGATCTGCTTATGAACTTTGGTTTCATGAAGAAATTTGTTTGTGATGAAATTAAGACACTACTGATTATGTTTTTGATGAAATGTACATATTATTATGGATCAACCTTGACTGTTGATACAAAAATAAGTTGATGTTTAGTTTTTTTTTGGATCAACTGTTTTTGTTGATCCAAATAAGTTGATGTTAAGCAAGTCAATTTAAATTAGTTGAACACAAAATGGTTGTATTTTTTGTTTTTATTTCTTTTTGTATATTGCAGGTCATTATAATGTATTCATTTTGTTGATAATGTAGCTTTTATTTTAGGTTTTGTTACATTCTACATTGTGTTTAACTTTCACGAGGGGGCGTAGCCCCCGAGTGAGGTGCGACATAATACTATATGTAGCTTTTGGTACTGCTTTCTTTTTGGTTTGTATTGAAATTCATTCTTTAACTACCTCTTATTGTATGAAATGTGATATGTTAAACAGATTTATTGGATCAACTGTCATTGTTTACACATATTTGTTGGATAAATCACATCCTTTGTTGATCCAAAACTATGATTGTGCACACAGATTTATTGGATCAACTGTCACTGTTTACACATATTTATTGGATCAATTGTCACTGTTTATCCAAAATTATGATTGTTTACATATATGTATTGGATCAACTTTTACTGTTTACACATATTTATTGGATCAAGTGTGACTGTTGATCCAAATTTCTGAACACCACTATATGTTATGGTTGTTGCAGGCCAAGGATGGTAGTTGCAGAGTTCAAATTTTGCAATCAGACCATTTCGCATCCCGTTTCAGCATCAACTACTGTCAAGGAGATGATAAGTGTGGTGAAAAACAATTGGCCTTATGTTCCTGAAGACCTTATTCTTTTTTGTTATACTGTGGAAGGGATTTCAAATGTCATCAATCACGATTTGGATTTGAGGTTTTTCATCCACTACTTCAGCTCACAAGGGATTGACTTGGTGAAGTTTGAAATCCAGTTAAGGACTTGTGTTGATTCTATTTCTTCATCATCTTCTTCTGCTCCTGCTCCTGCGTCTTCGTCGTCATCAAGTTGTATTTCAAGCGATGAGGTAGCTGTTGTGGAAGACGTCACTGATGATGCATGTTTGATCAAAAAGGTCCCGAAGAAGTCTGATGCTTGGGTCAATGTTTTAACTGGAGTAGGGCAGGTGTTTGAAGGTGGAATTGCTGAAGTTAAGGACTCTGTTACAAAGTATGAAATGTGTAGTGGTCACAAATACACAATAGTTAAGAGTGACTTTGTACGATACACTGTGGAGTGCAAGTTCAAAGATACGGAAAATTGTCGCTGGAGGTTTCACGCCTCTCTACTTGCTAATTCAAATGGTGTATTTAAATGCAAGAAATATATCGCAGAGCATCCATGTAGTTTAGCTTCTTCGGATCCATCAAAAGTTAGGATGAGAAAATCGTTTATGAAGAATATCTTGGCAGATGATTTACGAGCATCGAAGAAGAAGAAGACTGCTGCTGATGTTATAGATTTACTCAGAATGGAATATGGAGTTGACCTCACGTATAGTCAGTCATATCACGGTTTACAATTCACCAAGCAATTTCTTTGGGGTGATGACATCAAATCCTATTCAGATTTAGTTTGGTATAAAGATTCAATTGAACAGTACAATCCTGGAAGTGTTGTGAATTTTGAGTATGATAGTGTGACGCGTCAGTTCAAAAGGTTTTTTGTTGCTTTCGAAGCTTCCATAACTGGTTTCAACAACTACTGTCGTCCGATGCTATTTATCGATTGTACCTTTATCACTGGGAAGTTCAAAGGTGGTCTTATGGTTGCTTGCGGAAAAACTGGTAACCAACGTATGATTTTTAACCTTGTACTATTTTTCATTTTGTATCCATGTATGTTAAAACTTTTTACTGTTGATCCATCATTATGCATTAATTTTGTTGATAAATGTAGATTTTATTGAATTTAACTTTCACGAGGGGGCGTAGCCCCCGAGTGAGGTGTGACGTAATACTATATGTAGCTTAGGGTAGTTTAGATTGCTGTATTTTTGGTTTGCATTGAAATTCATGCTCTAACTACCTCTTATTGGTGATATGTTACACAGATTTGTTGGATCAACTGTCACTGTTGATCCAAAACTATGATTTTATTGGATCAACTTTGATTGTTGATCCAAATTTATTTATTTTTTCAATCATCTTCTACTGTTGATCCATCTGAAATGGATCAACTTCCATTGTTTATCCAATTAAAATGGATCAACTTGTACTATTGATCCATTAGCATGCATCAACTTCTACTATTGATCTAACTGAAATGGATCAACTTTGTTTGTTTTTCTTTTTTGTAGAAATATATCCAGTTGCATTTGGAATTGTTCCGTGTGAAAATTGCGAGAGTTGGGAATGGTTCTTAACCAGTTTGAAGGGTATTATTCGTGAAGATCGTCCACTGACCATCATATCAGATCGTGGAATCGGCCTTTTGAAACATGTGCCTAAAGTCTTCCCAAATGCTTTCCATTCCTACTGTTTGTACCATATGAAAGGAAATATTCCAGTCCCAAAGGGTAAGAGTAGACAAACTGCAGTAAAGTTATTCGAACAGTGCTACACTGCATTAACAAAGGAAAAATTTTATGTTGCTGCAAAGAGTATGAGTAATCTAAAGTTGGACTCAGTGGTTGCTTGGATGATGAAGATTCCACTCGAGAATTGGGCTGCTCATGCATTTCTAGGAGAAAGGTGGGGTGAGAACACATCAAATATTGCTGAGAGTTTTAACAATGTTATTAAGCATGATAAGACGCTTCCAGCAATTGAGCTTCTCGATGCTATTCGTGCTAAGGTAATGGAGCAGAATTACAAGAGGTTATTGGAGTCTAACAAGTTTACTACAAGGCTTACTCCTCATATGCAAGCGAGGTTTAACAAGAGGATAAACGACTGCCGTTCATACAGATTTCGGAGATCAAGTGAGAAAGTATTTGAGATCATTTCTCCAACAGGTAAGCATACTGTCGATTTGGATTCTAGGACCTGCAGCTGCAAATGGTGACAGAAACATAGCTTTCCTTGCACCCATTTTACAAGAGAACTGACTTTATGTTCTTCTGCTTCTGATGCTTTTGCTTCTTCTGTTTGATCCTCTGATTCTGTTTCATCTTCAGTTTGCTCTTCAACAACATCCACTTTATACATATGGTTCAACCCTCTGAGTATTTTAGATTGTGATTGATTTCCAGAACAATCCTCTTCTGTTTTTTGTGCTATGCTAAGTACCTCTTTCATTATTCCACCGAAACTTGGTGTGGTACCTGTATACACATACCCAGATTCATCTGGTTTTATTGTTGAAAGTGGAGGAGTGTCAAGCACAACCATTTCCAATGGTAGTCATCAGTCTTCTTCTCAATGGACGGACTCTTCTCTTCCATTTGTATGTCAGCTTTCTCTTCTACTATTCCAGCGGATATTCCAATGTTTTCAACCAGTGAATGTAGCTCTTCATTGTTTTCAACAACAATATTGAGCTCTACATCATCAGCTTGCCTCAGTTCTCTTCCTGCATGAAAGCCTTCCTTCCAATTCTCCAAAGAATTGGCACTTTTCGGTTCTTCCTCCGTCAACTTCATTCCAGTTTCAAAACCATTCCGCCAACTCTTCTCTTGAGTGTCCAAGGTATCTTGAGTTCCCAAAGTACTTTGAGTTGCATCTTCAGTTCCCAAGGAAGCATTCATTTCTTGAGTGTCTTCATTGTTCAAATCCACTGAATCTTCGACTTCCATATTTACTCTCGTTTCATTCCCATCTGTTGGTTGTTCATTCGCCGCAGAGTTCATTTCATGTTGATTTGCTTGCCCAGATGATTCTCCTCGTTGTTGCGTCTGTGTGAAAAAATCTTCATATTCTAAACCTTCAAATTCCTTCCCCGTATACACTAGTTTATTCCTATTCAGTGATTCCTGAAATTTTCTTTCCTCTCCCTGCCATTTCTCTATGTCCTTGTCAATATCAGCAAGTCGCTTCTGTTCTCCATCTCGGAATTCTATTTTGTTCTTGTTCCTCTCATACATCTCTCTCAAGAATAACGTTCTTTGGACAAACTTTTTAACTTCAGCCTTGTCCATGTAATGCATCTCATGCTTGTCACAATCAAGAAAGATGTTTTCTTCCTCTAGCTCCTTTATCCTTGCCTTCTCTTGTTCCAGTTCTCTTGCAGTTTCCGATAGGTAAATTAAATAGTTCTCCTCAGCAGACACTGGATCAACAAAGTCTTGATGAAACTGCGAAAGAATGATCAACACAAATCAAAATAGTGTACACAGTAAAAATGGATCAACATTGGTTGTTGATCCCATTCACATGGATCAATTTCCATTGTTTATCCACAAAGAACTGACAGTAAAACTGGATCAACATTGGTTGTTGATCCAATTCACATGGATCAACTTCCAATGTTGATCCACAAAAACTTAGAATTGGAGCAGGTCAAAATAGTGTTGACACTAAAACATGATCAACATTGGTTGTTTATCCCATTCATATGGATCAACTTCCACTGTTGATCCACTAAAAACTTAGAATTGGAGGAGCTCAAAATAGTGTAGACACTAAAACTGGATCAACAGTGGTTGTTGATCCCATTCACATGGATCAACTTCCAAAGATCTGACACTAAAACTGGATCAACAATGGCTGTTGACCCCATTCACTAAAAAAAATGGTACATTTGTAATTTTAAAGATAAATATAGTAAAAGAAATTACCGTCTTGTCGAACCAAGTCATATCAATTGCATTCTTTTTCATTTTGCTGCTAAAGTCATCTTGAAGTTGCTTGCACAATGCATGTTGGTCCCATCGTAGGAATCTTGCAGTTGAATTTTCGAATCCCTCCCTTTTGGTTATGTACTTATCGGTATGTTCGCAGAACCAACACTGCATAATATAAACAACAATGTTAGTTTTATCCAATAGTATGCATTTCACTCTCTACAACAATAAACATTTTACTTTTACAAAATTAGCACTTTTTCTTACCGCTAGGAGAGTTGTGCAGCCACCGATAGCTAATTGTTTATCCTTCTTGGTTGCCAGGTTTGAAATCAAACATTCCACAACATGATCCGTCCATGACACTTTGTCCATCAGTAAGATATGAGGCAAAAATTTCTTTGGGAAGGATGTCATACCAGCATTTGGGAATAAGAAAACAGTGCATAACCACATACCGAAAAGTCTCACAAAATGCTCCGGATCAGACTCATCTTCTGCTGCATCTTTCATTTTCCTTACAACCTCGGCCTTCACTATTGGTTCTGGAAAATCTTTTGGTTTTTCTGGTTTGAACTTGTTATTTAAGAATTCGCTGTAGTCAAGTCCATTCTTCTGTTGGAGTTGCTGCTTCAATTCTTCACTCTCTATCAGTCTTCTCATCCTGAATATCACAGCGAAATCTCTTGCTTCCAGAGAGCACTCTTCGTTTTCTCTAAATTTGAACTTTCTCGTTTTTTTATCAAATGTACTCATCAACAGATGCATTGCAAGATTAATCTTGTTCATCCACTTACCACTCATACTCATGTCTGCTACATAAAATGGGCTGATTAATTCCCAATATGGAGATTCCTTCAGTGATTTCGCAAGTTCTGGTTTCTTCTTGTTATTTGCATCTTCCACTTCAAACTTTCTGCATAGAAAATTACCCATTTCAGCCAATGGATTTAGACCTCCCTTGAATCTCTGTTCCTTTGCTCTCGACTTGCCTGCATACATGAAACTCGAATCATTTTCCTTTTCATTTTTGACAATAATATTTTGTTTTCTAGCATTCTACCCATAATATATTTTCACGAGGGGGCGTAGCCCCCAAGTGAGGTGTGACGTATAAATATGTGTAATCAACTGTGATTTTACACATAATCTGATATTGGATCAACTGTGGTTGTTTACACATATTTGTTGGATCAACTGTGACTGTTGATCCAAAACTATGATTGCTTCCAAATATTTACTGGATCAACTGTGACTGTTGATCCAAAACTATGATTTCTAACACATTATATTTCATTAAAGAGTCAATGTTTTTACCTTTTAGCTCTGGCTCTTGGTTTCCCTCTTTTTCATATGATTCTTCTTGCTCCTCTTCATCCTACTCAGATTCCGATTCTTCTGTTTCTTCCTCAACTACATTCTTGCTTTTCTTTTCTTTTTTCGGTTCTGCTTTCGCCCTTGACCTGACTGCATATGTCAAGCTCAATCATTTTCATTTTGTTTTCAATATTTCATACAATATAATTAGATATACCATCACAAATATTGGAATATAAGTTTTTACCTTTGACGACTTTCTTCGGTTTGCCCTTTTCTGCTTTTTTTTGATATATTACAACTTTGTTCTTTTCTTTATCTGATTTTTCTTGCCCTTCTTCTTCGGATTCGGATTCTGATTGTTCTTGTTCTTCCTCAACTTTCTTATTTTGTTTCAGCTTTCGTTGTTGTTCTTGTTTGAGTTTGATTTCTTTTTCCTTTGACCTGCCTGCATACATGAAACTCAGTCATTTTCATTTTGTTTTAAGCAACGTAGTAAGAATACCAGCACAAATATCACAATCTAAAATAGTGTACACAGTAAAAATGGATATGTCAAGCTCAATCATTTTCATTTTGTTTTCAATATTTCATACAATATAATTAGATATACCATCACAAATATTTGAATCTAAGTTTTTACCTTTGACGACTTTCTTGGTTTGCCCTTTTCGCTTTTTTTGATATATTACAACTTTGTTCTTTTCTTTATCTGATTCTTCTTGCCCTTCTTCTTCGGATTCGGATTCTGATTGTTCTTGTTCTTCCTCAACTTTCTTCTTTTGTTTCAGCTTTCGTTGTTGTTCTTGTTTGAGTTTGATTTCTTTTGCCTTTGACCTGCCTGCATACATGAAACTCAGTCATTTTCATTTTGTTTTAAGCAACGTAGTAAGAATACCAGCACAAATATCACAATGTATGTTTTTACCTTTGACGACTTTCTTTGGTTTGGTCTTTTTTTCTTGTCTTTCCTCTTCTTTCGACTCTTTGTCATCTTCATCTGATTCTCCTTGCGCTTCTTCTTTGGATCCTGAATCAGATATTTCCTCATATCTTTCCGAGTTTCAACTTTAACTTTTGTTGTGCTCTTTGTATTCGTACTCTGTTCTTCCTCTTTCTTGTTGTCTCTTTCTCCTTTTTTGCATTTCCTTTGATGACTTTCAGTGGTTTCCCTTTTTCAGCTTCTTTTTTCTCTTCTTCCAACTCTTCATCATCATCATCTGATTCTTCTTGTCCTTCTTCTTCGGACTCTGATTCTTCTTGAACTATCTTCTTCTGTATCAACTTTCTTGGTGTTTCTTCAGTTGCACTCTTGTTCTTCCTCTTTTTTGTTGCGTCTTCTTCAATTACCTTATTCTTTTTCGCATTTCTTTTTGGTTCTGTAGCTTTCTCAATTTCTTGCGTGCCCTTTTCATCTTGCTTCTTCTTTATCCTTGGTGATCTCCTATGATCCATTTCTTTTCAACCTGAGTTCAACACTAATTATAGTTAGCATTCATATTTTCATAGTACAAAAGTACATAACCATCAAAAAAATCTATTTCTATGGATCAACTACTCCTGTTTATCCTTTTTTAATTTGGATCAACTGTGGTTGTTTATCCCCTACATTGGATCAACTTCTACTGTTGATCCCTTCCATTTGCAAAGATATCTAAAATTCCTTCAAAAACATATTACTTTGCATACAATGGATCAACTTTTATTGTCTATCCTATTTTTACTTGGATCAACTGTTGTTGTTTATCCCCTAAATTCGATCAACTCCTACTGTTGATCCAATTTTTTTTTGGATAAACTACTGCTGTTTGCATACAAAACAACTAGCAAATATTTCATTTTCTATGGATCAACCACTGAATTGGATAAATTTTTGTAGTTGATCCATTTATTTTGTATCAACTACTGCTTTTGATGCAAACACATATTCACCCATTAATAGTACAATAAAAATGCATACAATGGATAAACTGCTATTGTTTATCCAATTTTTATGTGGATCAAGTACAATTGTTTATACAAAAATATCTAAAACTCCTTCAGAATCACATTTTCACCCATCAATACTTATCAACAGTAGATCGAATTTTCATCTGAGCAAAACAATACTTATAGTTTGAAGAGAAATATCAATTTTCAACATGATTAACCTACACAGATTTGACGAGATATCATTTCCTTCCACAAATATCTCAAGAACACTAACCAAAACTCAAAAATAACTAAACAAGACCAAAATCAAACCTAATCGGTAAATTACAGTGTGAAAATCAACCAAATACGAACATATAATCATTGCATTATCAAAATCAATACTAAAACATACATGCATTAAATCTTACATCAAATTTAGGTTTTACCTGTTCGATTTTTGCAATCTTCCAATCGTTCAATTAGGTTTCGATGATGAAACGAAAGTGAAATCGGTTAGGTTTTCTGATGAAACCTAATTTATACGGTTGATTTTCAGTTTTTTGAGATCATGGTTGTTACCAGAGAAAGAAGAAACCAAATAATTTGTTTGATTTTCAGTTTCAACGGCAACGGCTAGTGTATTAATTCTCTATAACGGCTAGAAGATAACTGCTCAATTTCGAAAATGGAGAAACTAATTGCAACTGCTACGAACGAGAGAGGGAGAAGACTGTAACCAAATGAAATTTAATGAAGAATGAGTGAGAGAAGACTGAACCAGAAAAACTGAAAATGAGAATGAATTAATGTGTCCGATTTTTTTTTAGTTAAATATATAGGAAGGGCATTTCAGTAATCTGATAATTCCGGATTTTAATTCCTGAAATTGGTAGGGATATATTTATTTTGGGGAAGGATATATTTGTTGGGTTGTAAAAGTAGGGACATATAAATAATGTACCCAAGGGGAAAAGCAAAGGTTCTTCTCGCAAGGATATATCTATTGTTCCTTTCAAAGAGAAATCTATTGTTCCTCTTTCAAAGAAAAGAAGAATCCAATCTACTTCCCCTTTATCATCTCAATCTAATCAAGAAAGTTCTCATGATGGTACTGATAATGATGATGATGGTGATTTTGATGCTGACTTCCCTTCCGCGAGAGAATCCTCCCAACCTGAGTCTTCTATGTCTCAGCTATCCAGCATATTTTATGATACTATGCTTGGTATGGGGAATGATGCTCTTAGAGACACATGCCAAGCTCTCACAAAGGCCTGCGATGCTTCCATATTAGTGGACAATGAATCTCTTCAAGGAGTTTCAAGATCAGTGACTCTCAGCCTCTTAAATTCACTAAGCATTTTGGTATGTTCTAATTTCTTCGCCACATTTGTATAATTTCATTTCTTCGCAGGATTTTAATTTATGTTTATCTTGACAATTTTTTGTTTTCCCTTGCAGGCTGGAAGAGCTTCTTTTGTTGTTGCCTCAGACTTGGAGAAAAGGCGTGCATCCTTTCACAAGAAGAACATTATTCTTCACAAGAAGAATAAGGAGTTAGAATCTTAGTTTGCTAATCTCCGCGAGAAGGATGAACAGATGGAATCTGAACTTGTTAGTCTTCGCGAGAAAAATAAAGAATTAGAATCTGCCTCTGCTGATCTTGACAAGAAGAATAAACAACTAGAGAATGATATTTCTCATCAACTGCTCAAAGTATCCAATCTTTAAAGTGCCAATAAACAACTCTTAGGTATGAGATTTTTCCTCTTTTCTTTCATATTTCTACTTTCCATTACTCCTTCTTATTTGATTTACAATTCTCGCAGAATTTATGGTCTCTCTGATGAGGCTTCAACCCTTCGTTCTTTTCCTGAACCAATAGATGATGATGCTCTTCTAGAGCTTCTCAATAACTCTTTGAACAATACCTCCAATGATATAATTAATTCTCTTTCCATAGATGAACTCAGGTCTAAGCTTCTTCTCTTATAAATTGACCATAGATCTTGTTTAGACATGGATAACAAATTCAAACGCTTTTACCACAATTCTAAGGAAGAGATTAAAACTTTAAGGGCCAAGAACAATGATCTCTCAAATGACAAAGATCGTATATCTAGACAAGGAGCTCAAACTTTAGCGGATTTTCATAAAACCCTTCTTGAAGTCCAAATTGAAAGAGATAGACTTATCTGCGAGAAAAAGGCTCTTGTTGAAAGGGAAAACCAAATTCGTACCCATCTTCTTATTAATAATGATGATGAATTTGCCTGGGCTGCGAAGATTCTTGACAACGCCAGAACTAACTTAGGTGTAGATGTTAGTCTTCATGAAAAAGCGACCTTAATTAAACACATGATTTATGAAAGATAAGGTTGTTAATTGTTCCTCCTCATTAATTTCTTGTCTTTATAGGTTTTTTGCAAAATTTCCAAGTTGTTGTTATATACTCGTAGGAGCTGAGAAGATATATTCTGAAAGAATTGGAGAACTTGAAGCCGACAAGGGTCAACTCGCAAATACTCTTGCTTCTCGCAATGAAAAATATTCAAGATTGAAAGACCAATTAAAGATCACTGCTGCGAATTTTAGTAATATCCTTGTTGGTGTTCGCAATGACTCTTTCAAGAGGGTCTGTGATGATCATAACATTCCTCACTCTTTGTATCCTTTCCTCACGGAAGAAGTTCCAACGAATACTCCAAACCTTGTTATTTCTGACAGTGAAGCCGAAGAATCTGGCGAAGATGAAGGATATATTGAAGATGATGGTGGAGACGAAGAAGGAGAAAAATCTGGTGAGGATAATGATGGATCTAACTAGTTTTGTTTCTCCTTTTTAATATCCTTATAATATTTGTACATTTATCTCCTTCTTCTTGTGAAATTGCTGCGAATTTCTCCAGCTTCTAAGGTTCCTTGATGAATAGATTTCTTTTGCTTCTATCTGTATAAATTTGAGAACAATTCTTTTTGCAATATGATTAATCAACATGATTATTAATTTTTAACTATCTGCGTAAATCTGCCATATAAAGATGAATAATAATTTTATCATTCTGTTCATTCCCATACTTTCCTCTGTTATTCATCTGCAATATGAAAGATTGAGCAGATTAATGTTGAATAAAATCTGTTTGTAAATTTTTCCTCAACCTCTGCGTAAATGGCGCAGGTCATGTCTGCATATTCTCATGATCTCTTGTGGTCTTATTTTGTCTTCCTAGTTAAAGGTCTTATTTAGCCACTTTTTATTTTTGGCGACAAAATCGTAGGATATCCTTACATTCGCATGTAAAAACCCATTGATCTTGCCTATCCTTGTTTTTTCAATTTATTTCGATAATATGACAGGCCTAAGTTCTCTTACGAGAACAAAGCCCCATGACATTGTCGTCTTGCGATGAAATCGCAGGGCGTCTTTACACTTTCATGTAAAAACCCATTGATCTCTTCTTAACTTTTTCTCATGGATTTTTGCCTCTGTAAGGTATTTTTCACGTGACAATATGACAGGCCTAAATGTTCTTGCGAACGTAAAGCCCCATGACATTGTCGTCTTTAGACACTTATCAGCTCCCTAATAGAGGGTGTCGCCCTTATATTCCCCCTGGTTGCCCCTTCAAGGAGGGCACATCGGCCATACAAGACTAGCTCCTCCCATACGGTCTTAACAACAACCAGTTGTTTTCGCAGCCTCTTATCCTTTTTGCCTATATGGCTTATAGTTACGAGACTGCACCCTAAGTGGGGTTTTCTTCGGGCCGAGTGCATCATAGCCAAGACTTGCCAAGAATGGCCAGGGTAGTTTCGTACGCCCCGGGCACCCTTGGCTCAACCGTGTACCTCGGCGCCTTGGTCATACTCTGCACTCCTTAGGAGATATCCTCGGTCGTCCAACCAGGGTATAACCTTATATATATAGTTGGAAATCCAAGGTACCTCTTATGGATAGGTATCTTTCATGGAGATGGACCCCAACTCTCCATGACTCAGGTTCCAGCAGCGGTATAACCTTATCCCTGAGCCATGCAAACAGATACCCCCTTACATGATGTACTTTAGGTCTTACATTTGCCTCTTGCGAGATTTTATTCGCGAACTAGGGTGTACGCCATAAAGGTTCGTCCCATTCTTATATGTCATTATTCTTTGATTATCTCGTTTTTGCATTTCAGCTCTTGTATGATTTTTCAATTTCATCTTTTTCATTGAAATGAAATATTCTTTTAAAATATTCTCTTCAACAAATCATTCATACATTTCTTAAATTTCTTAAACTATCAATAGTTTTTAGTGTGTATACTTTGCATCATTCCATCTTCTCGTCGTTCTATTGTATCAACCATTAACTTGTCACTTCTTTGCTTCTGTTTGATGTTATGCTTCCAATTCTTATTCCTCGCAGCTCTTTCTTCACAAGATTCCATGTCAATTTCATAGCACTTCTTTCCCTCAGTCCAATCTCCCTTTATAACTCCAACAACACTGGGATGAGGAAATTTAATGCACTGATGGAAAGTTGATGTTACACCTAAGATCCCATGTATCCAAGGCCGGCCAATCAAGGTGTTGTATGGAGATTCTACGTCAACAACACAGAATTGAATCTTAGAAGATATTCCCTTCAAGGGAATTCGCATTGTAATTTCCCCTTTGGGCTTGTTGGCAGTACCATTAAAACCATAGATTTTATAAGTTGATGGTATTAGATCTTCGTCTCTTCCTTCCATGGTTTTGTAAGTATGATAAAATAAGATATCCACTGAACTTCCTGTGTCAATCAAAACTCTGTTAATGGCCTAAGAATCTTCATTTTCACCATCCTCATTTTCTTCATCTTCTTCTTCTATTTGTTTTGGATTTATTTCTAATCTTACCACTAGTGGGTTGTCATGCATCTCGCCAGGCTCTGGTACTTCTTGCGCAGTGAAAGAAATAGTTTGCTTTTTCCACTTTTCTAATGGCGAGACTCTCGCGATATTCATTATCTCTCTTCCATCCGCGTCTCTTGCGAAGACTCTGCTTATGTAGGATCAGAATATTGCCATGACAATATTCTTGCGAGATTAACAACACTTCTGCGAGAATACCGTGAGCTCTTCAACAACACTTTGCGAGTGTCACAGAGTAGGTTAAAGAATGACGTCATAGCAGACGATTGAGGAAACATGATAAGAGCATGATTTATCGGCGATGGTTACAATGCTTGCGATATTTCATATTATAACCATTGCGATGAGAGCGCAGAGTAGATCCGAAATAAAAGGAAAACTTAGTTGTCATTCACTATAAAATTTCCTATATAACTGGTTGTTGGTAAATCCGGATGGGAGGAGCTAGTCTTGTATGGCCAATGTGCCCTCCTTGAAGGGGCAACCATGGGGAAGATAAGGGCGGCACCCTCCATTAGGGAGATGATAAGTGTCTAAAGACGGAAATGTCATGGGGCTTTATGATCGCAAGAACATTTAGTCTTATCACATTGTCGCGTGACAAAAATTATACAAAGGCAACAAGCCATAAGAGAAAAAGATAATATGAGATAAATGGGTTTTTACATGAAAGTGTAAAGACGTCCTACGATTTCATCACAAGACGGAAATGTCACAAGACTTTGTTCTCGCAAGGGGACTTAGACTTGTCATATTATCGCAGAGAAATCGGCAAAATACAGATAAGACAAGATCAATGGGTCAATACATGCAAATATAAGGATGTCCTGCGATTTTGTCGCAGAAAGAAAAATTTGGCAAAATAAGACCTTTAACTAGGAAGGCAACATAAGACCAACAGAATAATTTCAATCATTAACTATTTTCTTTTAAGAATGTAGGCAAGATTTGTTCATTGCAGGAAAATATATGAGAAACAAGATTCCTTCAGAATCATTTTTCAGAAACGTCATTCAGAATCACACAACAGGATTACTAGAAGAAATTATCGCAGTAATATTCTTCAAATCGCAAACTTATTCATCAACTTGCAAAAAGGAGACATAAGAAGTAACTAATTGTTTCAAGCAAGATAATGTGGGGCAAGTAAGGGAGTTAATAAACAGAATATCATTATCTTCCTTAAAGAAGTATTCAAAATAAAGGTTGGAATCTAAAGTTGCATAAAGGTACATTGCTCGCAAGAAAACAAAATAAAATTCAAGCTTCAGCGTTGGTCTCGCCAGATTCATTCTCTTTGCTGGTATTATCAGCTCCACCAACATTCTTTTCATTACGATTAATTTGAGATTCTTCTTCTTCTATTGGGTCTTCTTGAGGAATATCTTCTTCTCCACCTGCGTATTCTAGATCCTTATCCATAGGAAGAGGAACTTCATCATCATCTACTTCTAGAGGAAGAACGGATACAGGGGAAAGAGATTGAGATATTAGAATATCATTCACAAGGACTTCAGCGCTAAGGTGAACCTTGCGAAGGAAACCTCTGTCACGATTTCTAATTTCTATGTTCTTGAAGTATTCAAGATAATCATATCTTCTCTCTGCCTGGTCGCGAGATGTTACAAGATCAGAAGTAAGAATCATTTTTTCTTTGCGAAGTTTATCCAATTTATCAGTCAGATCAGAAATGGTAGAGTGAAGACTTCTTTCAGATTCTGCGAGAAACAAAAATGACAAGGAAATATTCAGATGAAGTATAGCTGAGAAATTAAGTAGAAAAATTAATAGTCAAGATAGTCAAAATGACTACCTTCTTTTTGTGAAGTTAAATTTTGAATTAATGATAAGCAACAATTCTCCTATTGATTCATGGCATCGTCAAATTTATCCCCAACTATACCCTTCAGGCGAGACTTTATATATTCTTCTTTGGAAAGGAGGTATGAGTTTTCCTTTGCGAGTAAAGAATAAGATTCTTCTAGTTGGGAATACTGGTCTTGAAGCTGGCTGGCCTTTAAACTAAGAGTTAATCTACCTTTGATAAGTTTATCCTTCTCAGCGGCAAATGATTCAGTTATTTCCTTGATCTCATTCTTAAGAGAACGAAGAGATTGCTCTTGATTATCACATATTATTTGGAGATTACTCAACTGTTGTGAAGAAATCGCCATCAAGCTTGAAAAACTATGCTTTTCTTGAGATAAAGTTCTATTTTCGTCTGATAAAGAATCCATCGCCAAATTAGCCTTGATTAACAAATATGAGAGGCGAGCATTCTTGCTACTTAATAAATTTTGGCTTGGTGATAATTGATTATTCTCATTAGTAAGATTATCTATTTGATCGATCGAGTACGTGTAGAGATTATCTAATCTATTAAACTGGTTCATCCAAGAATCTTTTTCAACACAAGCTTCTTCGGCGATAGACTCAAATTTAAGTCTTTCAATAAATCGATTCTGACTTAAAACTAAATATACAAGCCAAGTATTTAAGAAAGAAGCTTAAGTACAGAGAAGATGAAAACTTGCTAGAACAGAAAAACAAAAAGACAGAGGCATGAAAATTATACCTTTCAGCTCGTTATTTTTTATGCGAAGATTCTCGCAATCAAGTGAAGAGTTGCGAAGCTTATGATTAAGAGTATCACATTCTGAAATTTTGTCTTGGAGGTCTCTCTTTAGAGCTTCAACTTCATTTTCTAAAGACGATCGCGAGACAGTACGGCCAGGACCAAAATATTTGATTAAAGTATCGCAAATAACATGTTTGAAAGGATCAATAGATGATTTTCTGGCATCATCTAAAATGTTAGATAAAACTTCAAAAGCAGCGTCAACCCCTATTGGTATTTCTTTGGGTAAGGGAAGAGGTGTATAAGGTGAAGTGGTAATGATGGAGAGTTGGAGATTTGAGTTATTTGGAATGGTTGCATCATCAGAAGGAGGATTATTTGGGAAGGTAACAGTTGAAGGTAACAAAGGGCTGGAGGGAATTTCATTGACAGCGGCTTTGGAAACCTCATTTGTAAAAGGGTCAGTGGAAAAAAGGATGATAGTGGCGATGTTCTCACAAGTAGAAGAAGGAGGTTCCACTTGTGAAGCTATGGGAATTGCTCTCGCAGATGTCAATTTGGGAATAATAATATCAGCCTCAAGAGTCTTAACTTGGCGAGATCGTTTGCGAGGTCTAGCGATGTTCTCGTCATCTTGCGAGTAATAACTTAGATAAGAAACAGAGGCAACAATATTATTAAGAATAAATAAAATGTTTCTTACTACCTTATGACTCGCAGGATTCCTTTTCTTCTCAACTGGTTTCTTATGAAGACTAGGGTTTTGAATTACAGATTGTGCGTTAATTCCACTGAAGAGAATAACACAGTATGTGAATCATGAAGAATCAAATAGAAAAAGACTAATAAAATATGAGTAAACATGATTCAAATAAGCGAAATGGAATTTAGTAATGTCAGAAAAACACATACCTTGAAGATTCCATTAAAGCAGTAGCATGTAAATATGAAGAAGAAGAAAATTTACAGACGGAAAAACGAAAAGACAAAGGGACGAAGAAGAAAATTGGTTTTGTAACCAAATTCTACCTTTTATAGGAAAAAGCATATGACTCATTGAGTAGACACGTGTCAGTAAAAAAGAAGAATTTACGACGCGTGTAGGCGGTTAAGCTAAATTCTCGGAGTTTTGTCGAGGAGGAAACATGGAAAGAAAATAAGTTGCGAGTGCTATGAAAAGTTGGAGATTCTCATATCCTCTCCACTTTGCGAAGAAGACATGAGAAGAGGCAAGATGTAGGATCAGAATATCGCCATGACAATATTCTTGCGAGATTAACAACACTTATGCGAGAATACCGTGAGCTCTTCAAAAAAACTTTGCGAGTGTCACAGAGTAGGTTAAAGAATGACGTAATAGCTGACGATTGAGGAAACACGAGAAGAGCATGATTTATCTGCGATGGTTACAATGCTTGCGATATTTCATATTATAACCGTTGTGATGAGAGCACAGAGTAGATCCGAAATAAAAGGAAAACTTAGTTGTCATTCACTATGTAATTTCCTATATAAAGGGCTCCTATAGATTCAGAGAAGGATGATGTATTTTTGAGAGTTGAGAAAGTCTTGAGGAGAGAGAAACTTTGAGGGAATAGTTGTGTTCTTGATTTCACTGATTTAAACAAATTTTGTCCTAAAGATAGTTTTCCGTTACTAGAAATCCCACAAATGGTTGAATCAGCAGCGGGAAATGCAAGAATATCTTCGTTGGATGGATATAAAGGATATAATCAAATCCCTCTCGCTGAAGAAGATCAAGAACATACCGCATTTTTTGCTCCAAGAGGATTATATTGTTATACAAATATGCCCTTTGGCTTACGAAATGCTGGTGCAACATATCAAAGAATGGTGGAGAAGGTGTTTGCAAAGTGGATCCATAAAACATTAGAAGTGTATGTAGATGATATGCTGATCAAAAGAAAAGTAGCTGAGAATCATGTGCAAGATTTGAAAGAGATTTTTGATCAAATGCGATAATTTAATATTAAAGTGAATCCCGATAAGTGTACTTTTGGAGTAACTTCAGTAAAATTTCTGGGGTATATTGTATCAAAAGAAGGAATACAAGTTGATCCGGAAAAATTGCAAGCAATTCGCGATATGCCAATGCCTGCGACGGTAAAAGATGTGCAAAAATTGAATGGACTCTTAGCCTCTCTAGGAAGATTCATCTCGCGATCTTCAGACAAGTGCAAATATTTTTTCGATATACTCAAGAAGGGAACAGAATTCAAGTGGACAGATGAATGTGAAAAGGATTTTCAAGGAATAAAAGAACATTTAATGAACATAACTATCTTACAGAAAGCTGAACCGGGAGAAGAACTATTGATTTATCTCGCAACAACCACATATGCGCTAAGTGTTGTGTTGCTGCGAGTAGATGTAGGGGTAGAAAAACCAATTTATTACATCAGCAAAACGTTCAATTCTGCAGAGAGAAATTATTCAAAGATTGAGAAACTAATTCTAGCGTTGGTGCATGCAACTTTTAAGCTTCGCATCCACTTTCAAGCACATAAGTTCAAAGTGTTAACAAAAGTGCCAATTGAATCAGTAATGAAAAGTTCAAAAAGATCAGGCAGAGTTGAGAGATGGAATGCACAAGTAGGACACTTTTATCCAATATGAAGTTTTATCCTCGCCAAAGTCACAAGTTATCGCAGACTTCTTAGCTGAATTTCCTTTTGAAGATGATGAAGCTGTGGAAGAAATGATGGATATAGTAGAGGAGCATGGAGATCCAAAAGAGCTATTAACAGAACCCAACAGATGGGAGATATTGGTGGATGGATCATCAAATGGAGAAGGAAATGGGATTGGAGTTGTTGTTATTTCGCCAGAAGGAGAAAAAACATCTTTTTCATTTAGATTGGAATTTGCATCCACTAATAATGAGACAGAATATGAGGCCGTGATTCATGCTTTAAAATTTGCGGTAAAAATGAAGTTGGAAAATGCTAGAATCACCAGCGATTCACAATTGGTTATTCGCCAGATAAAAGGAGAATACACAACAAACGAACCATCTTTGAGAAAGTATAAAAGATTAGTCGAAGAATTATCTGCGAGAATTCCAAAAATAAAATGGAGACACATATCAAGGAAAGATAATAGACTCGCAGATGCTTTTGCTTTCATATCCAGTATGATGACAAATCCAGCTACGAGATGCATAAAAATTCAAACACTTTTATTACCAGCGATAAACAAGGAAGAAGAAGAGCAAGATGTGATGATGGTAGAAGTTGGCGAAGAAGAATTAAAGAGCAACATTACATATTGGCGAGAAGATCTTCATGCATACTTGGAAAGAGGAGAAATCCTAAGAAATCTATTAGAGGCACATAAATTAAAAAGTAGGGCAACCAATTATGAGTTAAGAGATGGAGTATTATATCGCAGATCTTTTAGTGGACCATCTCTAAGATGTTTGATGAGGGAGGAAGGACAAAAAATATTGAAGATGTTGCATAGTGGTGGTGATGGTAATCATAGTGGAGGAAGATCTTTGGCATATAGAACAAAAATGCAAGGCTATTACTGGCCATATATGCATGAAGATGCAAAACAACTCTCAAGGCGTTGCGAAGATTGCCAACGATATGGAAAGAAGATACATGCACCAGGAGCACCATTATCATCTTCAACAAGTGTATGGCCTTTTGGGAAATGGGGATTAGATATTGTGGGACCATTTGTGCCTGCTCTGGACAAAGAATATATCTAATTGTCGCAACATATTATTTCACAAAATGGGGAGAAGTAAAGGCAGTACAACATATCCGCGATAAAGATATTTTTACATTCATATTTGAGAATATAATTTGCAGATTTGGGATTCCAGCACAGTTGGTGTCTGATAATGGAAAGCAATTTGAAGGGAAGAATATAGAATTGCTACTCAGTGCATTTAAGATAAAGTGTGTAAAATCTACTCCTTTATACCCACAAGAAAATGGTCAAGCTGAAGCAACTAATAAGACAATCGCAGACATCTTAAAAAAGAAGCTAGAAGGATACCACAAAGCATGGTGCGAACAGGTGCATAATGCAATATGGGCTTACAATACAACTAGACGAGAAGCTACTGGAGTGTCACCTTTTTGTTTGACGTATGGAGTTGAAGCTATGTTACCGACAGAAGTAGCTATTCCTACAACAAAGAGAGAGGCTTGGGAAAGAAATCTAAGTGATGGAATGATTTGAAATAAATTAGATGAATTAGAAGAAAAAAGAGAAAAGACTTTACAACATATGGAAAATTACCAGCGAAGATTAGCTCGCGAGTACAACAAACATGTTAAGAAACGTGAGTTTCAACCTGAAGATTTAGTACTGCGAGAAACACCAAGTTATCAGCGAGAGAATGGTGGAAAGTTGGCAAGAAAATGGGATGGACCGTACATCATTAAAGAGATAGTTGGAACCGGGGCATACAAACTAATGGACCCTGAAGGGAGAGATGTTGGTCAAAGACTTGATAGACCATGGAATAGACTATTTCTGAAAAGGTATTATCAATGACAACTTTTGCGAGATAAGAGATACTGGTACATTTTATGATGAAACAAATAATAAATTCTTCTTTCTCTGTTACAACTAAGAGGTTCTTCTGATAACAAAGAAAAACAAGAGATGCGAGCATAATCGCAAGAAAGGAGAATAAAAATTTCGCAGAGATTAATAGAATGGGACGAACCTTTATGGCGTGCACCCTAGTTCGCGAATAAAATTTCGCAAGAGGCAAATGTAAGACCTAATAGTGCGTCATATAAGGGGGTATCTCTTTACATGACTCAGGGATAAGGTTATACCGCTGCTGGAACCTGAGTCATGAAGATGTTGGGGTTAAAGAAAACCTATCCAGGAGAGGGATCTTGGATTTCCAACTATATAATGTTATACCCTGGTTGGACGACTAAGAACCTCTTCTAAGGAGTGCAGAGTATGACCAAGGCGCCGAGGTACACGTTTGAGTCAAGGGTGCCCGGGGCGTACGAAACTACCCTGGACATCCTTGGCAAGTTTTGGCTATGATGCACTCGGCCCGAAAAAAAACCCCACTTAGGGTGCAGTCTTGTAACTATAAGCCATAAAGGCATAAAGGATAAGAGGCTGCGAAAATAACTGGTTGTTGGAAAATCTGGATGGGAGGAGCTAGTCTTATATGGACGATGTGCCCTCCTTGAAGGGGAAACTAGGGGGAAGATAAGGGCAGCACCCTCCATTAGGGAGCTGATAAGTGTCTTAAGACGACAATGTCATGGGGATTTATGATCGCAAGAACATTTAGGCCTGTCATATTGTCGCGTGACAAAAATTATATAAAGGCAACAAGCCAAAAGAAAAAATTTAAGATGAGATCAATGGGATTTTACATGAAAGTGTAAAGACGTCCTACGATTTCATCGCAAGACGGCAATGTCATAGGACTTCATTCTCGCAAAAGAATATAGACCTGTCATATTATCACAGAAAATTCGAAAAAACAAAGATAAGGCAAGATCAATGGGTTTTTACATACAAATGTAAAGACGTCCTGCGATTTTGTCGCAGAAAGAAAAGTTTGGAAAAATAAGACCTTTAACTAGGAAGGCAAAATAAGACCAACAGAATAATCTCAAAAATTAACTATTTTATTTGTTTCTCTCAGGAGAATATATGAGAAAGAAGATCCCTTCAAGATTTTACAGAAACATTATTTACAGATTAGGATTTTCAGCGGAAGATATCGCAAGAAATATTCATTACATCGCAGATCCATTTCTATAATCGCAGATACAGGAAATAATTCACCATCGCAAGAAAGATAATGAAGGGAAAGTAGAGGAGTGGATAAACAAAAATCTCATTATCTTTCTTGAAACATTCAAAATAGCAAAAGTAAAAGTTAGATTCCAACGTTGCAAAAGGTTACATTGCTCGCAAGGAAGAAGAAGGAAAAGAAAAGCAAAAATAAAATTTAAACTTCAGCGTTGGTCTCGCCAGATTCATTATTTTTGCCAACATGATCATCCTCATCAACATTCCTATCTTTACGAGTCTCTCCTTCATTGTTTACAGTTGCTTTACCACCTATAGTTACTTTTCTAGGAGGACTTTTTTCTTTTGGGTCTTCCTGAGAAAAATCTTCTTCACTATCTTCTTCACCGTTGGCATATTCTAATTCCTTATCCATGGGAAGAGGAACGTCATCATTATTAACTTCTAGAGGAGGGACAGATACATTAGGGAGAGATTGAGAAATTAGAATCTTGTTCACGAGAACTTCAGCACTAAGGTGGACCTTGAGAAGGAAACCTCTATCACGATTTCTAATCTCTATATTTTTGAAGTATTCGAGATAATCAAGTCTTCTTTCTGCCACATCGCGACATTTTACAAGATCAGAAGTGAGAACCCTATTTTCTTTGTGAACTTTTTCCAGTTTATCAGTTAAATCAGAGATAGTAGAGTGAAGGCTTCTTTCAGATTCTGCGAGCAACAGAAATGGCAAAAGATTATTCAGACAAAGATCTCGCAAGAAATGTAACATAAAATTTGACAAAAAAAAATCAGCAAGTGAGGCAGTCAAATGACTACCTTCTTTTTGAGAAGTTAAATTTTGAATTAATGAACAACAATTCTCCCATTGATTCATGGCATCGTCAAACTTATCCCCAATTATACCCTTCAGGCGAAATTTTATGTTTTCTTCTTTGGAATGGAGATATGAATTTTCTTTTGCCAATAAAGAATAAGATTCTTTTAATTGGGAGTATTGATCTTGAAGCTTGATGGCCTTTAAACTAAGAGTTAACCTACCCTTAATGAGTTTATCCTTCTCGTGCAGATGATTGATTACTTCCTTGAGTTCATCCTTAAGAGAACGTAGAGATTGCTCTTGATTATCGCATATTCTTTGGAGATTACTCAATTGTTGCGAGGAAATAGCCATCAATCTTGAAAATTTATGTTTTTCTTGAGATAAAGTTCTATTTTCATCTGATAAAGATTTCGTCGCCATATTAGCTTTGATTAACAAGTATGAGAGGCGAGTAACCTCGCTATTTAATAAATGTTGGCTCTGTGATAATTGATTATTCTCATTAGTGAGATTATCTATTTGATCAACTGAATATGTGTAGAGATTATCTAGTCTATTAAACTGATCCATCCAAGAATCTTTTTCAACACGAGCTTCTTCAGCGATAGATTCAAATTTAAGTTTTTCAATGAATCGACTCTGATTTAAAACTAAATATGCAAGCCAAGAATTTAAGAAAGAAACTTAAGTATAGGGAAGATGAAAATTTACTAGAAACAGAAAAACAAAAAGACAGAGGCAAGAAGATTATACCTTTCAGCTCCTTGTTTTTGCCGCAAAGATTCCCGCAGTCAAGAGAAGAGTTGCGAATCTATTGATGAAGAATATCACATTCTGAAGTTTTAACGTGAAGGTCTCTCTTTAAAACTTAAATTTCATTTTATAAAGATGCTCGCGAGGCAGATCCATTTGAACCAAAATATTTGGTTAAAGTATCGCAAACAATATGTTTGAGAGGATCAGTAGAAGATTTTCTAGCATCATCTAAAATATTAGATAGAACTTAAAAAGCAACATCGACCCAAATTGATGTTTCTTTAGATGAAGGAAGAGGTGTAGAGGAATGGCGAGTTGGAGATTTGGGTTATTTGTAATGGTGGCATCATCAGAGGGAGGGGTGTTTGGAAAAGTAACAGTTGAAGGTTGTAAAGGACTGGAGGGAATATTATTAACAAAAATTGTGGGGGTTTTATTTAATAAAGAGTCAAGGATGTTAACAGCGATATTCTCGCAAACAGAAGAATGAAGATCTGATTGCAAGAAAATGGGAGTAGCTCTCGTAGACGTTAACTCTGGAATGATGAAATCAGCCTCAAGAGTTTTGTTTTGGCGAAATATTTTAGGAGGTCTAGCGATACGCTCGTCATTCTGCGAATAATAACTTAGATAAGAAACAGAGGCAACAATATTGTTATTAAGAGACAAAATGTGTTTCTTACTACCTTATTACTCGCAGAACTCTTCTTCGTCTTTTCAGTCGGTCTTTTACGAGAGTTAGGGTTTTGAATTACAGACTGGGCATTAGGAGTAGCTCCACTGAAGAGAAAACATAATATGAGAATTATGAAGAATCAAATAGAGAAGATTGGAAGATATGAGTAAAAATTGGTTCAAACAAATATCATAATTGAAAAGCATACCTTGATGACTCCATTAGAATAGTAGCAGGAGAATATGAGGAAGGAGAAAAGTTGCAGACGGAAAACAAAACAAACAGATGAAGAAGATAGAAAAGTAAAATAAAAAAATTAGTTTTGTAACCTAATCCTACCTTTTATAGGAAAAAGGGGGTGACCTGTTGGTTAGAGACGTGTCGGTAAAAAGAAGAATTTACAACACGTGTAGGCAGTCATGCTAAAATAACGGAGCTATGTCGAGAAGAAAATATGGAAAGAAAAGAAGCTGCGAGCACTATGAAGAGTTGAAGATTCCCATATCCTCTCCACTTTGCGAAGAAGACATGAGAAGAGGCAAGATGTAGGACCAGAATATCACTACAACACTTCTCTGCGAGATTAACAACACTTCCCAGCGAGCATCACCGCAAGCTTTTTAACAACACTTTTCGAATGTCACAAAAGCAGTCAAAAGAGTGACGTAATAGCTGACGATTGAAGAAAACATGAGAAAAGCATGTTTGTCCCGCGATGGTTACAAAGCTTGTGAGAATGAACATTGTAATTATCGCGGTACAATCGCAGAACAAATCCGAAATAAGAGGAAAACTTAGCTGACATCCATTATGTGACTACCCTATAAATAGAGACCCAATATGTCCAGAAAATGATGATGTATTTTTGAGACTTGAGAAAGTCTTGAGGAGAGAGAAACTTCAAGAGAAAAGTTGTATTCTTTAATTCTTACATTTCCTATTAACATTTCTGAAAATCAAATAATAAAGTGTCGTTCTTAATCTTCAAATTTGAGTTGGTTATTACAAATTATTAACAAGGGTGTAGTGTAGGATTTCCTGCAACTACACCAAGTATGCACGCTTACTCTATCATAATCCACAGCTCTGTCTTGCATTGGTACGGTTTTTAACTTTTGCTTGCAATTGTTAAAACCGATTTTCAACCTTTCTCTGGTAAAGGTTGGTTGTTGTTATTCTTTTGTTTTTGCATAAGTATGACAATATAATGGCATTTCAATATCAATTCTCCCTGGAAGAAGAAGATGCGATCATATTGGAGAAGTTGGATGCGAAATTGAGGTAACAATCTTGTTAGTTTATTGTTTTCCAGTTTAAGAAAAGCTTGTTTTTATTTTATATATCTATTTCTTTTGCTTGAAAGAAATTGTCGGTACAATTGATGTGTTTAATCCATTATGTATGTGTGATTCAATTGGTTCCGGTTAAATAAAACTATTGTTATCTTGCTTTGTTGTGTGATATCAATCGTTTAGGCTTACACAAGTTTGGTGCAATTGCGGTGCTTTAATGTTTATGTTATTTCAATTACTTCCAGTTAAGTAAAACAATTGTTATTTTTCTTTATTGTGTGGTATCAATTGTTTAGGCTTACAAAATTTCGGTGCAATAGTGGAACTTTAATGATATATGTTGTTTCAATTGCTTCCGGTTGAGGTGAATAATTATGCAAGTTGATTTATTGGTTTGTATGAATTATTTATGGCTTAACGAATGAATATATTGACGGGATGAGTTGTTTAGTCCAATTCGATTCCGTATAAGATAAACTAAGTTAATTATGATCTTAGTTAGACTTATCAAAGTGGAGGTTTCGGTTATTCAAGTCTAGCCGAATTCCTAAAAAAGGAAATGCTAGTTAACTAACCTAGTATTTGGCTTGTTTAAAATCTAAAGGTCTAAGTTATATGGATAATTAGAACCTGATGAGAAAAATGGAGTTTATCTTTGTTTTGGTCTTATCGAATGAAGCGGTTGTATTTATACAATCGATTTAGCAAAGGAACTAAGGTGCTTAGTTGATTTTTGGTTTGCTAAACTAGTTGGGAAAATTGCTTCGGGCAATTATTTCCATGATAACATATCAAATTAATTACTTTGTAGTTTCGGTTTTGATATTGGTAATCAAAATGGTGTGTGGAACCCTCGTGCTTAACTCAACATGTTGCAAGTCTATTTTGAGATTTGTAAGATTCTTTTCGTGTTGTCCTTTATTTTTTCGTTTCTTTGTCATTTTTGTGACAAAAAGGGGGAGAAATATATGGAGTAAATAGGTGATGTTGGTATCAATTTTATGTTAATTGTTGTCACTAGGGAAGAGGACAATGGTGCTTGAACGTTTATCTAACGAATGAGGAAAAGCACAGACTAAGGGGGAGTAACATATCATATGATTGGGATAACAAAGATGCGCGGATAGAAAATCTGCATATCTCACCTTTAGGGGGAGTATGAGCTTTGTTATTATAATTTTAACAACGGAAATTTAAGGATTGAATTAATGCAGGTTATGTGTTGTTGAATTCGGGAATCAAGCGTATGAGTAATGAATTATTGTAATTTGTTTATCCATATGATTGTAAGAGTTTTGTCACTAAAATTGACAAAGGGGGAGATTGTTAGAGCATATCTCGGTTGAACCCACCAAGCGTTGGTATGTCAAGTTTGGTTGTCATATTTTAGTGAACCAAAACTCATTTAAGAGTCGCTTGATTTAAATGTACTAGAGTCAACTTCATATAGGTTAGCTTGAAAGTATTAGGGTGAGACATTACAAGTATTGCGCAGACTTGAAGAAGTGAAGAAGTACAGAGCTACAACCACAACATCATCCTTCCACTTGAGGTTAGTGATATTTGACTTGAATTGTTTCATTCCCTAATGTATCTTTCAAGTCGTGCATATTGGAAACATAAAACTGCGAAGCATGAACACTCTAGATAGACATAGTATTAAGGAATACAATATGAAGTTTCTTGCTTAACCATTAAACTTTGTATATAAGACAACAACATAATCATATGAATGCTATTGTGATTATGTATGGGTATGAGGTGAGTATTTCATCCTAGGAAACAATGTTTTTACATATGTTTTAAGGAAGAAAATTTGTGATATGTGTTGTGCACCGAAAAGGAAATCGCCAGGCGTTATTGGGGATGTTCTTCATTGCATATCTTATGAATGACCAATATGTGTGATTAGTATAACCGCTCATGACTTGGTTGTGTTCTTGGTAAAACTATTCACATGAGGCATGACTTATGTATTGGTATGACTTTTATTAGTGAAACCGATCTTAAGTAATCACATGGGGTATGATCGGGTTTGTGTGTATCTGACCAAATTTGGGAGAGGGGAACCGATCCTAGTAAGAGGTGCAGTACATCACAAGGGGGAATTGATCCTTGTATGAGGTGCATCAAGGTTTATAGAAGAAAGGAGAACCGATCCTATGAACATGTGCAACACGTTTTTAAATAATTTAAGAATCTTTTAATTAAGGTTTTTAATTATATATGGAAAATAAGAATTAGTAATGTGCATTTGCTAATTAAGGATTTTCCAAGGATATTTCGATCATAAATTTGGACAGTGCATTCACATGAATTATGAAAACCGAATCTGGGTTAATATGAAAATATCTTGAGAATATTTTCGGTTTTGGAAATTCCTTGGTGTCCAAACTTCCTTGTCTATAAATACTTTGAGTTTTCATTTCTAGCAAACTAATCCTTCGTAACAGTAAACTTCCTCTGCTTTACTGTTATTGGTAAAGTTGTCTATTCGGAGAGAAGAGTAACCTAATTAGGCAAAATCTCTCACGGCCGCTCAGTTTAAAGTCTTCTTTGGGATTGAGAAGCTCTAGTGAGTACCGTTTGTGGGAAACTAGATATTGCGGTTTATCTTTAGTTTTCTTATTGACTTGATTGAATAATGGTGGTTGAACTTTGATTGCACCTAGTTTGTTTATGCTTGAGAATCTTCTCTTCTGATATAAGATTCACTCAAACTAGTTCAAGGTTTCGACATGGATCTTTAGACTGTTTTTAGATCTAATGACGAACTTGTGATAATCCATTGTTAACAGACTCCGTTCTGTGCATGATTGATCACAAGAGATTTAAGTAGTTGTGTGCAGGTGTTTATTGAATATCTAAGAAGATTTGAAGACAAAGAAGAGATAGAAGATTTCTGACGTGGTTTTATAATCTTTGGTATGCACAATACTTGTTTTGGTATAAGAGAATCCAATTAATAATCGGTTTATCCTTGTGGTAGATTGGATTGATTAATTGAGAAGATCGGCATCAACACAGTTATTTGGATTAAGAGTGATGATTGGCTTAATATTAATGATTACCTTTTGGTGATTGAACATAAGATAGATCTTGGAACTGGCAAAGGAGTTTATGTTAAGATAAACAGAAGAGCCTTTGTACAACTCATATCACTTGGTTGAAGAGAGTTGATACCAAACAGATTTGTTGTTCCTTTACTGTTTGTAATATGAACCAAAGGAATTGTTCCAAGTACGTGACTTGTTTACAGGTTGGAGGCGTGGGAATACAGACAGAACTAGGTGAACTATAGGTTTAGTTGCTTGGTCTCAACTATACGAAGTTGGTTTATTTTGTATAGCGGCTTAATCATGAGAGTATTAAATTCTGGACTAGGTCCCTAGGTTTTTCTGCATTTGCGGTTTCCTCATTAACAAAATCTTGTTGTGTCATTTACTTCATATTTCCGCATTATAATTGTTTTATTATAATTAAAGTAAATTGCACAAACGTTACTTCCTATTTACTTGATATGTGAATCCTATTGAGTTTGGTTAAGTCTGAACCTTTGTATCAAGTAAACATACTTCGTTGTTGTATTATCTCGATCTCGTATCCATAGACAATCACACGAAGTGTGAACCAATTAGTTGCATTGTCTCGACTCAGTCCATAGACAATCACTTTCGGAGAAATAACTTATAGGAAAGAAAAGTTTTAGCTTGAGGTATATTTGGGTACCCTCGCCTTTTCAGTAGGCATACACCATGTCGCATTGGGCATGGCCTGAAAAGTAAGCTAAGTAAAGAAGGCGGGATCAGGCCTTTAATGGCCCGTGCGCAATTCCGGGACATATATTATGACGGAAAATATTTGGAAGCCAAAGATACATGCAATGATGCATCAACAATGCCCCTTAAGGTTTTACACTTCGCATAACAAGGGTAAGTCGGAACAATATGGAAGTTAAATTAATTGCATCATGCTTGTTGAGCATGCTTGCAAGGACAAATGAACGTGCATTTACCTGGAGGGAAGAGGATTCTTAAGGCCCAATAAGTAGCATCGAAGTGGCACATCATAGAGTTATGGCCTATGCTCCCTAGCACGCTAAGCAACTTTTTGGTTCGTCACAATAATAAATTTAGTTTTTTTTTTTTCTTCTTCTGTTTTTAGGAGAGAATTCTTGTTTGTCATGCAATTCTAAGAAGTTGTAAAGTGGTGGTGTTGTGATTAATTTAAAGTGGTGTTCATTTAAATGATCCAACAAGTGTTTGTTTGTTATTGTATATTCATTCTATCTTCTTTCTTACTTAATTGTTTGATGGTGGTATTGGTCTTTTCTTTTGTCGTTCTCCAAGTTTTTCTTTCATACCAATTGAAGTTGTCCAACTAGAGGTGGTGGCTATGATTATGCTGGTAGAACGAGGTGATGGTTTATTTGGATGGTGTTGTTTATTTAGGATTTTGGGGTAGTGAAACCGCAGGGGATACCAAATACACCTAACTTTTTCGTTCGGCAACTTATATAGACAAAACTTAACACAATTGCAAGTAGACCAACTTAATGATCCTGGACAATATGTACATATAGTGTTAATATCTCAACCTTTACTCAATCAGTATGTATATAGACACAAGGTTCGTGAACCTGATTGTTAAGCAGAGTACTTGGACAATCTCAAAAATCAATATCCAAGATCAACTTAGTCTTATCTAAATGATTCAACTGGAATTCTGCCAAGTGATTAAACATGTTATCTACATTTCAAGATACGAATTCTACAAGAAACTAGTCTCGTAATTGTTCAAAATTAAGTAGACATATCTACTGAAAAGACGAGGGTACCCAAATATACCTCAATCTAAAACTTTTCCACCTATAATTCCTTTCTCCGAAAATGATTGTCTATGGACTGAGTTAAGACAATACAACTAATCGGTTCACATTTCGTGTTATCGTCTATGGATACGAGATCGACACAATATGACAACGAAGTATTAATACTTGATAATAGGTTCGGACTTAACCAAACACTATAGGATTGCTATCAAGTAATTAGGAATCAACGTTTGTGTATTTTACTTCTAATTATAATAAAACAATTATAATTGAGGAAATAGAAAAGTAAAAGACACAACAATATTTTGTTAACGAGGAAACCGCAAATGCAGAAAAATCCCGGGACCTTGTCCAGAATTTAATACTCTCAGAATTAAGCCGCTATACAAAATCCAAACCAAATTCGTATAGTTGAGACCAAACAACTAAACATATAGTTCACCTAGTTCCCTCAGCATCCCTGCGCCTCAAAATTGTAATAAGTCACGCACTTGGAACAATTCCTTTGGTTCGTATTCCAAATAGTAAAGGAACAACAAATATGTTCGGTAACAACTCTGTTCAAACAAAGTGATATGAGTTTGACAAAAGGCTCTTCCCTTTATCCCAATAAACTCTTTTGTCAGGTTCTTAGATCAATCTCTTCAACAACTACCAAAGTAATTGTTTAGACTATGAAATCAATACTCTTAATCACAAAGAAATATATATTGATGATGATTTACTCAACTAATCAATCAAGGTTATCACAAAGATAAACCGATTATAGTTGGATCCCTCTAGTCGATCACGTTTTGTGCACACCAAAGATTATGAACTCAAATAAGAAATCTTATTTGTCTTCAAATCTTCTTATATCCTCAATAAAAACCTATACACAAACAACTTAAATCTCTTGTGTTCAATCACACATATAACGGAGTCTGTTAATGATGGATTATCACAAGATGTCTTTAGATATACAAACAGTTCTAAAGATCCCCGTTGATACTTCGATCTAGTTTGAGTGAATCTTATATCAGAAGAGAAGATTCTCAAGCATAAACAAACAAGGTGCAATCAAAGTTCAACAACCATTAGTCAATTAAATCAATCAAAAACTAATAATAAAATGCAATTATCTAGTTTCCCACCAACGGTATTCGTAGAGCTTCTCAATCCCATATAAGTCTTTAAAACGAGCGGTCATAAGAGATTTCGCCTAATTAGGATACTTTCCTCTCCGAATAGACGACTCCACCGGTAACAACACAACTAGGTAGTTTTATTGGCTCTAAGGATTATTTTGCTCGAAATGAAAACTTCAATATTTATAGACTAAGGAAGTTTGGACACCAAGGAATTTCCAAAACCGAATATTCTCAAAGATATGCAATAAAGTCCAAATACGATTTTCATTATTCCTGGAAATGCTCTGTCCAAATATTGACTGAAATCTCAGTAGAAAATCTCCAATTAGTAAATGCACATTACCAATTTTTATTTTCTAAAGATATGCATTTAATTGCTGGAAATTAAAAGCATATAAAACTAAGAACCTTAATTAAAAAATTCTCAATTGATTTTGATCCGGGATTCTCCTTTAGTTATTAAGGAATATATTTGAACAATAAAAGATAAGAATTACTGCACATGTTCAAAGTATGTCAACATCTTTACTTTGTAAATCCTTTTTCATATTTACAATCTTGGAACCGATTTGCCACACTTCCAAAAGAGTTTAGAATTGGTTCATCTGACTTCCAAGAACTATGTCACTATTAATGGGTTTCACGGTTCTACCAAAACACAAAGCTTCGGTTGTACCTCCATGTGGGTACTAATCGGTCACACTAGCTTTCCAAAAATTGGTTGTCTAGATACTAGGATCGGTTACCACATATTTATGGTATTTTACTTCTGATCAATTGCACAAGTCACAGGATCGGTTACCAATTTCTAAGACTTGTTTCACCTCTTACTAGGATAGGTTCCCCAATGTCTAGAGTTTGTCATACCAATTACAATATATCGATCATACCATCTCAGGTGATTACTTAAGATCGGTTTCACTAATAAAAGTCATACCAATACAAAATTCAGGCATTGTGAATAGTTTTACCAAGATACATAAACAAGTTATGAGCGGTTATACTAAACACACATATTGGTAATCCAACGATTTGCAATAAATAACAACACCAATAAGCCTAGTGATTTCCCTTTCGATTCACAAAACAAGTTTATGAATTGTACTTCCTTTAAACGAATGTAAAATATTGTTTCCTATGATGAAATCTTTACCCATACCCATACATAATCACAATAGCATTCATACAATTATGTCGATGTCTTATATACGAAGTTCAAAAGATAGATGTTATACTTCGTATTATAATTCCTTAATACTATGTATTACTATAGTATAGTCATTCACAGATTCGCAATTATGTTTTCAATATGCATGACTTGAAAGATACGTTAGGAAAGAAATAGTTCAAGTCAAATATTACTAACGTCAAGAGGAAGGATGATGTCGTCGTTGTGGTTCTTTACTTCTTCACATTCTTCAAAGTCTTCACGTAATACTTGTAAGTCTCATATCCTAGTAACTTTGTAGCTAACCTATACGAAGTTGACTCTGGTAAATAATCAAGCGACTCTTTAAATGAGTTTTGATTCACTAAAATATGACAACCAAACTTGACATACCAATGCTTGGTGGGTTCAACCGAGTTATGCTCTAACATCTACTTTGATTGAATAAGTACAAACCTATGTAAATCCAATTAAAAAGATAAATAATAAAATGTGGAAAAGCAAAAACACATGACACTAGACACCAGGAATTTTGTTAATGAGAAAACCCCAATAGCATAAAAATCCCCGGGACCTCGTCTAGATTGAACACCACACTTTATTAAGCCGCTATGAACACTAACCTATTATCAGACTTCGGACCAAAATATAGTTGAAACTGAATCTACCCTATAAGAGATTCAGCTACAGTCACGGTCCTTACTTAGGTTCTACGCACTTGATTCCCTTGGTTGACATCCTTTACATCCTAAGAGTTGCTTCAGCCGAAGTGAAGACTTTTGATACCAATCTGCCTCTAAAATATAAGCCTATTTGATTTCCATTTAAATCAAAGATCAAGGTGCAAAATTCTGTTTGCAATAAACAAGCTAGCAAACCTCACAAATCCGGAACTTACAAGTCATGGAGAGCATCCTAACCACTTCTCAAGAACAATTGTAGAAAGATCAACTAAGATCAGTTTTTAGATATCTATCTTGAGGAATCACAAAGTCTGAGACGAAGAGAACTTCGTGATTACTATCTATCTTGCCTAAAAGAGATTAAGAAAACCTCGATAACAGAAAACAAGATCAGGATTCACGAACTATCAAGGTAAAGATAGTCGGACCTGGCTTCACGAATCCCCAAGAAAAATCTTTTTAGTCGTAGACCTAAAAGGTCAATTGAGATGACTCTAGAATCAACTAGAACACAAAGTGTTAGGGATTTATTTTCCCAGTTGATAGAGATGCTCTATTTATAGTTTTCAAATACCAGGGTTAGCTTAGAATTCAATCTAAGATAACTTGAAAATCAAGCAAACAAAATAGTCTTCAAACTACAATAGAAGACTATACACATAGGTTCGGTTACTGAACTGTGTATAATGACAGTTCGGTTTGGAAAGTTAGCCAAATAACTAAAAGGTATTGATGTTCATTTAAAAACCTAAGAAATTAATCATGATTCAAACATATAAGTGTTTAAGTAATCATTGAAGTCTTAGAAGTGTTTAAGAGAGTTATAGTAATGCTAAACACATTAAAATAATAAGTCTATAAGCATCTTCTAAACATTGTCGGGACAGTTAGTACAACGGGTCGCCAACCATAAGGCTTGTTCACGATTCATGGTGCTATGGTTCGTGAATCGGGTTCGCTAACCCTACTAGACTACCGAACTCCGATGACCTCGGTTTGTGAACCGGGTTCGCCAACTGTTATCCTATTAATCCAAATTATAAAATTTGTCCACCACAGTTCGCCAACCGGCTTCTTGAACTATTTCCAACTGAACTCGTGGTTTTCGAACTAGTTCGACAACCTTCCTGTATTTTTTTATCTTGGATATTTATTGTTTGCAAGCTGAGTTCGCCAACCTACCCTGAGTATAAATTCCAGTAAGTTCATATTTCTCTGTTATGATGTTTGAAACATTCCCAAGTGATATAATCATTTGCATGGGAAATTTTCAATTGATCAACAAATTAATTCATAAAACTAATATTGTTATGGACATTTGAACATCTAATCGCTAAATCATATTTCAAGATTTTTCACGAGACAAGCTGACTCGAAGCATCTTCTTTGTGATTTTACTATAAGTCATACAACATAGTCTCAATAGATAGAATGATGGTATGGTGAGTAAAATAAAATGGTTCAATCTTCACATACCTAATACAGAAGTTCTCCAAATGTCTTCGTCAATATCCAATCTTCAAGGGTGATCTCTGATACTCAACTAAAATTCTAATTAACCTATCTGAAACTTGACTTGGTAGACTATAAATCAAAATATAGTTTTGATCAACTAACATTTACAACAAGCTTGAGATAGCACAACTTGTGGGTTCAATCGAGCAATGCTCTAATAATCTCCCCCTTTGTTAATTTTAGTGACAAAGATATTCAATACATATGGATATAATAAATTAAACTTTTTAGCTCAATCCACTATGCTTGATTTTCTTGGTTCTTCAATACATGTCTTGAATTCTTCGTACTACAAGTTCTTCTAATGTTCTGCATGTGTTCGTTCAACACTTTGTTGTTGAAGATCTGTTGCGAAAACATCTTATGAGAATTCTTGTTAGAGCTTTTATAGAATGAGGTAAGCACACTCTACTCATTAGTCGTTGGATAGAAACATAGTATTGTTACCTTCCTCAAAATCTAATTGCACCACAATTTTGAAGCAATACTAAGGTGATATGTTTTTCCCCCTTATTCAATACATACTACTTTTGCAAAATAGGTAAAACCTATAGATAATAATTCACTCCCCCTTACATGATTCTTCGTAAAAGCCATATGTATGTAGTAAGATACCACTTAATAATTCTCCCCCTTTTTAACAGCAAAATTGGCAAAGATGAAAAATAATCATGAATTAATCAAAAGAGTTTCAAGACTAGAGAACACATATCTTTAATTTAGATGATTTCAACCAAGAAATATCGGTTTGCGTCAAGGAGACATAAGTCACAAGCACCTCCCCACATCAGCACTTCCCACCAATATATTACCATTAAACACAAGTTCAAAAAGAACTTTCCCCCATTTATGTCATTACCGAAAGAACGACATGAGCGACCATACTCTAGTCACACGAGAAGGATTTTCTTGGACTTTAAATATAATAGGCCAGTTACATACAAATTAAATTTGTATCCAATATTTTTCTCTCTTCTGTCAGTTACGAACAAAGAAGTTAAAAATAATGATCTTAATGTTAGAGGAGGCACTAAGATACAGTATTTTCATGAGAAAAATCATTGACACAAAGTATTCTCTACGCCAGTTACGAACAAGAGAACAATTAGTGCGATATGACTCAACATAAGAATTATAACTTCTTTATCCATCTACGAACGTAGAGATTAAGGTTCACTACTTATTCCCTGGTGGTGACATAATCAAGGAAGTAAGTCGATCCCTAAAGAACATCTTACGGAATCCTTTAGCAGATTATTCATAAAAAGTGTAACCATGAAGATCAAAACTGCCATTCTCAAAATAGTTTTATCCTCTTTTGCAAGAGTGAAATAGCTTAACCTATGAGAAACTATGATATATATGTTCTAATGACCAATAATGATATTATAGAACAAATTTCACAAAATAAGAAGTACATATATATATAACCATGAAAATTAGGTATTGCAAGTCATCTTCCAAAATAAAATTTAATTAACAAACTTTAACTTTGCAAGATGAAAATATTTGGAATAGCTAATGTAACACATAAAAACTACTCCAAAAGCTAGTGTTTCTCCTTAAATAATAAGAACAAAATTCCTATAAGGATTTAACTAGTGAAAAGATAGATCATCTCTAAGAGATTTTGCAGAAAATTCCTTCTCATTGTTAAATAAGATATTGATGATCGGATCATTCAATTCTCTTGCATCTTTAGAGATATCAGTTAACTCACTAAGCTCTGTTTTAAGACTACACAAGGTATTTTTCCACATATTAAGCATCTGTTCATAGTGAGTTACCTCTTTCAAAAAATGATTGATCTTGAACAATTCTTCTAGTCACGAACTCTTTCACTTTGACTCTAAAATCATTGTCACGATAACAGATAGACAACAAAGATGTAGCTGAGGAGGAATTTGCAACTTCTAAAGACTTTATTTTCTTGGTTCTGGCTCCACAGATTAAGCATCTGTTCATAGTGAGTTACCTCTTTCAAAAAATGATTGATCTTGAACAATTCTTCTAGTCACGAACTCTTTCACTTTGACTCTAAAATCATTGTCACGATAACGAGATAGACAACAAAGATGTAGGCGAGGAGGAATTTGCAACTTCTAAAGACTTTATTTTCTTGGTTCTGGCTCCATAGATTAAGCATCTGTTCATAGTGAGTTACCTCTTTCAAAAAATGATTGATCTTGAACAATTCTTCTAGTCACGAACTCTTTCACTTTGACTCTAAAATCATTGTCACGATAACAGATAGACAACAAAGATGTAGCTGAGGAGGAATTTGCAACTTCTAAAGACTTTATTTTCTTGGTTCTTGATGATGTGATTCCTTTACATAGAAAAACATTGAAAGCTTATATTGCATCCTTCTTCGTAACACCTCTAATAATAGGAGCCATTGTATCTCTAACTTCTTTGGGAGTTGAATGACATGTTTATACGTATAGAGGAGAATCATAAAATCAAGAATTTAGGAAAATAAGGAAACTAGTATACACAGAACATTCCATCGAAATTTCGTGACCTAGTATACCATAGGTTAAGGAACCTAGTAATATGCCCTTAAAACCTTCAGAAACCAAGAACACTGAAAATATTTGTAGTTATAAATTGTAAAATACAGTATAACACTAAAGATTATAACAGACTTGAGTAACCTTGACATCAGAAAAACATAGTTCTTATGATGTTTATTAGTACAAAACCCCATAATCTCAAGCTAATATATTGTGAGGTTGCACTCATCACTAGAATTAAGTAGTGATAGGGTAAGTAGATAACTCACCACTCGTGTCAGTTGACACGACAAGGTTAGTTGCATTTTTCTATCCTTTTGCGGGCTTCCTCTTTATTTTCTCTCGTTGAGGCACTGAAAAATCTGTAAGATTTTTCAAAGCAAGACTCATCCTTTCCATATCATTCTGAAGTTTGACAAGGATCTTGTAATTTTTCATCAATTTCTTACACTTGTCTTTAGAATAACCACAAATGCCACAAAAAGTGCAATTTAAGGCAAGAGAATTTTGAGAAAAAACTGGCTCACTTCTACCACCTTGAACACTTTCACTCTCCTTAGATCATGCAAGAACGAAGGTATTGTTCTTGGTGAATGAGCTATTACTCTTAAACCCAATTCCACTAGTGTTACCAAAAGACTTTTGACCAAACATCATAGTTGAGATCTTATCGAAACTTTCCGAAAGTCTTTGTGAGTCACACTTAAGTAGATTAATATCTTAATCCTTAAGAGACAGAGTTTCGGTAAAATTTTCATTGAGTCTGTCAAAATATAGAATTTTCACTTGAAGAGATGTTTTAACCTTTTTCAATTTTTCTTTAGACGAAGATTTTCAGGATGAATCTTCACTCTTATCCAATAATTCAAGAATCTCCTTATCTACTTCATCATCTAAATTAGGATTAAGATTCATCTTACTAACACATATTTCGAGAAATATGTAAGCGAGTGATAGATGAGTTCAAGTCTATACATACCTTTTGTTGATGAATTTCCACAAGCTCCCCTTAGTAGTTCTTCGTCTTCAATCGATGAATACCATGAAGTCTAAAGCTTAACTATATATTCTATCATAATCCGATACATAGCTATAAGTAGACTATAAATCAAGACTTATAGTTTTGACAACTAAACTTGACAAACAAGCTTGAGATAGCAAAGCTTGCGAGTTCGATCGAGTAGTGCTCTAACAAAGATATCTTAAGTAATACGCAAAGGCTCTTCCTTTTAATCTAATAAACTCCTTTGCCTTGTTAGATCAACCTAACTTTAACTATCGAAATTTTCAAGTCTAGATTCGCATCCAATCAAAATAAATCTCAAAGAGAAATATAGAGAATGCCGATCTCATGCGACTAATCAATCGAATAAATACGATTCTAGTTGGATCCCAGACAATCAAGGTTTGTGCACACAACAATATATGAAAACTAATAAGAAATCTTCTTCGTCTTCAAATCTTCTTTAATCTTCAATAACCTGCACAACACCACTTGAATCTCTTGTGATCAATCACACACCAAACGAAGTCTGTTAACAATGGATTATCACAATATATATTTAGATCTAACAACAGTTCTAAAGATCCAGTCGATACTTCGATCTAATTTGAGTGAATCTTATAGCAGAAGAGAAGATTCTCAAGAATAATCAAACTAGGTGCAATTAAAGTTTCGACAACCGTTAGTCAATCAAATCAATTGAAACTAATAACACTGCAATTATCTAGTTTCCCGCCAACGGTACTCGTAGAAGTCTTTAAATGGGCGGTCGAAAGAGATTTCACCTAATTAGGATACCTTTCTCTTCGATTAGACGAATCCACCAGAAATAACAAGAAATGAAGTTTGACTGGCTCTTAGGATAGTTTGCTAGAAATGCAAACTTAGGTATTTATAGACCAAGGATGTTTGCACATCAAGGAATTTCCAAAACCGGAAATATTCTCAAGATATGCAATGAATGACAAAATTTGGTTTTAATAATTCCAATAAATGCTTGTCCAAAATTTCCGAAATTTCTCAGTAGAAAATCTCCAATTAGTAAACGCACATTACTAATTATTATTCTTTATAGATATGCATTTGATTGCCGGTAATTAAAGCATTTAAAACCAAAAACCTTAATTAAAATATTCTTAATTTATCTCGGTACAGGATCTCCCTGAGTACCAAGGAATATTTGTGAACAATAAAAGATAAGAGTTACTGTACGTGTTCAAAGTATATATGTTGTCGTCTTTTCAATGTAAATCCTTATGTCATATTTACATGCATTTACATTCTTGGAATCGGTTTTACCACACTTCCAAACAAGTTTAGAATTGGTTGACATGTATTCCAAGACAACTATGTGAGTGATCAAATACCAAATCATATACATGTGTTCAATCGGTTCTACCAATCACTAGGATTGGTTATACCTTAATATGGAAATACTTGTGATCGGTTCCATCTACACATGGTATTTCTTGTGATCGCTTACACTAGTTACCAGGACCGATTACCAATTACAAGGATTGATTACACAACACTCGTTATCGGTCACACCAATTACTAAGATCAGTCACACCAATTACCAGGATCGATCAACACATGGTGATTACTTAGGATCGGTTACACCAATTAATAAAAAAAAGTCATACCAAATCATAAGTCAGGCATTGTGATTAGTGATACCAAGATACATAAAAAAAGTTAAAATCGGTTGTACCATCTCACACATATTGGTCATCCAAAAATTTGCAATGAATAGTCCAACCAATAAGCCTAATGATTTCCCTTTCGATCCACGAAACAAGTTCATGAATGTATTTCCTTTAAACAAATATAAAACATAGTTTCCTAGGATGAAATCTTCACCATAACTCATTCACATAATCATAATAATATATACAAGATTATGTCGATGTCATATCTATGAAGTTCAAAAGATAAGCGTTATACTTCGTAGTCTAATTTCCTAATACTATGATCATAAAATTATGACCATGTCACGTCACTAGAGTATTATACAATATGTACAGTATATATAGCTTGGCAGTTATGTTTTCAATATAGCACGACTTGAAAGATACGTAAGGAATGAAACAGTTCAAGTCAATATTACTAACCTCAATTGGAAGGATGATGTCGTCGTTTTAGTTCACTACTTCTTCACATTCTTCAGGTCTTCATAGTAATACTTGTATGTCTCAACATTCCTAGACTTTCAAGTCTAACCTAAACGAAGTTGACTCTAGTATTTAGTCAAGCAACTTTAGATGAGTTTTGACACACTAAAGTACGACAACCAAACTTGACATACCAACTCTTGGTGAATTCAACCGAGCTATGTTCTAACAAATTATTAATCAACTCTCAAGAAAAATCGTCTAAAGATCAACTAAAAACAGTTTTTAGATATTTATCTTGAGGAATCACAAAGTCTCAGACGATGAAAACTTTGTGATTACTATCTATCTTGCCAGAAAGAGATTACGAAAACCTCGATAACAGAAATCAAGATCAGGATTCATGAACTATCAAGGTAAAAATAGTCGGACTTCGCTTTAAGGATCCCCAAGCGAAGTCTTTTTAGTCATAAACCTAAAAGGTCAATAGAGGTGACTCTAGAATCAACTAGGACATAAAGTGTTAGGGATTGATTTTCCCAGTTGACAAAGATGCTCTATTTATAGTTTTCAAAGACCAGGGTTAGCTTAGAACTCAAGCTAAGATAACTTGAGAATCAAGAAAACAAAATAGGTCTTCAAACTACAATATAAGACTATACATATAGGTTCGGATATTGAACAGTGTATAATGACAGTTCAGTTCGGTTTGGCAAGTTGGCCAAATAACTAAAAGGTACTTGATGTTTATTTAAACTCCTACGAAATTAATCATGACTCAAACACATAAGTGTTTAAGTAATCAATGAAGTCTTAGAAGTCTTTAAGAGAGTTCTAGCAATGTTAAACATATTAAAATAATAAGTCTTAAAGCATCTGCTAAACATTATAGGGACAGTTGGTACAACGGTTCGCCAACCGTAAAGATTATTCACGAGTCAGGGTGCTACAGTTTGTGAACCGGGTTCGCCAATCCTACTAGACTAACGAACTTCGATGTTCCCCAACTATTATCCAATTAATCCAACTTATAAAATCAGTTCACCACAGTTCACCAACCGGGTTCGTGAATTATTCCCAACTGAACTTGTGGTTTGCAAACTGGTTCGCCAACCTTCCTATATTTCTGTATCTCAGATATCTATGGTTTGCAAACTGAATTCGCCAACCCACCCTGAGTAGAAATTCTAGTAAGTTCATATTTCTCTTTTATGATGTTTGAAACATTTCCAAGCGATATAATCATTTGCATGGTAAATTTTCGATTGATCCACAAATTAATTCATATAACTAATATTGTTAACGACCTTTGAACATCTAATCTCTAAATAATATTTCGAGATTTTTCACAAGAAAAGCTTGACTCAAAACATCTTCTTTGTGAATTTACTCATACAACATAGTCTCAATAGATAAAATGATGGTATAGTGAGTAAAATAAAATGATTCAGACTAGGGGTGCCAACGGGTCCTATCGGGTCCAGGTAGTATATAATCCGGAACCGAAACCGGTTATTTTACTCCGGTCCGGGTCCGGTTCTAAAATTTTTGGACCCAGAATCGGACCCGTTGAAACCGCTAAATACCCGTCGGTTTCGGGTAGTTAACGGTTCTTTTGCGATACAACAGTTCCAATAAAAAATGATACCCTATCATTTTACATCCCCTCATTAACATCCCCCAAGATTTGATAAACGACACCATCATCCATGATGACCAGAACATATCAGTTAGCCCCACCTTCTTGTCGTCCAGTCTCTCACAGATGAACTCCTCAGTGACGTTAACGAAGTTAACAAAAAAAAATTCTTTTTGATAAACAAGGAACCTTTTCATTAATGGGATTTCAAGGTTACAACAAGTTTAAGATCGAAGATAAGAGAATACAAAGTAACAAGAACATACCGTAAGAGTACAATACCGAGAAATCCGACAAGAGAAAGAGAAGGATTACCGGAGTAAGTCAAATACAAGTATGAATAAGATCCGATTAAATCGGAAGAAGGATGGTTTTTCTCGGAATTAAATTCCAACCATTTAGTTTGTTTTTCTTCTATAGAAAGAAATGCTCCCAAAATAGGAGTGATTTGCTCAAATCTCTTATAGCTAGTGATGAAGCTTCCGTCGTCAAAAAGACCATCTATGGAGATTCCGTCGCCGAATAAGTTGATGATGAAGATTCCGATGAAGATTCTGTCGCCGAAGATAACCAAGATGAAGATTTCGTCGTTGGAGAGCTTAGAGAGCATCACTATCGATCTAAAAACCCAACCCAATAACCAAGAATCGCCATTAAAGCGAAGATAAACCTAAAAAGAGTAGATAAAACCACCAAAATGGTGTAGATAAGTAGAAAACATAATAAAAACCAAATTAATCTACCAACTAACCTAAAAAGAAAGGAAAAATGAAGAAATCTGCTCAGATCTAGTCCAAAAATGGACTAGATCTGAGCAGAGAAGAGTTGTTTTTAATGGTTTTGTTGGAGAAGAAGAAGGAGTGAGAGAGAGAGGAGAGAGAAATGTTTGATAAAACTTTATTCCCGAAGTTAACAAATATAGAAACCCATTAAAGGTCGTATCTTTCTAACACAAAATAAATCAAACACCACATTATCACAAACAAGATCTGACCATTATCTACAATTACAATTTACACACTAAAGAACAACACCCGTACCACAAGATCAATATTTGCAGTAATGGTCCAATCAATTTTTCAGACTAGACCAAAAATTGATCATCAGATAAAAAGAAAGTTCTAAAGAGAGATGTTTTAGTGATAATCAATTTCTAGCTAATTGTTAAAAATTTCCATTAAACCCATTGCATCATTTTCGATTACAATTTCTCCATCATTTTCCATTGCAATTGTAAATTAGAAGAAAAAGAGAAATGGGTGATAAGTATATCTGCACAATTAAAGAAACTCAACTGTGTTCATTTTAGATTATCTGATAAAAAATAAAAGAGGAGCATCAGAAGAGAAAGGCAGAGGAGAAATAAAGGGTTAGATTTCTTTTTATTTCTTATCAAATAAACACTTGTGTCACATGCATCCAATCTTTTAGACACGCGGAACGAAACTCGGGAGTCTGTTTTAGGTAGGTTATATGCTTAAACTTAATTCCCAACGCATTTTAGACGGGTACCCAGGAACCACGGGTAACCGTCGAGTAGACCCGATAAGGACCCGTTACTAATCAGTTCTTTAACGGGTCTACCCGGCGGGTATCAAAGCTACTAACGGGTATGATATTGGGACCCGAAACCGGACCGAATTAGCCGGGTCGGGTTCGGTTCCGGGTAAACAGGTACCCATTGGCAGCCCTAATTCATACTTCACATACATGATACAGAAGTTCTCCAAATGCCTTTGTTGATCTTCAGTCTTCAAGGGCGATCTCTGATACTCAACTACAATTTTAACCTATCTGAAACTTGACTTAGTAGACTAAAAAACAAGTTATAGTTTTGATCACCTAACATTGACAACAAGCTTGAGATAGCAAAACTTGTGGGTTCAACCAAGCAATGCTTTAACAGGTATTCTTATCACCATTTTTTTCCAGGTGATGGCGATGGATGGTAGTGGCTCCTTTATCTGTCGTTGGATTTGATGGTCGTGGTGCTGGTTGGTTGGCGGTTTCCCCTTACTACTCTTGGAAAAGTATTCGTAGTGTTTGGAAGAACTGAGTTACTCAAACAACGACTGTCACCAATGCCCTTTGACGGCCCTGCTTTGACGGTAAATTTTCCCAAAGATGGTTTTTGCTAGCTATTGGATAGGGTTTCCAGAATTAATAGGTTTTTGGTGGTAGAGTATTTTTTCGGAGATATACGAGCATCGTGGTGTTGCTCGTATAGAGCTCCTAGAGCTCTAGTAGTGAAGGGTGGAAGCAAGGACTTTGTAACTTGAACTTTGTATTGATTGATTCTTGCTACCTTACTTACAAATGAATACAACATGCCTATTTATAGGCTAAAAAAAGAAAGAACTAAGAGAACTATGCCTATGGAGGCTAACAACTATGCCTATGGAGGCTTACCTACCATGGAGGTTTCCACCAAACCAACTACTAGACAATCTAGTATTCTTATTTGATTTGTCTAACTCTAGAACACTCATTTTAAGTTTAAGGACATTATGGTCCCCTTCGTAGTTTAGAGACATTTCGGTCCTCTTTGTAGTTTTAGAACATACGGGTTCCATCGTAGTTTAGGGACATTGCGGTCCTTCTTCGTTTCAGTAAAATACTTCTTGTACTCTTTAGACAACTCATAGGATTTTCACCCACTTTTGTAGTTCTCTATCTCATCACCACGTGGTGATTGCTTCCGTTTCTTCACAACATTTTTTGTTGTTTCTTCTTCTATTCATCTTTGTTCCAGTCACGCTTTTGTTCGAAAACTGTAACACTTCTTTGGTTATCCAGATTCTCTCACAATATTTCATTTCGTCAAGCTTCTGCCACAAGCTCTAACTATTTTTCTTCTTGTTATTTGATGTTACAAATTTGCCACTTTATCCAGATTTGCCACATTTCTGAATTCGTAACAGATTTGCCACGCTATGACATAATTGTCACACTTTGGTGTGTACGTATTTAAACAAACACCTGTAAACCCATTTAGACTTCATTTGGACATTACAAATTAGGTAATTCCAACACTCCCCCGTAATTTGTAATGGCTCTGTTTTTTTTTTTATATTCACCCAATCTCCGTTTGCGGCTCTTATCTCCTCATGCTTGCTTCGTCGCAATTAAACTCTTTATGTTTGCCGCCACGCACCGTTTTTTTTTTTTTTTTTTTTTTTTTGTTCTTCTTCTTATCACGAGTATGATTTAGTATCTCGTGACAAACATGCCATGCTTTTCTTCGACAATTGAGGAAGCAATCTGTTGCTCTTACCCTCAATATTTTTTTTTTCTTCCCGATTTGAGGAAACAACCACTTATTGTTCTTACCTCAAACCCTTCTCGATCACTTATTAGGAAGTGACCCTTTCTTCTTCTCTTTATCTTGTTTTTTTTTTTTTCATGGAGACCCCTTTTTTTTTTTCTTCATGGAGACCCCATTTCTTCTCTTTTAGTATTTCTTGCTCATTTAGTATGTCTCCTAACTTCTGCGTGCAAGCCTCTACAAATTCAACATTTTTGAAATGTCGATATTACAAAAGCTTTGTCTTGTAGTAGCAGTAGTTTTTTCTTCTTCCAGTGGATACATGTCCACCGGCTTCGTGTCACAAGTAGAAACTTGATGTTGTCGTGACAAACATGGCTTTCTTGCTATTTTTTTTTTCTCTCAAAACCGAGTAGGTCGTCTCATTGAGGCTCTCTTCCCACAATATGAGGAGGCGATCATTTGAAGCTCTCTTCCCTCAATATATGGAGGCATTCGTTGTTGACGTTTTCATGATATCGGCTTCTAAAACTCTTGAATGATTGTGGAGGCAATCCTTGGTGCACTCTTCCCACAATTGTCTTTAGAATTTTGTAAACAATTTGAGGAGGAAAATTATTGCTCTCTTCCCTCAAACTTGTCTTCTGGTCACTTATCAAAAAGTGATTTCTTTTTTTTTTTCTCTACTTTTCTTTTTCCACATGGAGGCGTTTTTGCTCCCCGTGAAGGTAGGATTTTTTTTTTTTTTTTTTTGACAGTTGGAATGGTTGAAATCTTCTTAGTGGTGTTTGCATCTTCTCCTTCTTAAACTTCATATCTTCTCAACTCGAAAGCTTTGAAACCCATCAATTCGTAGCGGAAACTTTTACGCCCATTTCGGATCGAACGAGCTCGATACCAAGTTAAAATTTATACTCTTATCAAGAACTTAGAAACCTTGATAATATTTTTCGAGATATACGAGCATCGTGGTGTTGCTCGTATAGAGCTCCTAGAGCTCTAGTAGTGAAGGGTGGAAGCAAGGACTTTGTAACTTGAACTTTGTATTGATTGATTCTTGCTACCTTACTTACAAATGAATACAACATGCCTATTTATAGGCTACAAAAAAAAGAAGAGAACTATGCCTATGGAGGCTTACCTACCATGGAGGTTTCCACCAAACCAACTACTAGACAATCTAGTATTCTTATTTGATTTGTCTAACTCTAGAACACTCATTTTACACATGTTAATTGTCTAACATTGACTCTAGACATCCTAGATATTTCTAGGTTAATCTAAATAGGTGTGAACACTTGACTAAGTTGCTGTTGAATATTCAACATTAGGGAGGGTTAGCGGGTCATATTTTAGGTTTTCTTCGGGATGTTATTTTAGCAAGGCTTCAAGGTGAGGATGAAATTTGGGTGTGTTAGATTGAACTTGAGTCTTCATGAGTGTTGTTTTGGTTAAACTTGGTGTAGGCTTGGGCTCTTTTTTTTTTTTTTTTATAGTTTTTTTGTAATAATGCGCTGTGTTTTTAGCTATTTGACAAGATTTCATGATATTTTAACATTACATTCTTTCATGTTTATCTTTCTAAATTTAACCAACTTCATGTTTAACATTTTGCATATATACGGTAGAGAATAACATTATCCTTCTATATATTCTTTATTATCAATGAAGTCTAGATAGTGAATATAATATGCAAAAAATAACGTATATAATCTGATCCAATTTATTTTCGGGTCTCATATTATTGAAATACTTTTTATCTCACAGCATCACATCGTACTTGGGATTTCGTGGCGATACTTTAAATGCGTTTTTAGTATAGCGGCAACAATGTGAATATTGTAATGCTGCAAG